>MJVA01000025.1:682033-850299 GCA_001939245.1 Talaromyces wortmannii
CCGTTTTTTTTTTTTTTTTTTTTTTTCTTTTGGGCAATACGCAACAAATTACGCATACAAGTCGTGGCTTTGCTCTTGTAATATTGTAATATATACTATCTACGTAGGCTGTTCTAGTTATCATCACCTTTTTTCCCTTTGCGAAGATATTCCAGATCGTACAACGTCCCACTCAGTGCCTTCTGAGCCTTTTGATCGTCCAGTACAGCGACCGCATCTTCTGTCCCCTGAGAGTTAACTTTCTCAACAACTTGAGTAGTCGTCAATCCAAACTCTAAGCTACCGTCCTGGACCTTGGCTGTGTAGCTTTCGACAAGAGGTTGAGTTGCACTGAAATCTGTCCTCCATGTCTTAGTCGAGCCGGCCTCGTGGCATGTATCGATGGAAAGGAAAAAAGTAGCTTGACTTTCAACCCATGACACGTCCAAAACATTTCCAGATGCCTGGATGGATTTCTGGGGTGTCAATTGACCATCTTCTTGAAGCAAGAAACTCTGGAGCTCAGGCGATCTGGGTTTATCTATTAGCATCAAGGCTCTTTCAATGTGTTATGAATCTGCATACCCGTTAAAAGCCACAAGGATAGTAACTGATGAGCTGCCATTGATGCGGATCTCCCATATTCCTCTAACAACAGTTTTGCCTTTTTGTTCTTCTGGGACAAGTTGAATCTTGTGCAAGGGTTGACCAATCCTCCAATTCCATACCAAAAGATAGTTGTCACCACCTCCTGAGATCAAAAGATGTGGCGCAGAAGTAAGAATGCAAAGGCTGGTAATGAATGATTCGTGACCTAAGCAATAAGCCTCTATAATATGCGTTTGAGGTGGGCCGCGAGACACTCGGATTGACTCATCGCGATCTGCTGTGAGCAGGTAGAGATGTGATTTATCGGTGGTTGATCCCGCTGGCACAACTCCAAGGGCCATATCTGTAAGTATAGAGATATGCCCGAGAAGTGCGTCGGGCTTCATCGGAACACTGCCAGTTTGCTCAGGTGGTTGGTTTTCGCTTTTCTGTTGTCTAAGAATCTGTTGCTGCAGAGATATCAAATTTCTTTTCGTGTGGACCACTTGAGCGTTTGCTGCCGGTTGATAGGCCTTCTTTGGGCGAGAGGCAATCCGTATCTCTCCATCTTCAGAAGGATTGAATGAAAGACTATACACATCTCCGCCTTTGTCGGCACTGAAAATTGTGTTGTCATCAAATGACAGCGATACCGCGCACGGCCGTTTTGGCACTGACCTATTTGTTCTGTGTGAGACCTGCTGTGTCTTTCTTGTATCGGAGCATACAAGGTATCTTACCTTGCACTCAATTGCGTCAACACTCCATCGGAGCCGATTTCGAGAACTCGAACATGTTTGTCCGTTACTGCTATTACATAACGACCTGAATGGGAGATAACCAGGATCGGAATGGTTGACCAGGTAGGAGTGATATTGGTAGAGTCGCTCTTGTCTTGAGTTCCCTCTTGTTCCTTCCCAGCAGCGCTACCTGGCAACAGCTTCCTTTTCTTTTCAGGAGGCTCATCACCGCGTTCAGCAGAGTCAGCTTGAGAGACCGCGTTGCTGGTATCCCCACTAGGAGGCCATGTATGGAGCTTACGACCGTCGTTGGCCGAAAAAGAATAGATTCTTGGACCAGCTGACGCAATTATGAGACTTGAATCTTGACGATCAACATATCGAAGACAATAGAAAGGATGCTGAGGCTTTAGAGCCATGATGAATCGCAAAAGCCTCGCAAAAGCTTCGCGATTGAGGGGTGACCAAGGTAGCCAAATCTACTGTAGAACTAGAATGCGGTGTAGCAGAGACGGTGGGTGCTCGTCCGGACGATGTTCACTGGATCAAGGGCCGTAAAGCGCAAAAACCCAGCATCGTAAAAAAAAAGAAAGTCGCCAGACACAAACGGCGATGGAATCTTTTTGCGGTGATGCGCGCCTGCCGGGCGCTGATTGGGCTGCGGGCTCCAAGTGGGGCCAGTTAGCCGAACCACAGGTTTTCCCGAGTCGCGCACACATTTTCTGACCTTCAAACCATCATCCGTCCGAAGAGACATCAACACATTGCAATTCTCTCCATTTGCCCTTAAACATCCTCTCTTCACACAAATCAAGAAGACATGGGGGGCAAATCCGCTACCAAGTCCGCTTACTTCGATAAGCTCAAGGGGCTTCTTGACGAGTACAAGACCATTTTCCTGGTCTCCGTCGACAATGTCAGCTCCCAGCAGATGCACGAGATTCGTCTGAGTCTCCGTGGCGAGGGTGTCGTCCTTATGGGAAAGAACACCATGGTCCGCCGTGCTCTTAAGGGTTTCATCAACGACAACCCTGAGTACGAGCGTCTCCTGCCCCATGTCCGAGGTTCGTTGTTCCCGTTTGCCATCCCATCCAAGGGGGTTTGTTGCTGACATGAATCATTTGTACAGGCAACGTTGGTTTCATCTTCACCAACGCCGAATTGAAGGGTATCCGTGACAAGATTCTGGCTAACCGTGTCGCCGCCCCTGCTCGTGCTGGTGCCGTCGCCCCTCTCGATGTCTACATTCCTGCCGGAAACACTGGTATGGAACCTGGTAAGACATCTTTCTTCCAGGCTCTCGGTGTCCCCACCAAGATTGCTCGTGGTACCATTGAAATTACCTCCGACCTGAAGCTCGTTGAGGCTGGTGCCAAGGTCGGTGCCTCCGAGGCCACCCTGCTTAACATGTTGAACATCTCTCCGTTCACATACGGTATGTCCATCACTCAAATCTACGATGATGGTCAGACCTTCGGTGCCGATGTTCTGGACATTGAGGACTCGCAACTCCTCAAGGCCCTCAGCATTGCCGCCAACACCATTGCCTCCATCTCTTTGGCCGCCAACTTCCCTACCGTGCCATCCGTTATGCACTCGATTGTCAACACCTACAAGAAGGTCTTGGCTATTGCCATTGAAACTGAGTTCAGCTGGCCCGAGATCGAGGAGCTCAAGGACCGTATCGCCAACCCTGACGCTTACGCTGCCGCCGCTCCTGCTGCTGCTGCCGCCGCCGACTCTGGCGCTGCCCCAGCTGCCAAGGAAGAGGAAGAGGAAGAGGAGGAGAGTGACGAGGGTGGTAAGTGACAATCGTTCCCTTCAATAAGTATCATCATATTAACCCGCACTACAGGATTCGGTGGTCTCTTCGACTAAACAGTTCAACGGCTTATATTTACACGTGATACGAATGTAATGTCCTGAAAATAGGTTACAGCATTTCGACACTTTTATAGGTTATCGAATGAACAGTCTTATGAGAGAACAATGATGTTGCTATCCTAACATCACGTAGAGCCAGCATTCAGGATGGAAATCTGTATAGCTCACAAGGTATGTTTATTATTTTTTTCTTTCAAATTTCCACTGCATCTGTCTCAACATTATACTCCATTCATGGCGAATGATGATACCTTTTTAACCCTTAGTTGCTCTTGCAGCTATGACGATTAAAACGCAACAACAACACTCTAATTTTTTGCTGACGCCCATTCATTTCTATTTTCACATTTTATCTTTATCAGCATTTGTTTGAAAGCATGCTAATTTAGAAAAGTTACTTTATAGGACTCTGCAGCAACCCTGCCGGACCATTCTCGAGTATTCATTTGGTTTACAATTATACACAGGTAATGATAACAGCTGTAGTAATCTCGCACAGAATGCTGTGTAATTCCATAGATAGTCAATGTGAGATAACTGTACAGAACTACTGAAGTAAACTTTTCCAAGTATATACGTAAATTGATATTCCAATTGTCCAGTTATCATCTACCGGTTAGAATCCTCTGCGGCACGGCCGAACCTCCCGCCAAACCCACCCAAATCTCGACGGAAAAACTTGCCGAGATTCCTCAGGTTATCATTGAGATTGTTCGAAGTCGGAATGGAAGTGTCATCCAAGTTATTATCGCCTGCCAGGCGTTGCCCTGATAATAATGCTGGAGCTGGCGAAACCGATCCGGAACCAGCATGAGAACCACTAATTCCAACAGCGCCACTAGAGCCAAGTGGAAGTCGGTCGACTCCGTCTCTCGCTGCTGAAATAATGGCTGAGCCGAGCATGCTTGGGTCGAAGCGACTTGGTCCACTCATCGATGCTGTGGCGGTTGAGCCCAGGTTACTCAAGCCCGCCGAACCGGCTGCTGGTCCAGAGGCAGTTGGTGAGACGTGAAAGAGTGCAAATACAGGGTTGCTTTGTTGTAGATTTGGAGCATGTCTGTCAGAGGCTCTGTGTAAATTGAACAGTTCTACAAGAGGTCCCTGTTCCTGCTTGGATCGAATGCCTTTGATCTCGAGGACCCGCCGGAAGTTCGCTTCGTTTCGGTCCGCGATTTGAATAAGGTATGCTTGAACAAGGGCTTCGGGCGGTGAAGGTCGGACCTGTATGGTTTTGAGGAGGGTGTCAACTTTGGCAAAGCTGTTGTTGACTCTCTTCACAAAGCCAGCAGGTGCAGAGGGCAGTAGCGATGTCAATCCACTCTTTAAAGTATAAAGGTCGAGTAACATCTAACATATGAATTAGCACTGTATCTTTCAGGATCGTATCAGTGTAGGAATTACCTGTTCTGCGCCCGTTTCTGACACAGGACGACATTGATAAACAGTGCTCGTGAAATTATTCGAGATGAATTCCACAATGTTATCACCAAACGCGCGAGCATACTGTTGCTTGTGAAGTAGCGGAAGAATATCCTCCGCTTTGGACTTGGTCTTGGAAAGCAGCTCTGCCACATACGAGCTCTGGTCACCGACATTCTCAAGCTTGCTCCATGGGGAATTCCGCATCTCACGCCAGCAAGGCTCCAGCTCAACTTCAACTTTCCGGACCAACCCACGAACTGCTGCGCTAGCAATGCCCATGAAAGTATCGGCCTGGCTCTCGAAATCGACTGCATTCTTGAGACTGTCGTCTATCCTCCCTTTGATCTTTTCCTCTAATTGGTTGCAGGTCGTATAGCAGTAGTCTGCCGTGTTCAGCACCAAGATAAGATCTTCAATAGATGGAACCTTTGACGGAGTTTGTCCTGTTGGACGCTCGCTGATATAAGTGAGAAGTACTTGTTGCGCGTATTGATCTAAGTATCTTGCAAATACTTTAGACAGTTCAGCCAAGCTACTGCTTGTTGAGAGTTTTGCGCACTGTGCGAGGGAATGTCTGTAGAAAGTGAAAAGCTCTGTAGATGAAGGAATGACTAGTTGTGCGTGAAATTCTTCATCTTCGCGCTTGAGCGGTTGTTGTCGATATTTCGGTAGCAGACTGGCCAACTGCTTATCCTGTGCGTCGACCCAAACACCTAGATAAGGCTCGAAGGCTTCGGATATTACTTGTGTAAACACGGGAGACTCCGCTGTAGATGATGCAATGGTATCGGTCGAAGGCCGAGACGTATTCGAAAAACGCTTATCAAGAGAATGCTCAAAATCGAGTGTTTCTTGTAGACAAGAAAGCAAAAGATTGACGTCGAACGTTTGCCCACTTCGCACGGATCTCGAGAGAATGCCTTTAAAATCATCGCGCGTGCCTTCACAGAACGCATTCGCCAAGACCTCATTGACTCTCCAGGATGTAGGAAAGATAGCAGCGTGTTCATCATCGTACGTCTTAATCATTCTTCTGAACCAAGAGTAACGACGAGAAATGTTATCCAATGACCCAGCTTCCTCATTGCCCCGAAACACCTGGCGGTACTCCCGAAGTTGTGTGTTGCAGTACCAAGTTGTGAGCCTAGATCGCGCATTTTCACCCAATGCATCCATCACGAGACAGGCCTCGGAGAGAATGCCTCGTCTTTGCAGTACTTCACCCTTGGCGAAAGTTATCTCAAAATCCTCACAAATTTGCTCCAATAGTTCGCGTTGAATATCAGCGACATTCCTGCTCAACGTCGCTATTTGATCGATCGACCTATAAGACTTGAAGTGGGCCATGAGCTGGATAACTGCCTGCAGAAGCTGCGCGCAATCGCGGTACTGCCGTGTTTTCGCCAGTGCCCGTAGCTGCTCGTACGCTGTCGTCAGCATCTGCAAGCGCTTTAATGCCGTCATGGACAGGGTGAGGTTTTTCTTCGCGCTGTCCAATTGCTTTATATCCGCAGTCATGTCCATGATCACTTGCTCCGTTCGCGACGCTCGTTCTCGTACATCGTTGATCTTCTTGAACAGCTCGGCCAGGTCCGCCTTCGCGGCCTGGATGCGCTGCACGCTGTCTGCATTGGAAGTGACCTGCTCCTCTACCAGCTGTGCGATATCATTGTCTAGCTCGTTCTGGTAAACGCGAAGGATCTCGGAGGTCTGTGATACTGAGGAGAGAGTCGAAGGGTGGGAGAATATTGCGTTCAAATGGGTGATGGGGTCATAGTCGACTGTATGAATTTTTAAATTAGAACTGTAGCCAGGTAAACGGGTGGAATGGGACTGACCTGCGTCTAGATGGTCTACATTCGACGCTTCGTTGGCGGTCATGTGGATGGCAGTTGGCATTTGACAGATGTGTACAGGTCAAGTGTGGTCTTGCAGTAACCTCCATATGTTAATTGCACATCGGCTAGAGGTATATGCAGAAAGTTATGGGCGTGGCGACATTTGATGGGCGTTGGGAATTGACGGAGTTGAGTCGAGCTGGTTTGGAGGAGCTTATCCAGACGGCGGTTCGCGACTAGTGCGCGGCCACCTTGTCGTCACTGCGGCTCCTCTCGAATATACCGCCCAGGGGTTTTTGGGAATACTCATAATAATAATCTACGGGAAAAAAAAAAAAAACTATATAGATGTTTCACAGTAGAATGAAAATACAAGTATTTCTTAACTACAGACAGAATATTGTGTTGTGGAAGCGCTCAGTGTGATAATATGCGCTACAGCTACAGCCAATTGCTAATTAATACATGTGAATAGGAGAAGAAACGAAGACCACAAGCTCCCCAACCTATGCTAATTCATCATCATGCCACATATAGATTTTACAAGCCAAGATTAAAACGCCGTTACGCCAAGTATAGAATTAACTGAGAAAAAACCATGAACAAATGGTCTAAACAGTAATCAAATGTCAAGACAGGCCACAGCAACTGTCAAGATCAAACAACAACCCACGCCTCGGCGGGGATCTGGTTATTGGCCTGTGGATTGTGTCAGTGTATTGTCCTTGTCTCAAAATATGCACCGCTCCTTACCTTGGATTCCTCAAAGGCCTTCAATGCCCCCTCCATATTCCAATTATGTTGCACCAATGCTTGTTGTGCAAATTCCAGTTTCAATTTGGTGCTAAAGCTCAGCTGCAAAATAAGCTGCTCTTGCTGAACTTGGACGTCTGGCTTTCCCTGTGCCGGAGCACCATATCCCTGCGGTGCCTCTGGATGGACAGGCTGAGCTGCTGCTGGTGGAGGGATCATTTGAACTCCAGCATCCCATGCACCGGATCCACCGTAAGCTCTGAGAGTGAGCATGTCGCTGATAACTCGGACACTTTCTGGGCCAGAGCTTGGGCCGAGGATAAAAGTTCGGTCAAAACTGCGAGTTTCCACCTTTGTGCCCGACAGTTCGTCGAATTGCCCGTGTATCATGACAAGTAAGCCCCCAACACCAGAGGTACTCTGCCCAGTGACGTCGGGAAGGCAAGGTATCAAATGGCACTCGAAGAGCCATTGGGTTGGTTGGTCAATGCCAGGGTGCTGGGTTTTCGGCATTGAATTCCACATTTCGCGGATGCTCTCAGCGCCGACAAACATACGGTTCATCCTAGCCGAAAGATGATTGAGCTTTTTCAAATTGCGGCTGTTTTTTATCCAGTTGTCCCATCCCGTTGGTGTGCTGTCTTGAGCCCGCGGCGCGCTAGTATTGACGTTGTACGAGAAGGTTGAGCTGCTGTCATAATAGGCGTTGATGGTGGCATTCCGATCGCCGTCGAACCCAAGGAAAAATTTTCTGATAAAGTTTTCGGCAATGCTTCCTTCGTCTTGAAAGAAAGGTGCTTGGACCGGAATAGGAGCTCGGCTTTGAGCAGCCACTTCTTCGTCGGTACGAACCTGCACATTGTTGAGAGTCTTGAGTTTAGGATACCATTTCATCATGGTCTCCTTGAAATTTGGCGTGGAGCTGATCGGATTGTTGCTGAGATCCAAAAACTCCAACTGACGGAATTTCCATCGCCATCCACTAAGGCCCTTTTCTTCCTGGAAATTATTACTAGAGAGATCGAGGGCCTTGAGGTTTGGGAAATTCTGGGCAAGAATCGTGATCGGTTGAATAGTAGAAAGCGCGTTGTTGGCGAGACTGAGGTTGGCGACGGCTTCCTGGCTTGCCACTAGTGTCGGGAATTCCAAACTCCAGACTTTCATCAGAGCTTGATAAAATTTGGACTCGGTAGTAGGGCTGCGAAACAGGCCGATTTCTCTAAGAATAGGGTCGGTCGCTAACCCCTGCAGGTTGAGGATCTTGCCGTCTGCAATGAACCGATTTCCCAAGAAAGCCTTGAGTCTCGCCTTCATATCCTCTGTAGTCATTGCAGCGCTATCGTTTTTCTCAACCGTGAGTGTCGCTCCAGCAAAGGTGAATTTATTGAGATGGAGCAATTTATCCAGGGATTCCGGGCGAATAGATACTATAATTGCGTCTCCTTCAACGCGGTGCTATTGAACGTTAGTAAGGCGGAAAGATTGCGTGGATTGCAGTCATCCAAGTGTATGCGTAAAATGGCCTGAAAATTATCGTATGTCGCTAGGAGGAAAAATTTTTCGTTATGAAACGAGAAGCGCACTCCGAAATCTAGGACGCCGTACGAATACTGCATTGGTGACCGCCAACGCTGATGTTGCACATACCTTGGTAATATGTTTGCGTCCGTGCTTGGTTGGAGGAAGTTTTTTCTCGAGCCAGTCAACGGTGCTTCTGACACCCCCGTCGGCATTCGATGCAGCCTTGCTCGATTTCCATCCGGTGATGCTGATTTCTTCAAATTGGGGTTTGTTGCCGGCTTGTCGGAAAGTCGCTTGAGAGCTCGCCTCACCGCCCTCCATGGCATTCCTGATGCGATCTTGGTTGAAGTTTGATCTAAGCCCATCACGCGCTTGGGGCTGGCCACCGCGTCCGCGGCCCCGTTTCCCTCCACGGCCTCTATCAGGTCCAGCCATATCTAGGTCTCCGTCCCGGTCGGTTCGTCCAGCAGCAGTGCGTTTGCGAATGCCACCCCGCGACGCGCTGGAGCGAGGTTGAGAGACTTTGGTTCTGGCCATGTTTGATGTATTTCGAGCGGACACGCCCAGCATAGGCATAGTCGGGTGTGGTAAGCGATTAGAAAGCTATATTTAGCTGTCGATGTTTGGAAACTGCGCAGGCACGTCGGGTGACAAAGAAGGCGACCAGCGTAGACTTGGAGGTAAGATGAAGTAAAGGTCAAATGAGAGACAGGATGTGGAGTTGCGTTGGAGTCGTCAGTCTGCTGCTGCGCGGCTGAGAGGTCCGCTGCTGAAACTCCTTTCAGGTCAAAATTCTTTCATAGAATCTAGACTGTTGGCTAGGCCGCTAAAGCGTCCTTTGTATAGCTGAGGCGTGAATATAACGACCACGAAACAAATGCTGAAACGACTGGATGTGGGATATTTGTAGGATCCTTCGAGAGGGCGTCGTGAGGAAAAAGGCAGCAGGCAAATATTTGCGCGGACGGCGGCCTCAGCACCGGTGACGTTGTAGGCAGAAACAGGCCTCACGTGACCCGATCGGCGGCTAGGCCCGATATGGCCGGTGTGGGGCATCGCGGCGTGCCTGCCGAATATAGCATTAAATGCTGTACTGCAAGCTGGCCAGATCTCGGTCATGCGCAATTCTTCCAATTCTGCCGTCGCTCTTTTTTCTTTTCGCATGCACTTAGTGGCGCCCTGGGCAGCATTCGCATGATCTGTGATTTGTGAATACTCCCATCCAGAAGCCCTCGTCGAAGGAGCTGGTCGGCGCTTTCGTGTCATTTCCATTCAATTCACGCCGTTTAAGTTTACACTCTCTTGAACACCAGTCTCACGGCAATGGCTGGCAAATCGCGGTTCACAAGGCTCGATGCCTTTGCAAAGACAGTCGAGGATGCTCGTGTCAGAACGACATCGGGCGGTGTTGTGACCTTGGTGTCATTGCTCGTTATTTTTTGGTTGGTATGGGGAGAATGGGCAGATTACCGCCGAGTTGTCGTGCTCCCCGAACTGATTGTGGACAAGTCACGAGGTAATTGCAACGCACCAGAATAATACATGGCATGCGGCTAACACAATGGTTCAATTGTCTTTTAGGGGAGAGAATGGAGATCCATTTGAACATAACCTTCCCCAGATTGCCATGTGAACTGTTGACACTAGACGTCATGGACGTTTCTGGCGAGCAACAGGTTGGAGTTGCCCACGGTGTGAACAAGGTGCGCTTAAGCCCTGCTGCTGAAGGTGGCCGAGTTATCAACATTGAGAAACTTGAATTGTGAGTTTGTGCCTAGGTGTTGTTTTCTGTGTCTTCCTTTATACTGACGGGTTGTTCTATTTCCTCAGGCACGACAAGAACGAAGTCGCCGTACACCTTGACCCCGATTACTGTGGTGAATGTGGAGGAGCACCGCCGCCAGAGGGTGCGACAAAGCCAGGATGCTGCAATACTTGCGGTGAAGTCCGAGACGCATATGCCGCGAAGCAGTGGGCTTTTGGCAAGGGCGAAAATATCGAACAGTGTCTCCGAGAGGGTTACGCGGACAAGATTGATGCGCAGCGTCGAGAGGGTTGCCGCATTGAGGGAGATATTCGGGTGAACAAGGTGGTTGGCAACTTCCACATCGCGCCAGGCCGTTCGTTCACGAGTGGAAACGTTCATGCCCATGACTTGGAGACGTATCTGGACAGAAGCCTAGAAGGCAATGACAAGCACACCATGAGCCACACCATCAACCAGCTCCGATTCGGGCCTCAGCTTTCGGACCAGGTCTCGCAGCGTTGGCAATGGACAGACCACCACCACACCAACCCTCTGGATGGAGTGACACAGGTGAGCGACGAGCCCGCTTACAACTTTATGTATTTCGTCAAGGTTGTTTCGACCTCGTATCTGCCCCTGGGATGGGACTCCCAGCGCTCCGACGACGTCCACCAGGACCACGCGAGCACGCCCTTGGGACTGCACGGCGCCGCACACGGCCCATCGGGCAGTATTGAAACGCATCAATACTCTGTGACATCGCACAAGCGATCTGTCATCGGTGGCGACGACGCCGCCGAGGGCCACAAGGAACGTATCCATGCGCAGGGTGGTATCCCGGGTGTTTTCTTCAACTACGACATCTCGCCCATGAAGGTCATCAACCGTGAAGACCGCCCCAAGACCTTTACCAACTTTTTGACTGGTGTCTGTGCTGTCATCGGTGGTACTCTGACCGTTGCTGCTGCTGTAGACCGCTTCTTGTACGACGGTGTCATGAGGGTGAAGAAGAAGTCTCACTCGAATTAGAAAAAACAAAAACAAAAACAAAAGAGTGTGTAGTAAGGGGGTAGGTTTTCATTTCCTGTTTCTCGAAAGGATATATGCGTTATGCTGGAGTTTCGATGTGTGTGTTGCATTCCTTTGCCAATTTTTCTTTTCTGTGATATCTCAACAATTCACTTTCTCTGTATGTTACAACTGTAAGTCTTATATCTCAAGTCATCTTCAATTAAATAACATGTCCATTTGTTGTTTCTGTTTTATATCTAAGTTTTGGATTATATGGAAAGAATTTCGATAATAGACTCCCTCAATTGATGGTAAAATTTCTAGATAGGACGCATCTAAGGATGAAGATAATCAATCATGAAACAACAATAAAAATTGGCCAAATTGACCTAAATATACTTTCCACCTCGAAAACAAACTTCTCAAACAACAATTTAAATGATAATAAAAAGAAGGCTGAATGAATGCATAAACGGAAAAAAATAATAAAAAAAGCTTCAAAAGTGATGATGTATGATGTATGTGACACAAAAAGGTGACGCAAAAGTTTATAAGAACGCCAAAAGCCTTCTTCTAAACACCGGTTAATGCAACCCTGTCATGAATGAAATGTAACTCGAGGTGCATAAAAAAAATGAAATGCTTCGAATGAGTTTGATGCAGTCAAGTAAAAAAAGGCGGGGTATATCTCTGATAAGTGACAAAAGAGAAACAAGGATAAGATTGGGCACTGCGCGCAAAACCATGTAATAATGAGAGGAATCAATGTCTAACGGAAAAAGGAAACCAAACGGCAAAAAAAAAAAAGGTAGACTTGAGCAGGTATGTATGCAATGAAAACTGAGAGCATATCAGTAGCTCTGATAGTGCTGCTGGAAATAGGCAGGCGGCGCCTGAGCAGCTGGTGGTGTATGAGCAATCTGAGGGTTGCTGCTCCAGGGTTGCTGAGTGGCATGAGATGAAGGGTGGTTGCCATAATTGATGTTGCTGGAGGGATCCCAAGTGTAGTTGGCACCAGGCATGCTGTAAATGCTTCTAACCCTAGCATGCTCTTGCTGGGTGTCGTACATGTATTGGTGTTGACGTTGCGCAATTGCATGCTGCACCATCTGGTTACTGAGACCCTCCTTCATGCTTCTCTTTTCTCTCTCTCGGGCATCAATAGCGCCAATAAGGCCACCTGAGCCAACATTCTGTTGTCTGCCATTGGAGTTGGAGAGATTGAAGAAAGATTGACCGGTCATACGAGCCACATGCTCTTGCTCTCTTGCGGATAGGTGGCTGGAGAGATCGTTCTGGTTCAAGAGCATACTGGAACCTCGAGAAGTGGGCCGCTGCTGCCCTTCGTTTGGATTTAAGAGCATAGTAGAGCCCCGTGAATGAGGCCGAGGTGACATGTCGTTCTGGTGAAGCATCATTGTAGGACTGCGCGAATGTGACCGGTAAGGCATATCATTCTGATTCAACATCATGGACGACCCCCGTGAATGTGGTCGGGGTGGTAACTCTCGGCTGGAAGTGTTTTGGTGAGCAGGGGATGTCCAGTCGCCGGAGCGCGGTCTAGCAGCAGCTAGATATGCTGGTGTAAATCGCGGACTTGAACCAGACCGTTGGTGAACAAACTGTTCAGGTGTCATGGTGCGGTTTCCGGGTGAATCTGGCGGCGCAGCTGCCATGCCAGGCTGCCAAATGACACTTCGTCGCTTGTCATCTGCGGCGGGAGACCGAGAAGGTTTGCGAGCATGAGGGGGCATAACATTTTCATTGCGGGCCGTCAACTCAGAATCGGAGCGACCATGTCCAAACTGGCCCAATACATCTGACATACTAGGTGTTCTTGTATGCAAACTATGTACCAAAGTCGGTCCAAAGTCAAAACTTGGGATGTCGGGGTTTTCTTTGGCTGGTTCCTGGTTTGCGAAAAACCGGGCATCACCAATTGTAACCTCCTGTTTTTCTGGCGGGGCATCTCCGACGGTCTTCAGAACACCCATTCTTGGTCGAGGGATGGAGACCTCTGAGCGCTTTGTATCAGTCGATTTGCGAGTGCTTGCATAGCTGGGGGACGGGGACTCGTCGCCATAGTTGCTTTCATCGTCCAAACGAACAGAGCTAATGATCTCTGTTTGGGTCCTCTGAGGCGGGGAAAACATTTGTCGGGGCAGGATTCGCTCCAAGGCAGCTTCGTCAACAGTATGTCGGAGATCCCTAAAGCTCTGATCGGAGGTAGCAGAAACTGGCTCGTACGTTGAACCTTGATCCGGTGCTCTGTAGGAACCCGGGGCTACTGTTGGCTGAGGAGGAAGAGGCTTTCGCTTTGTAGCCTTGGATGTATCGATTTGCAGATTAAGCACTTCACTCGCAGGTCGAGTTGAGATGGATGAAACCGGTTGGTGATGAACTGGAACGGTTGGGGGAGCCTGCTGTTTAATAGGGTCCATATCCAAGACATGGTCAGATGTCTCAGTCAGGGGAGTACTTTCTTGACTGCGATAATTGGCTGGGTATGGTGAGCCTTGGTGGGATTCCGAAGAGTCGGGCGAAGCGCCATGCATTCCACGGACCTCGGCTAGCTGCGTTAGGGTCGAAATCGACATACGATTATTTGCTCTGCGGATTTCAACCGAAGTCTTGGGCCGACTGGCAGGGACTTCGCCGGGCTGATGTGCAAACGCCGGCGGAACTGCAACGGGGGCGGGGGGTCCATTGGGGCTGAGGTCCGGGCTGACAATATATTCTGCCTCTCGCACCGGGGGTTCAGGACCAGAGCTACTTCCATTTGACAGGCGAGTCCCAGGGCGCTCGACACCAAAGGCAACCCCATGGACAGGGGGTTCAGGTGCTGGTAATTCCTGAATGGATTGTGGAGCGCCCGCTGGAGTCTCGATTGGCGAGTTGGACATCAAGAATGCACTAGTGTCAGATACAGCTCGATTATGCCCATAGGTGGCTTGGCCTGGACTGGCGGCAACAGGTGAGACGGCAGTTTCGATGATAGCATCGGCAGATTGGTTAAATTCCGACGACCAGGGCTTAACAGGCTCCTGGAATCGGGTTGATGCGCGCTTGCCCGGTAAACTTGACCGCTGACGGGATCGTCCACCGGAGATACTGCTCGCAGGACTGTTTACAGTTGACATGCGCTGTCCAGTAGCCTCCCTAAGCTGTCTTCTCCAGTCCTTCTCGGTCCAATTCTGACTTCCGGTAGTGTTAATCAGATTGGCCACATCAAGAACGTCCAGATACCCATAGTTTTTTTGCTTCGGGAAAGCGAGCATCAGACTCTTGATATTGTTTGTGTCGGCAATCAGTCGAGTTGGCCGCCCATACAAGCCAAAGGTGTCAAAAACAGGGAACAGGAAACGCAGCATGATCTCAAAGCCAGACACTGCAGGATGGAGCTCGGGCATGATAAAAATGAAGCCTTCTGTTTTGGACTGATTTGGTCCGTGGATGGTGATACTTCCTTCTACTTTCACCAGTGTAGATTGGTCGATCAGCGGCTTTGATTGGGGGTAGATGGCGTAGGCGGAATATGCGTCGGAAATCGTGGCAATAGGTTGCACCTTTTTCGTCTTTTTGGTCTCATAGAACTTGATGGTTCCAGTTAAAACGGGAGTAGTGCGATCGTATGCCGAACGTTTCTTCATCGATTTTTGAACCTTTTGATATTCCTTTTCGTCCGGTGGGGTGACAACACACCAGCATCGTCTCCATGGAGTGCCGGCGCCGAACCTCACTCGGGCCCAATCCTCGTGCTTGAAGCGGCAGCGTTCCATAATCATGCGAATGTTGTTCAGTTCTTTGCCCTTCCCAGCGATTATAGAGCCGGTATATGCCTCGAGAAGCGACGTGTGTTCGAATAGAGAAAGACGAATTGCAGCGGTCCACTGTGTGAGTGAATGAAAAGAGTTGAAATGGAAGAGGTACCGGTTCTTCCCCGCCGTCGAAATACTTAGTATGTTCTGCAAAGGCCTAGACGATTTGTCCCGCGTTGGGAGAGTTTCAATCTATTCCGAGAAATTAGGGCTCGGTTCATGCATTCTGCCGGGTAATTCGTAATTGCAAGTTCGGTGTACTTACCATTTTCAAGGAAGCGTCTGCAAGGTTGATGAAGGTAGGAGCCACTTCGCCGTCCTGGCCAGCAGCGTCGAGGGCACCGGCATCCCAAAACGAGAGTACAGTTCCAACTAGTTGCGCAAAGCATTCCACCCACTTTCGATCTCCGCATGGTCGGCCGTCTAAAATTCAAGGGTAGGTTAGCATTGCCATGATCAAAAATGACTATTTGAACTATGATCGGATGGAGAAACGCACGTGTGTCCAGGTCATTCAGTTTGAGAAAATAACCTTCTTGATACAGCTTGTTGGATTGGCTGTTCAAGAAAGAAAACACTGGCATTAGCTCTGGCAAGGTGTCGCGCGCAATGTCAGTCTGCGGTGCCTGGTAGGTGAAGGCCATGGACGCCGGCCGCATTATACTGCGATCTGAAGTCGTCGGCAGCGCGGTCCCACTCGGGTTGGGAGAAGGGCGAAGAGGAGCGGGTTCATGATTATCGATTTTGGCATTGCTACTTGATGCAGCGAGCGATGAGGGATTAGAATCTGACGAGGCAGCAGCAGCCTGGTTCTTGTCTTTTGGCGCAAAGGCGGAAATAAACGAGAGGACTATATACAACGACGCAAGGGATGTCAGCGATCAGCGCATTCCATTGCGCAAACGGGACGCATCCAGACGGCATGGCAAATTAAGCATTCAGCATATCGATGGAAGGAATGAAACTTACCACGCGAGCGGACCATGGTCGTGGAGACTGGAATCCGGCCTCCAGTAGGCGATCACGCACGAGGTCAGGAAGGAGAGATGAAATAATAATGCTCTCGGCGACAGGATACTCGACGACGACGCGAGAGCGGTGGATCGCACAGTGAGCCCAAAGAAGGGGGGATAGCAGCGGCAAAAATCAAAACGAGAGTGAAGAGTCGGTGCTTGGCCGCTTGGAGAGATGGGAGAAGGGCGTTTGTAATGGTTGACGGTTGAATGTTTCACATCCGCAGGGCAACGTGGTGTGGAGGACACAACCACGGCAGGTGGAGCGATCGGACCGGGGTGCAAGTTCCCACGAAGGCGTGTTCAGATGAGGGGATGAAGCAGAGAGAGAGCGAGAGCGAGAGACAGGCAGAGGGTCAGAGACAGATGTGCATCCACTGGGCAACAATAGTAGGAGTAGTTATGCCGTCGCCCAAAAAAAAAGATCGGATCGCGGGCAGGCGTGGACGGTGCCGGATGACGTCGCCGGGCAGGGAGGAAGGGCAGCAGACGAAGGGCCAACGGGGCCGGTGCGACGTCGATCGACGGCCGGGTCAACGTGTCCACTGCGACGGGCACGTTAAGTGAGACAGCCCGCTGAGAAGGGTCTAGCCTGGTGCTAGTCCGTTGCTACTATCGACTTACCCCGTACGGAGTAGTATATAAGCTGTAGGGAGTGCTCACTTTGTCACTCAGTACGCAGTCACCTAGTAAATACCAACTAATGAGTGTTAATTAGGGGGGCATAAGTTGCGCTTTTTTCTACCCCCAACTGGATATTTCTCTCGGATTCGCCATTCTGATTTGGGGTCTGCAGACTGGAGCCAAGGTTTCTCCCTCTTTTTTTTTTTTTTCCTTCCACATCTTTTTTGCCTCAGCCGACATTATTCGCCATTCAGTGTCTTGTCCGCGCGTCAGCAGGGTGAGTAATTTGCGCCGCTAGTCCGGATCGGGTAAGGTTGACTGGCGAAAGGCTGGAGGCCTTTTCTGTCTTGAATATTATTTTCTTATTGTTGTTCACGAACTTTACTTGCAACTTGCTGTTCTTCGCAGCGTATTGCCTATTGTAATTATTCAGCCCTCTAAGCCACACCACTGTCGGGTAAAACCACAATAACTGCCGGTGCCAAGCGGGCCTAGACACTATACTGCGTATTGGATCCATTGATTGCCATTCTGCGATTTAGAATTTGAATGGATCAATTGGTGGGATCCACATGTTTGACCACTGGTCTGCACAGCCGCGATTTACCCGTGCGGACACATCTGTCCTCGCCACAGCGCAGGGCAGACAATAATTAATGGGCATGCAGGAATGAATAAGCATGGAAATAATAAGGGGAGGTCAATGAGCACGCTATATACGGCGACTGCGTAATGCGTATTACGCCACAGCGTACGTATCCGTTCTCTCTGTTCGTATATCACCAAGTTAATTATAGACTGCGCTAGTCTGTTTATGGATAGCGCGGTCTTGCGCACGTGAGATTGACTCAGCTGGTCTGCAGCTAATCAGCATGCGCTCCCCTGTCTCAGCGCATCAGGCGCCAGCATTGTTATTATTAATTTCACTTGTTGACATTTGTCCTGTTTCGATAAGCTAAGCGCTTACGGTTGCGCACCTGATATGCGCGAGTGATGGGTACGAGGTGGTATATAGTTTATTAGACTAAGGTCACGTCGGTCGGTAGTCTGGGGTCAGATCCTTACATCTCAGACATCTCCACTTGGCAGTTATGGTGATCTTCGTGAGGTAACTATAGACTATAGAGGACGGTAAGGATCTCTGGTCGCGTGACCTGGTATACCTTTGAGCATTTTGCTAGCAGTGGGAAAACCGAAAAGATTTAATAAATGTAACGTTTATTCTAAATTGACGTGCATTTCAATGGTCATCATATCTCTATCTCATCAGGTGTAACAAGCAGTAGTCATTAGGTCGTCATCTCAAAACATAGTGTGGAAACCAAATTTCAAAAGTCCATCACGGTAAATCAGTAAATAAGCTAGGGTCCATTTCTCCAAAATCGTTTTTCGATTCCATGGGCCCGTCGATCAAGCCGGTTGAACTACCGAATCCGTGCATGAAACTGTCGTCTCCAGTGTCAAAAGACACCATATCATTCATCTTTTCATCAAACTCATTGCCGGTGATTTGAAGATCTGGGAATGATGGTATGACAGCGCCCGTATCCGAAGGATAGACACCACTAGCATCCAGGTCAAGACCGTAGATCCCACAAACCGTGCCCTGGCCTCCCTGTAGCAAAGCACGCTGGATAAACATGTTCTCGATTTCGTCTTCCACGCACCCGTGCTTGCTCTGCATGTGTACCCAAAGATCGTATTCCCTGTAGAAGCGGTGCTCGCATTCATCAACAAAACAGACAATGTTTCGGCCGCTCTCATCGGCATATCCTTCCCCAGTAAGAAGAGCCATGGTGGACATATTTGATGACTTTGATCGAGTCTGTGGTTTCTTCGCCGCCCCCTGGCGTTCTCGCCGCTCGGCCTTGGTGTTCAATAATCCGAGATGGGCAGTGCGGACATGTTCTTCCAAGGCCAGTTTGCTACCATATCGCTTCCCACATCCGTCGCTCATAGCCCATCCTTCCACCTTTTTGGATGACGACAGATCTGTCTCGCCACAAACAAACCGCTTCTCGCCGTCATGAACCGTACGAATATGCACCGTTAAATTTCCCTTCTTTGTGAAACTGCGTCCGCAGCCGGGCATTGAGCATGGGAATCGGCGTCGTTCCTCAAGGCTCACATCGCCATGTGACATCTCCAGATGGCGCCGGAGCTCTCGAGACGTAGAGCATACAAAAGAACAATGTATGCATCGAGGTGGATGTGCAGACTTGATGTGTGCTTGTAGCTCCGCATAGGAAGAAAAGCAAGTGCTTGCTGACATTTCATTATTTCCCACTGCCTCGAGAGATACGTTCGAGGCAGAAACACACTCTGTACATGTAAATCGATTTTTCGGATGCACCCGATTCTCGTGGCTGCGGAGATGCGCGGCAGATTCAAAAGCCTGTTGACATGCTTGGCCCGTGACCGAATCGACGTGCTGGCAGGGGAACGGCTTTTGGTTCAAATGAGCTAATAGAATATGTCTATTGAGAGTCGAATGTTTTCGGAATGTCTCGTTACACGGAGGGTATTCGGTGCAGCGGAATTTGTCGCTTCCATCGTGTGCTGCTAGGTGTCGGCGTAGACGTGTGCCCGTCACAAATGTTTTTCCACAGCCCGGTCGATCACATACATAGTCACGCACTGCTGTATGAGCACTCTTGATGTGGTGGTTTAAATGGGACGCTCGGAGAAAGGTTTTATCGCAATCATCATGGGTGCACTTGAAAACCCGCTCATTGTTATGAGATCGTATGTGCTCTTGCAATCTGGCTGGTCGATTGAACGCCTTTGTACAGCCATCGAACGGGCAGAGGTGCGTCTTGAGCTCTGACGGATATTTGGATGACGTTACCGAGAGAGGTGTGCCAGGTGTTGTGTCGTAGTGGATGCCGCCGATGCTATCAGCTTCAAAAGAGACATCCGACTCGTCCGATGTTAAATCTGCAAAAATTAAATCAGAGACAGGTGGTTATGGTGAAGGGAAGAGCTCCTCACCATCTGAAGGCTCCGCATGCTTTGCAATTTTCGAGGGCTGTCTAACAGCATCACTGGTCGCTTTTCGCTTGAAAGGCATGTTGAACGATGTGTATTACAGGGGATTCTTGGGAATCAGCATCGTAAATAAACCCACGGTGAAACATGCACCGCCAATGCTTTGTTTGAGAAATTAATGATGTTTGAAGATGGTCGAGGAAAATAATAATTAAGAAATAGTGGAGGCGGTGAGCGGCCCCCGTCCGCCCATTGGCTAGCGCTAGCGGCCTTGCGATCTTTTTTCCGCCGCTTTTTGTCGGGCTTTCGCATTCATGAACATCAGAAGTACAACAATTACTTCCTTACGACGAGGACCACGACCCTCTTCAAAGGCCGCCCGTCTATCCATCTATCAATACCTTAGACTTTTGGAATAGACTTCACCATGTCTGACTACGGGGACCATGATGGTGATGAGGCTGGGTGAGTCGCGCACCCTGTTTTTTCTCTGGAGCTCTATCACCGAGCTTTTGTTCAAAAGACTAAAGACATCATCGTTAAACATACTGACTGGATTTGCACTAGCTTTGACTATGAGGCCGGCGAGGCAGATTACGATGACCACGAACCAGAAGACTTCCTGGAGCCGGAGGATGAAGCAGATGGATACGACGGCGCAGGTGCTGAAGACGCGTTCAACCAAGCAGTGAATGGCGAACGCACCATCATATCTGGTGATCCCAACGCGGGTGGTGGTCGAGGCGTGATTGAACAGCCCCGGGAAAAGAAAATACCAAACGACCAACGTACAACCACGCCGTACATGACTAAATATGAGCGAGCTCGCGTTTTGGGAACCAGGGCTCTTCAGATCAGGTTGGGGATCCTGTTACCATTCACGAGCCGAGGAGATTTCTAACCCGTTTTGAATAGTATGAATGCCCCTGTTTTGGTCGATCTTGAAGGCGAAACCGACCCGCTTCAAATCGCCATCAAAGAGCTCAACCAGAAGAAGATTCCCCTCATTATCAGGAGATACCTCCCTGACGGATAGTAAGTGCCATACTTGTCTTTCCATAATGACATGCCCTGACAAGTGAATCTAGTTACGAGGACTGGACTTGCGAAGAGCTTCTGTGAATGGGATGTGCCCTTCGTCTATTCTGTTCTTCTGTCTCTTTTTTGTCCCTTTTCGCATAGCGATCGGTGTTTGATTGGCCTTGAAAATTAAAAATGAAAAATACGTTTTGGCGGGCCATGCTGGGTTCACAATGCTACCGCGAGGTTGGCAGCAAAACGGGTGATATTGTTCGATATCGTGATACCAGTATCTGATTATCTTGATGGTTGGTTCTTTTCGATGTTCACTTAGTATATTAAAATGAAAAAACTCTGGATATTCAAAAGTACGCAATATGCGCATCATTGCCTGTCAAGGTACTGGACAATAACACTGGACTCTTCCTATACATGGACAATAGAAAGCGTTCACGTGATCCCATTAGGGCTGAAAAATCCCTGCCCTATGTGCTGGATTCGGCAGGTGGCCGGCAAACCGTTCCCGGAAATTCTGGATAACCGGCACAAGGCGGTGGCCAGAGCTTCCCGCTGCCCAATAAGTGCCTGCATGGGTCTCCACCTGCCATACTCCCCGCTGCGCCCGGAAATATTCAAACACGCTCAAGGCTGAAAGAGTGGACTGTTGCCAGCGATCCTTTACTATTTAGCCCAGATTCAATCACCCGGATACTAAAACTCCATTTTGATTACCAATTGAAATGATAGGAAAATGTTACCAACTGCCCACATTCATACTAGTGCTGCTACCTCGGTCCTTTTATTCGTGGCTGCCGCCGAGGCTTTAAATCTTCAATGTTGCCCAATCCAACAGAAAAACGGAAAAGCAGGCGGAAATCAGTTTGTGGTATCCAAATCCTGCTGCAACGGCCACTCGGGGGAACAAAAAGGGCCTTGATCAGTTGATACCATCTTCCTGTGCCTTGAGAAAAAAGGCTTTCCTGCTGAATCGTCCTCCGCCAGCAGGTGTGTTCTTTTCGGAAGTCGGTAAAAGATTCGGAATGGCCCAAGATGCGCACTTCGAGACCACAATAGAGGCTTCCAACAACCTGGTAGACCCAGGCGACTCTCCCTCTGACCATACGCCATCCCCGCCGCAAGAGGAGAAGGCTTTTGGGTATGACAATGCAGAGAATGATTTCGATACGGGCCTGAAGGCATGGCTACAAGTACTTGGCGCCTTCTTTCTCTTTTTCAACTCATGGTATGCTTGGTATTTGATGCACCAAAATTAGATGTTTTGCTAATTTAGAACAGGGGAATCATCAACACGTGGGGTATATTCCAAACCTACTACGAGGTGCACATTCTATCCAATGAATCGGCAGATACAATCGCTTGGGTCGGATCCGTAGAGTCGGCCCTTCTCATGTTTATTGGCGTCATTACCGGTCCGCTCTTTGATGCCGGATACTTCTATGCCCTCGTACCGTTCGGCACGTTGATGGTTGTCTTTGGATATATGATGACCAGTCTCTCCTCCAAGTACTACCAGATCATGCTGGCCCAGGGTATCTGCGTCGGAATCGGAGCAGGCTGTATGTTTATCCCAGCGGTCTCTTTGTTGCCGCAATATTTCAACAAAAAGCGAGCTCTAGCAAACGGAATAGCTGCATCCGGTAGCAGTATTGGCGGTGTGATATATCCGATTATGTTTAACAAGCTCCAGCAAGAGATTGGCTTCGCCTGGGCAACCCGAGTTATTGCATTTATGGCTCTGGGAACCTGCAGTATTTCCATGGCCGTGATGCGCGTGCGATTCAAACCAAAGGAAAAACGAGCTTTGATTCAACTTTCTGCCTTTAAGGAACTCCAGTTTAATCTTTACAGCATTGCGCTATTCTTCGGGTTTTTGGGCTTCTACAACTTCCTCATCTACGTTCAGCCATGGGCGATCCAGAATGGGGTTGTCAACGACACGCTCGGATTCTATCTCGTCCCGATTTTGAATGCCGCCTCGACCTTTGGCCGTATCACGCCGAATTTAATCGCAGATTACTCAGGACCCCTGAATATGTTGACGCCTGCTTCTGCAATTTCGGCTCTCCTGGCCTTTTGCTGGATAGCAGTCAATTCAAGCGCGGGAATCGTGATTATTTCCTTGCTTTATGGCTTCTTTTCCGGCGGCTTTGTGTCTTTGCCTCCTGTCGTGATGATGGTCATCACAAAAGATCTTCGCAGCTTTGGCACCCGACTTGGTATGTCATTTAGCATCTGCTCCATTGCGTTGCTGATAGGCACGCCTATTGGAGGTGCCATATTGAATGGCACAGGCTCTTATCTTGGCGTGCAACTGTTCTGCGGATCTTGTCTCGCCTTGTGCGCTGCTATAATGTCTTGGATCCGTCTTCTTCGCAGCGGTCCAAAACTTCTTTATCGTACATAGTTTTTTCCGATTCTTGAGATCATATCATTATGAAGCGATGCACATATTAATTTGATTGCATTTGACTGCATTGACAGCTGTGTCTCACATTGTATGTGCTGATCAGTAATGTTGAAATACATTTGTACATATGTATAGAATGACTGAAAATGATTGGAAACCAATACAGTGCCATCCTCTACAATGTTATTTCTGCCCGATTGATTTCTTGTCCCCTCTTCCAGCTCATCTATAGTAGTTTATGTATCCGATATTGCTTCAAATGCTGATGAAACCCTATAACGCCAACCATGAATAAACACTTTTTCATAAATCATGCATCCCGTCAAAGAAAAAAAATTAACCTCGAGCATCAAGTGCCGTGCGAGTATGACCCTTTGCAATAGGTCGATTATGCGCATTCGATTAATAAACATCCTCAGGATTGACCGGAAAATTTTCGCCATTTTCGCGAACGTGTATGAGATCTTTATCTCGACTGCATGGTTTCCGCATGTCGAAAGCGTCTTCGCCTTCCTCGGACATTCCGCTCGGATCATCTTGATAGTAGCTGAGCACACGTCGGAAGACGGAATACCTAGGGCGACGTCCGTTAGCTAGCTGTTCCTCTTCTTCTCATGCTAAGAGCAAATGCACTCACCCCATGCCTTTGTACATATCGACGGCGACCTTATTTGTTGCCCGCACATATAGATCTACAAACCACGCATCGTTGTTGTCAGACCCATTCTCCAGGCTCTCTGTCAACCGCCGTGCATGGCCAAGCCGTCTCGAAGAAGGCGCAACCGTCAATACTGTAATATGGCCGTGCCAGGGAGTGTAATGTTCCGAATGGCGCAGGGCCGCCGGCTGTTCCTCCAACTTGCCCATGACTGCTTCGGTTAGACGAGAGTAAGACTAAATAACAACCGTTTTATAGACTCACTATAGCCCACAATTCCTGCATCGTAATCCTGTACTACGCTAAACAGCGACGGCCAGCGCATCAAGTAGTTGAGGTAGAAGCCCAGATCATAATTCTCCGTGAGCGGGTCGAGATTCGTCAAATTCAGAGAGAGCAGGTCGACTGGCGTCATGCGCCGGACGTAGCTCATTGTCGTCGGCTGGCAGTGGAAGCTCGCTTGTATAAAGAAAGTCAATCAATGAAAAATAGCAGAGTTGAGGTTATCGATGCTGTGCAACCTTGAAATTATTATTGCCAGCGAGCCCTAGACGAAGTGGGGGGTGGTGCCTGACCGCCTTCGACGTCACGGGAAACTACCCATGCTTGATTCATTGTTTATCACAGTTAATTGGGGACAGCTGACCGCACACATCTCACGACCAACATCAGATCTCGCCGGCTTCGCACAACTCGAGCGGTCGATGATGCATGGACTAGCAGTCGCGTCGACACCGTGAAGTGGCTAAGGGCATTTATTTCCCACAATAACTCATCTACACCTCACCCCGTTTTCATCGCTCACGGATCAGAGAACCCCTGTTGCTGCTCCACCTGGTCCTGGCGGCAGGCCCGCGCTTACACAGCGAAGTAACGTTCTTTTTTGCGTAACAACGCCAATATTTACGGACTGTTTACATGAGTATACGATCTATCAATACCTTTGGTTATTTCTTCTTTTCTCACGTTTTCGACCCGCACAAAACACACTCGCCCACCCACTATGTCGGGGCCGCCCTCACCAATGTCGGCCAGACACCGACGGAACCGCTCGAGCCTGGACATGTCCCCAAGTATCAGCAGAATCAATGAGAACGGCTATTTCTACCCGCAGACGCCCCAGTCTCCCCGCCCACTATCGCCAGAGACTCCCCGACAGCGGAATTCTCAGATTTTGAACGGTGACCGACGCATGTCCGAAGACTACATGGGGACGGTTGATTCTGGCGGTGGTTTGGGGAATTTGGCAGACGAACTGGCCGATGCTTGGGGCGATGAAGATGGCTACGAGGATGCTTCTGGGCTCGTGGCCAACGGCCAAGCTGAGGATATGGAAGGCGGCTTTCATGAGGAGGACACATCAGGACAAGGCACGCCTCGCGAACCGATGTCTCCAGGCCAACGAAGTGCCTTACAACCGCCGCGATCACGAACAAGACAGAATCAAAACCGCCATCGACGTACCGAATCCCAGTACGATGGATCCGACTATGGGAATGACTCGGATTTCGACGAACTTGGCGAGCTTTCGCCAAATTTGGAGAGACGAATGGCAGGTATTGAGAGCCTGGCTCGGCGAGGAATTGAGGAGAATGGCAGCTCTACAGATCAGATCATCAGCCGTTTCATTGAAAGTCTTCGGGATCTTGGTGCGCAAAGTGCGATCGAGAATGGTGCTGCAAGGTAAAGGGACTCTTTTCTTTGATATCTAGATGGCTTGCTAATTCAATCTGCAATAGGCTTATTACTGCTCACACTTCCATCACCTCACATCTCACACACCAGACCCGAGCATTGCAGACGTTAATACACCCCCTTCTTTTTTCTCCTTTCCCGCTACTTTCTACTGAAGCCATCGACGAGCTCATACCGTTAATCGACGACGGACTTCTTCCTAATCTACCTGTACCTTTCCAACCACCGTCACATATGGGCCAGAGTGCACTTAGGCCAGAATCACCTTCCTCAACGAAATCCACGCAAAGCCAAATAGCAGCTGTGGACCCGCTACTATCGCTGCAGGCTCTTCTCAGTCAAACGTCCGACCTTACGCTAACGCTTCGAACGTTAAGTGATACGTTACATGAATCGCGGCAATTGACGTCGACGGCCTCTCGTCGACTCAGGTCAGCGCGGGAGATCGTTGCCGAAATAAGACGTGAGGAAGAAGATCGTGAAGAAGGTCACCAGTGGATAGAAAATGGCCAGTGGGACCGCAAGTTGAAAGAGCGCGAAGCGGGCCGAGTGTGCGGTGAAGTCGTCAGTGGCTTCGAAGCAGTATGCGGTGAATGGAGAACGAAACTCTTCGGTGCTGCCGGTACTGCTACTGGTGCTGCCGCATAGATCTCTTCTTCTTCTTCTTCTGAAGAGAGTGTGAACAAACCAAGAAAAGAAACAAGGAAAAAAAATTAGACGACCTTGATGCAATATCTTCATTCTTGTCTTGCCCTTCTATTGTTTTTATTTCCCCCCGTTCGTCGAGTTTTCTTTTGGTATATGAACTGGACATATCACTCGATGCCATTTTGCTTAGCTCTATACATATAGATATCCCCCCTTGCAGTCTTTGTTTAAACCTTCTGATTGAGAGCTTAGAAGATTTGTTGTTTTGGTTTTCTCGGACATGCTCTTACCTCCATTTTGCATATTTCTTCCCCCCCTTTTTTTTTTCTCCTGTCGGTCATTTTTGGCCATTTTTCTTGATGTTGTAATTAATGCGATACAATCTTGGACATGAAACGTAATCCAAAGACTTGAATGTTAGAAGAAATCACACACCTGATTATTTCAGTAACCATAAGAAAACAAACTACCGAACTCTAATCTTTCGTCTAGTGATTTAGTTTTTACGATGGAACCGGGATCTGGTAATCAAATGTTTTTGTTTGCAATTCACCCTCTAAGTTAACTTGAAATCGAGAATCGACAGACTTCGATTCCCCTCTCTTGATGTACGTACATCTCCTGACCCACCCCTGGGTCAATCCCTGCTTCCTTTTCTCACAAGATACAACAAAATTTATGCACAAGAGCAGCGATGCCCATTTTGTCAACAAGATGAAAAGAGGTAGGAAAAGAGACAAAAAAGAAAAGAAAAGCGGAAGATGACATGAATGCGTAGCTGGGAAGATCATTCGGGCAAGGAAAGTTTTTGAGCATGATCACACACAAAAAAATGAATCCCATAATGAAAAAATGTTACGTGCAAAGGGGGAAAAAAAGAGAAGAACATTATAAATTTTAGAAACCAAGAACAGAAATTTTGTCATGACTACTGCTGCCCACGCTTCCAGCTAGGTACCCAACGGCCGCCGGCACTGGGTTTGGATTCCTCGCTGGCAGGAGCAGCAGGCCTGCTGGCTGGCGGAGCACCGCCCTCGCGAAGATGGCGAGGAACGTAACGGCCAGGTGCGTCACCATTGGCAGGCGGGGCTTCTCCTCGTGGACCAGGGGCTCCAGCACCTTGACGTTGGTGAGGAGGAACGTAGCCACCCTTGCGGGCTGGAGGAGCTTCATCACGGGGTTCGGGCTCGGCGTCACCGGCAGTCTCCTTGGCGGCCAGGCGCTCTCTCCAGCTTGGTCCAGAGCCAGTACGAGGAGCGATGTTGAGGCGAGGAGCACCACCTCGCTCGGTAGGCTCGGTGGGTTCTGCACGCTCTGGGCGAGTAGGTTCACCGGTTCTACGGGCTGCGCGGCGAGCTTCGGCTTCTTCTTCACGCTGTTTCTGGCGCGCGGCGACTTCATCGAGTTTCCTGTGTGACAGGTTAGTGACGGGGGAAATCAAGTGTGCATTGCAAGTGAAAACTAACTTTCTCTCTTCCTCCCTCTGGGCCTTTCGTTCGGCCATGGCACGTCTTGTCTCCTCCTCCTTGGCGATGCGCTCTTGCTCCTCACGCTCTGCACGTTCTTCCTCTTCCTTTCTGCGACGCTCCTCCTCTTCGCGCTCAGCCTTCTCACGGCGTCTGCGCTCCTGGACTTCCTTGATACGCTGCTTCTTCTTTGCTTCAAATTCACGCTCAGCAGCCTTGTGGCGCTTCTCGAACTCCTCATGACGCTTCTCGTTGAGGCTATCGCGGAAGTCGGTGAATTGTGGGACAAGACGGCTCAATCGGTGTTTGAGGGCAACGTCGGCCTTATGTTTCCTCTGAGCCTCTTGCAAGGTTTCTTCCTTCTGGCGCTCATAGACTTCCAGGTCATACTCCTTTTGCTTGTCGTAGTCCTCTGAGACATGCTTGATCTCCTCACGGCGGAAAGCACGTTCCAAGTGGTCAATACGCTTAGCAGTTATACGGACGCGATCATTGAGTTCGTTCTTCTCTTTTTCAAGCTGGGCAAGCTTCATAGCACGCAGTCGGTTGCTATCAAGCTCCTCGGGGTCGATTTCGCTAAGGTCGATACCTTTAACGCCAGTCTTCAGCTCTTCAAGCTGTTTCTTGATTTCCTGTTGACGAATGCGATCCTGCTCATCCTTGATACGCTTCTTTTCACGTTCGCGTTGCTCGTCGAGCAACCTCTGCTTCTCGGCTTCCTGAAGCTGTTGAGTGCGAATTCTCTTGCGTGTCTCCTCTTCACGCTGTTTGCGCTGAAGTGACTCAGTCGCTGCTTCTTTCTTCTTCTCGATGATGACCCTACGAGCCAAAATATCCTCGTGTTCTTTGGCCGCTCCATCGCGAGCTCGGGCATGCGACAGCTGTTTAGCCTGAGCGCGGGATGCAGTATATGACGGGTCCACATAGACACAAGTGACGTGCAAAGTCTTGGCAAGACGGCTGAGTTGGGAGCGAGCGATCTCGGCAGGGGTGCTCTGCAAGCGCTGGACAGAGCCAACTTCGCTCTCAGCGGATCCTGCAGCACTGCCAGGGTGGAGCGCTTTAGCCGAGGAGAAGATGTCAGAATCAAAGGTAAGAACGCCGGCAACGTGGTCTACACGGATTGCCAGGTCTCCCTTCTTGCAGCCGTTCATGATGAATTTCTCAATCATGGACTGGGTGACTTGGAAAGGATCAGGGAATTGGGCGAGTTCGTAGACAAACTTCAGCGAAACAGACTCATAGACTTGGGACAGTTGTTGGAACAGGCGAGTGAGAATGACCTGTTGGAGAGGCCCAACGTATTTTTCCATCTCAGCATCAGCACCAATCTGCTTGAGGATAGGAGTGATCTTTTTGCAAATCGACAGAGGGTGGAAATCAACCTCCAAGATGTTGTACAGGTCACGGATTTCAGGGCGAGCGCGCTTAAGCAATCCCTTGTTGAGAGCATCTTTGAACAACGCAGCGCGAGTAGGAGCCTGTCCCATACCAAGCAAGTTTGTAAGACGAGTGTTTTTGTTCTTACGAACTTCATCCACGTCAACCAGCGCACCGCGAGAGCGGGAGGTGCTGATGACAGGAATAGAAAGTGCGGAAAGCAAGACGAACGAGGCAGCTTTTGTCATGTCGGCTTCGGTGACGGAAGGATTGTCTTTCTTGGAGCCCTGGCCCGCAGAAATGGCAACAGAGGACTGGCGAAGAAGATTATAAAAGCGGTTCCACGCTGCTGCATGGAACAGGTAGTTCTCGCTAACAAGGAAGATACGGGCCAATTTCTCGTAGTAGTTGGCCATCATAACGTTCTTAGCGGGACGCTTGCTAAGACTGAGCAGTGTGTGAATGTCTTCGACACTGCGGAACGCTTCTTGCCACAGTTCCAGCTCTACGGCAACATTGAGTTGCTGGAAGCGAGTGTCCAGGTGGCGCTGTAGAGTGTCGGGGTCGCTCAGGTTGATGGCATGCATCTGGGCAGAGTACTTGGCGGCATTTTGCACATGGTTTCGGAGAAGCTCACACAGACGGCGGAACTCAGTCTTGCGAGTGTATTTGAGGCAGAACTGGAAAGCCTGCAGAGCAGTTGTCTGGTACATAACCTCAAGGCGAGCATTGTTCTTCAAAATTTCGAGTACGGTCCGGTAGGTTTCCCACAAAAACTTGAGCCACGGGGTCACAATAGCGCGGTCGGTACGGTCCTTGGACTGCTCGCCAGACACGGTGGCCAGGAGGATGGTTTCCGGGGTTTCGATAGCCTCAAGATCGTCAACGTTGGTTGATGGAGCGGTAGATTCGAGAGACGACTGGATTTCATCGGCCTTGGCCTGGGCTTCGGTGACCTTTTGTTCGGCGAGTTCAATGAAGCGCTTGAGAACAACCTGAGATGAAAAAAAAAGTGTTAAATAGGCTCTTTCTTCCAATACAAGGTGCTTGTGCCGTCTTACCTCGATGGTTCCCACGTTCGTGTTCTGGGCAATGTTCTTGTATTGATAAAGACCGTCCTTGGCAGCTTTTCCCTTGCGCAAATCAACCGACAGTTCGACAAAAAGAATCATCACAGGCTCCAGAGACGCGACAGGAGTGCTGCGGGTCCGCTTGGAGGTGACATGTTCGTGAAGGACAGTAAGAGCGGCTGGAGCCTGGCCGACTGCGATGAGTTCCCTAGCTCGCTACAATAAAAAATACCTAGTTAGCACACAGACATAGGTGATAGTCGTATTGGGGCGAATAGAGCGTACCTTGAGGACATTTTCGGGTTTGATATGAGGTGGTGGAGGCATGGTGGGCAACCTGCCCCTTGGGCGACGAAGAAATTAGTTGTGATGGAAATAGTCGACGTCAGGGATGCGAGGCCACAGTAGCTGAGAAGTCTGGGTTTTCAGCTGGCGGGCAGGGCACAGAATTTGATGCAGTTCTGGCGATGCCGCGGGGGTGAAAGACCTGACGGATCTTCGAGGCAAATTCTGGCCGTACTGTTGTGCGATCACAATCCAGAGAGGAGCCCGGTCGCGCGCCCTGCCTGTTACGGACTAGCGGTAGTCACGTGATTCATATGTTTCCCGGGAATCGCTCTGCAGTTTCGCCAGTTTCAGGCGCGGCGTGTGTCGAAAATTTAGAGTACGCTTTCAACCTGACAAGGAGGAGATAAATCGCGGTCTCTTCGTGGCTTTGACTTCTTTCACTGCCCGTCGAGCAGTAAGAATAATAATAATTAATCGATATCGATAACCGGATCACGTGACACATAGGAAGTGCCGATGCCGGTGATTCGTGGGATCGGACCAGCCCCGCTCGCGGATATGGAGGTAGTACTGAGAGTTTTTTTTTTGCTCTCCCCACAGGTGCACGGAAATTATCTTTTATTTGCGTTGTTTTTCTATCAAAATAAAATACCAGGTCTACTCCGTGTCCTTTCTTTCATTCAGCGGAAAGGACACAAGTTTACACAGCCAGACACATCGTGTTGTGCGCAAGAATTCAACTGTGGGTCTCTGTAGCCCAAACAGGCTAGCGTGCACCGACTAATCGAGGGCGCGTGCAAACAGCGCACCCGGCCCGCACGGCGCACCGTAGCGCAAGCCCCCTAGAGTCGCAGAAAGCCTCGCAGCCCCCAGGACTAGAGCGATCCTAGGTTGCTAGCCAAATTTAACTGCCCCCTCGAGTTGAGTTGACTAGTCGTGTCAGTGTCACTGTCCTCTCTCTAGCGCCCTTCCTGGCCTTGGCTTGGCTTACGGTCTAGTTACCTCTCCCCCCCCTTCCCGAACAGCCAGTCTTTCTGCTAGCAACGGCTCCGTCTCGTCGCCTCACACCACACCACCAACCACCGTCTGTGTGTCTTGTCGCTCCCTGCTGTCCTTCAAGTCGTCTCGCTTTCCTTGTGTCTTCCCTCGACCGAGAGTTCCTCAGTGCTCGCCTCTCTCTCTCTGCGCGGCTTTCCACAACGTCGGCGCGTCGGAATCATTGATCGAGTACCGTCAGCCCCCCGGGACCAACGACAACCACCATGGCCGCGTACGAAATCCGCTCCGGCGGCGACGTCAAACAGAAGAAGCAGAGCATGGCCGACCTCAAGTTACGCCGTTTGACGGAATTGAACAGTCGCTTGAAAGAGGACTTGGATCGTCCTCGTGTGAAGGTGTCCGAGGCTGCTCTGTCGTAAGCCACCTCTCCCCACGTTCCAACGCTCGCAAAAGGAGCAAGGCTGGCTGTTCACCTCGCCCGACGCCATCTCCATAGCCGCCCACGACCGTTTTGACCACCATTCATTAACTCAATTTGTGATCATTAGGCTTATCAATTACTGTAACAACACTCGTGACTTCATGGTTCCCTCCGTCTGGGGTCAGGTATGCTCGCTCTCCCGACGCCGCGCCCATCCTTCCTGCGGCTTGCTTGCATATGATATGCTAACCGATTTCAGGTCGACAAGAGAGAAGACCCCTATGCGCCTCAACAATCCGGTGGCTGCTGTACTGTAATGTAACGGTCCTAACGACTTTGACGCTTCATCCGTCTTCAGTGATAACCTCTTTTTTTCGCCATATATCGACCGCATCATAATTCTCGCTTTTTATCATACCCTTTCTTTCTTTCTTTATTCTTGCGACGATCGTGATTCCACTTGGGGGTTTTTTTTTCTCTTTATATATCCCGATATACTCGCAACCTCTTTATACCAAGGCCGTCATGATCCGGTGTGATCCATTTAATTGACATTGCACGATCCGACGAACGGCTGATGTTTGCGTATGGATAATGTGACGGCCTCGCTGAAGTTCAGTTTGTGTTGTACGGGGCTCAGAAAAGCAACACATCTTGTCATCGGAATATATTCTACCATCTGCTAGACAGGGTAGACAATGGACACACACATCTCAACACTCTTGGATTCGAGGCTTGCATGTGTGTACATTGGTTGGACTGACCGTTCTTTGGCATACACTTTTGTGTCTATTTCTTGCACCTTTTTTGTTTCCGCTCTATCTGTCTCGATATGCCCCTTTCGGGACTTTTCTTGTCTCTTTGATTCCATTTCATTTACTCTCTTGATTTTCCTTTGTTTTGATCCTGGTTGCGACACAGGAGATAAAAAAAAAGTTTGAGGACCATGGCCATGGCACTTGAAACATCCTAACCATCGAAAAAAAAGGATCCAAAAGCAGCCAATGTTTCCAGGAGTTATGTTGTGGGACTTGGAACCCTCTTCTTTGGTGTACAATAGATTTCGTTTTCACCTTTTTATTTCCTTGGATGAGACATATCTTATTGTCAAAATGAACTCTTAGCATACTACTTTACTAGTGCGTTCAAACTACTAGATGTAGGAACGGATTATAAGACGTAATGGCATCGGGCGAACCCTCAAAAACACTATTATTTTGCCCAGGATTGAAGGTCCACACCAGCTATATATCCTAGAAAAGGTCCCAGACTCATCCATGCTCTTCTTCTGTGTGCCGGCCATACCTTGGCTTTCCCGCACACTATGTCGGATATCCATGGTCCACAGTCACGAGTGTATCGCGGCCTCTCTATATTGACCGGATCACGCAGTTGCAGTTCGCGGCGACGGAAGAATTCACGGGCACCGGGTGCGAAATACAAATACCCATTATCAGGAACTGGAAATTGCAGGTCAGAGAGTGAGATGCTGGCGCTGGGGCGCTTGTCTTGTTCAAAGTCGTTGCCACCACCACCGCAATTATCCGTGGTCAGGTTTGTGAACAAGACACTGGCTTTATACAAGCTAAGCGCAAAGTACTTTAGCTCTTCTAGGTTCGTCCATGCATAGAGGTAAGGGTCTTCGACAGAGCCCTGGGCCATCATGGCCGGAAAGTAAAAGACGCCTTGGGCGCGACATGTGCGGACGAGATGGCTGAAAATGGGTCGAATGCGTTCGAGAATATCCTCATTGCTTGAAGTTTCCTCTGTCTGGTTATTACTGATATCATCTTCATAGATCTCTTCAGGTTCATGGGCGGTCATGGCAAAGACAGTGAAGAGAAGAATAGCCTGGTATGTCGCGAGTGGCCAGCGGGTGTTGGTAGAAGGGTCTAACCCCTGAATGTTGGCAAAGGCATCGCTTCCTCTAGGCCGGATACTCCATCTGCTCTATATACATCATTAGCATAGGAAATCGAGCTAGAAATTCATCCAGCCCTGAGACTTACCATCTGCCTCTTGATCATCACGTGTAGATGGCCATGGATAGTCCAAGCGAGCTTTCGTAGGCGGTCTTCTCCAGTGATCCAAAGCCCAATCATCATAATAGCCAGTACAAGTATTCGAGGTTCCTTCCTCGGCGTAAATGAAGATTTCAAAATAAACGGCCAAAAGGGGTGAAAGTGCACAAAATACAAACACACGTAATGCTCGACGTCAAGGGTACGGGCAAACGAAGGTATCGGATACTCATCCCCGGGAAACAGGCTCTCATCTTCAGGAGATGGGATGAACAGATCTCCAAGCTGGGAGGTTGGCTGGGATATGTGATCTTGCTCTGCTGACTTCACCGCATCTTCTTGGAGTGCGGATTCTCGTTGCAGCAGCACGGCTCGGATCTCGCGCGCTGATACTGTAGACAAACCCGGGAACGACGGGTCCGGATGCACCGGAGTTACCTGCGGTACATGAATATGGTCTAATAATGCTTCATCTTCCTGACCCCGTTCATGATGACGAGTTCTTTTTCGAGCTGGTTCACTACCGTCGCGTCGATTGGCAGCATGATTCTCGACAGGAGGCGATTGTTGGGTGCGCCCGTTATTCTTTAATTCATTACCCCTCTTAAAGGAGCATCTCAAGCCCTTTCGAGCACATATTTTACACGGGCTGGCACCATCGCACTTGGATTTCTGAGCGTGGCATCGATCGCAAGCCCTAGTCACCCGGGGAGCCACTGCTTCATCTGGCTTGCGATGGATTTTCGTGTGTCGCCTCAGTGTATCACTATAGGTCAGCCATTAGTATTCTTTAGAGAAACATAGAGAGTTCAGAAGGGGGTGAAATACGTTCTATCGAAACTAACTCCGCAGTCAGGGCATGTAAAGACGCGAGTTTGGGAATGCCGGGCTGAGTGGCGGACAAGATGCTCTTTGCGGCGATAGCTGGCGTTGCATCCAGGATGCAGACAGCTGAAACGAGTTGACTCCATATCCTGTAGTTTGACTATCTGGTTTCTATTTCTTTTCCCGCTCAGAGTTCAACGTCGAGAGCGTCTGGATTTATTTGGACGTTCTTTCTCGCCAGGGGGGAGAGCGAGTGGGAGAAGCGAGTGGGAGAAGCGAGTGGGAGGGCCGAGCGGGAGAGCCGGGTGGGAGAAGAGGACCCACTTCCTTGAACATCAATTCACCAATTTCTGAAAGACGACACGAATATCATCTCTACAGGGAGTTTCTATATCACAATTTCGGGGAAGCAACTGGCTAGAGAATCACTGGCTCACTACCCGACGTTATCTACCTGTTTCGGCGTGGTGCTGGTCCGAGTAGTCACCTCTATACAGGAGAGGAAATTCTCATTGCTCAAACTACATCAAATCTTTTTCTTTTTATGCTTTACAAATGTGATTTGACAGCTACCGGTGGCCGCCAAATCTTATTCAGAATCTGCCTCGCATTCACCATCTCCGGGCGGACCCGATCGCGTGAAGTGATTCCGAGAAGTCTCATCGCGATAGAAAGCTCCTCCGATAGAACTATCCCTGCATCAGCAACAAGACGAAGACAAGCAACTTGGAAGCAGGTATACTCACTGTCAATGCAATGTTCTACACCCTCACTACCATAGGCAGCCAACGCATATAGCAATGGCCGGCCAATACCAACTCCAGTGGCTCCCAAACACAAAGCCTTGAGCACATCGCCACCATCACGGACATCGCCGTCAACAAATATTTCAATCTTGCCAAGTACCTCGGGATAGTACGTACGAATCTCCAGGAATGATAATTCTAATAATACAAGGGTCTACATGCAATCCTGTCGTGAATGTCGGCAACAAGTCCGAGGCAGCCCATCATATGATGCCGGTTAAATAGTCCTAATCATTTACATCGCGTCGATTGCTTTAACCTGCAGCATTCAATTATCTTAGGTAAAACTGTAAAACCCGGTCGCGAAATCTCCCTTTTCGGCATTGGTGCGTAAGTCGTCCACGGTTTTTGCTCGGCTAATTTCCCGATGTGGAAAATCTCGGGGTTTCCCCGCAAAGCCGACGCTGGGGAAGTGCGAATATCTTCACCAATAAAATAAAGCCGTCGCTTGCTTGGGGCGCTGATTTTTTTTTCTTTCTATATATTTAAACGTCCTTCTTGTCTCGTTCTCAAGTAGGGAAGAATTGGTTGATTCACGCTTGAAATCATGGGTGGGCTACGCGCAGTTGAGGATAGACCAACTCCAAAGGAGGTTTACAATTTTCGTCTTTACTATGAAGCCATTGTTATAGCAACTGGGTCTTTGCTGTAAGTACTCATATATACCTATTCCTTGCGGCGAACAGGGTCGCTTACGAACAACTCATTAGATTTGGCTATGATTCTGCCTTTGTGGGAACGACAATTGCTCGCGAGAGTTTTGTGAATGATTTCGGCATCACCTCTGCTACTAAAGATAGCATTTCCAGCAATATAACATCTGCTTTTCAAGCCGGTGCCTTTTTCGGAGCTTTGTTTTCTTTGTTCGGTAAGTCCCGATCTCTAGTTAATCTGACTACAGGGTTTTGTTAACTGTATTCTCTAGTTACTGAACGTGTCGGCCGCAAATGGGCACTCCAAATCAGTGTTATGGTCTTTACTATTGGCGCCGTGCTGATGACGGCTACGACTGGGCAGCTTGGAATGATCTGTAAGAGACTCTGAACATGCAAGCGTTTCAGACTGACTAACCGGGGAACATAAGATGCTGGGCGAGTTTTGACAGGCCTTGGTTGCGGTGGCATCACAGCAGGTGTTCCTAGCTACATTGCCGAGCTTTCAATCCCCTCAATCCGTGGAATCCTGACAGGATTTTTTGAAGTTGCGTACCAGATCGGTTCGGTCATTGGGTTTTGGATCAACTATGGCATCAGCCAGCACATGGATCAGACCAAGACTGCTACATGGAGAATCCCGATGGGATGGCAATTAATCCCGGCCGGTGTCTTGTTAATTGGCGGGTTTTTCTTGCATGAGAGTCCTCTTTGGTTGATGCGAAAGAACCGGACGGACGAAGCTCTGGAAGTTCTTCGGGAATTAAGACGCCTCCCAGTTGATCACCAATGTATGTTTTTCTTCTGTCGCTTGCTGGTTTATGGAATCATTAACCTCGTGTCTAGATATCCAAGAAGAGGTTGCAATGATGCGCAACAGACTGGAAGAAGAGGAAGCCATCTCTGCCCGCTATGGATCCGGACGATGGGCTTTTATGCGAGGTGCCATCAATGAACTGTCTCAAAAGGGCATGAGAAATCGTGTCTTCCTTGTCTTCTGTGCTTTCACTCTTTGCAACATGTCGGGTGCCTCTGCAATCAACTATTACTCACCTACGTTGTTTCGTTCCTTGGGGATCACCGATGTTTCGCTTTATACTGGTATCTACGGTCTGGTAAAAGGTTCGTTTACATTTTCTGTCATGGTGAACGCAAGTCATATACACATAACTAATTCCTCTCAGCCATTGCATCGATCATTTTCTATACCTTCCTCATTGACTTCTTGGGACGCCGTTACCCGGTCATCGTTTCGTCTATCGCATGCTCGGCCTGTCTCTGGATTGTCGGCGCATATGTCAAGATTGGACACCCAGCTACAGTAATCGATGCCGGTGAAGCCCTTTCCCCTTCTACTGCTGCCGGCGGTAGAGCGGCTATTGGTATGATTATGATTTACGCCATTTTGTAAGAATATCTTCTCTCTCCATTCCTTTTTGCAAAACCACTCACATCTTTCATAGCTGGTCCTTTGGTCTAAACGGTATCCCATGGATTGTGTCTGCCGAGATTTTTCCTGGTGCGCTACGGAACGTGTCTGGCACATGGGCAGCTCTAGTTCAATGGTATTTATTCTCCCTTCCCTCCTCTTTGTCAAGTTTTGTTCTAACATTCAAAACAGGGCAACGCAGTTTGCACTCACAAAGGCATTGCCGTATATTTTCAATTCAATGGGCTACGGAACATGGTTCTTTTTCGCCACGTGGATGGTTATTGCCACTCTGTGGTCGTTTTTCTTCTTGCCGGAGACCAAGGGACTTACAATTGAGCAGATGGATAAAATCTTGTAAGTTGAATCTTTTTCTCACCTAGGGTTATATTGCATCACTAACGATTTGTTTTCTTTTTCCAGTGGCTATGAACATGCACCAGGTCATGGCGCATTGGTTGAGCCCAAGGTATTGTCGGACTTTGAGGACAAGAAAACGCCTGAGGAGCATTTTGAGGATGTGTGAGGGACAGCATTGTGCGTGTATTCATTCTGGACTTAGTAACTTTTTATAAAAATAGTTTGTATTATACATATTTAAAATAGTATCAAATGTCAATTGATATTGAAGAAACCGTTAGAAGTAGATCAAAATAAGTAGGTCCACAACGTGTTCGTCCAATAAAAAGACAGCAACGCTGTACACATGTATACACTATACAAGCACATCTTAATATAAGATCTCAACCATACACCACAGATACCAGTAGATAATACATATCACCGTGGTTGACAGAGGTATGGTTTCCAGGTCACGGCTAAAGCAATGACGATTATGAGGAAACGCGACACAGCCCAAGGTTAGACACCATAAGTCATCACATAACCAAATTCAACTGAATTTAATCCGCTTAGCTCGTTATGTCTAGAGATCTGCGTACGAGACAAACACTGCTGTCACCTCCATCCTCATTCTTTCGTATCATCCCGGGATACGAAGGAGCAGAATAGACTAGCAGCTAAAGCCAATGGGATCATTCACATTCGAACAGGAGTATTTGGTGGCGTTGACTGGCGGGTCAACTGCGATATTTTCAAGATCAATATTCTCAATAAGGATATTGTCACAACCGCCAGCTGCTCTACTGCACTGGATCTTGGCGATATAACTCGACTTACTGGTGCCTCGATAGTGTGTCGCTGAAAAGTCCGAAATTTTGAAAAGTGAAGAGCTGCAGTTTCCGGTGACTCCATTGTACGTCGTGCACTGGCTGAAGAGAATTGGCGTAGTGGTGATGCCTGTGGTAGTGAAGTTACTGCAGTCTAGGAAGTCTATTAGCACCGCTGTTAGGCTTTTGCACCGAAGATTACTCACTGATGTTTTTCATGTCTACTGATGTTAGTATCCACACTTCCATACGCGTAATTAAGCAGAAGGAGCAAACTCACAACCTAAGCCACCGCCGCCACCGTTTGGAGGTTATCCAACTTGGTCACCAGTCCATGTCTTAATACGCGTTGCATACTTGGTGTTATTGCAGACAACATTGCGAACTGTGATGTTTTCAATTGTCTCAAATTGCCCCTTATACTGACCGATACTGCCAAGGGCAATGCCTTCACCATTGTAAAAGTTCGCATCTTCGATCAGAATGTTTGTTGAGTTGGCCTTCATAGCAATACAATCATCGCCATTGTGGACTGTCCAACGACGGAACGTAATATGATCGGAGAAGAGCGTGTTTGCGCCATCGGTGTTTCGAGCTGGGTTCTTGTTACTGCTAGTGTTGTTGACATAGATGTCTTGTAGCATCACCCTCTCCGAGTGCATGATAGTCACAGTCCTGAAATATCAGCAGACGTCAGATAGATAATTCTAGGATAGGACTTACCACATCTGAGCCTGTAGGAATCGGAGTCCCTCAAATACTGAGTCTTTAGCATCCCAAATTGTGAGGGCCATTGGGGCGATCTAGATACTGAGTCAGCCATTACATGTAAACCCTGATCTTGAAGCTGTGTACCTGGATAATTGGATTCGCCTTTAACTAGATCATACCATGCCTGACCATTGCCGTTAAATGTTCCATAGCCGTGTCCTTGGACATTAACATATCTTCCACCAAGGAACCACACGGTTGACATGTTCTGATATCCAATGGGCATTGAGTGGTTGAGCCAATACGATGTGTCATTGCTCCACTGCCATGTCGAATGTTAGGTTGATTGGTCACACAAGAACTTCACAACGCACCAGGAGTGTTCCATGTATATCAACTTGGCAGTTGAACAAATTAGTAGTATTGAGCACACTGTTAACATGGTATGTCGTATTCTCAAAGATAACATTGCCGTTAGTGCCGCACTTGTCGAATGCGCGACGTATGGCCGGGGCGTCGTCAGAACCATCACGGTTGGCGTGTACCACGCATCTCTTCAGCGGGTGATCAGGACGACCATGAGGAAGGACGGGTTCTTGTGTAACCCAAGCTGCGGCAAGGGCTAGACGAGAGACAAGAAAGACGACCGAGGAGAAGAGCATGATCGCTAAGAAACAGCTGTCATAGACCAGAAGTTGGCGACCTCATCCTCAAAGGATGACTCGGGTTAAATCTAAAGCGTTACAAGGTCAAAATGCTAACAAATTGTCCCAGTATGTTGGAATTTTTCCGCGTAAATGTCTAATATATTGTTCTGAGTGGTAGATTAACTGCTTCGGTCCCTTCGCCGATCTTGCCGCTAGACGCCGTCGTCAATTGCCGTCAGATGCTCGTCAATAGCCGCCAAATGCTGCCATAATCCCTGCTGTCTGACATCTGTAATGCTCTAAGTCCTTTGCCAAGCAGACCTTGCAACAAAGGCATTAGCTCACGTAAACCGTTTATCGCGTGGGGGGAGCACCTTGGCTCTATTGGTGGAAATTTTCTAGTTCTACTTCCCCAGATTTCCAGCTATGCCTTAGTGCGGGGAAAGGTCGGCAACGGAACACAATTACAGCTAATCCTGAGTCATTTCTTTAAACCTGAGTCATTGGAGGGCGCTATCGTTGTACGTTTTGAGAGGAGACTGTTTTTCCCTAGGTAGACTGCGAGAGGCCGAGCCCTTGTTACTGTCAATGTTTGGTTCCGTATCTATCTAGTATTTTCTCCTGTAGCTGGAAGTTGGGAGACCATTGGAGGAAATTTAATGTCGTCTATACTCAGTAAGCTTGAAGCAATTCAGGGCCGCGGTAGTGGTGGAAGCCACTCAACAGTGGATGCGACCTCTTTTAATCAGACAGACTCTCCATTCATACTGTGCCAGTCAACATTTTCTGGGTGTAATCACTATCACCGCCATGAAATTCCAATTACTCAAGCTCTTAGCCACTTTGGCATTCATATGCCAGGCTTCGTCCATGTCAAACAACTTGACCGACGTCGTGACATGGGACGAGTATAGCCTACTTGTCAACGGGGAGAGAGTTTTTATAAAGTATGTCTGTTACCATTCCTTTACGGGAGGGGAACTAAGAATGATCTAGTGCTGCCGAGTTTCATTATCAGAGATTGCCTGTTCCTGAGATGTGGCTGGTAAGCCAAAAGTCTTTGGCCGACTCAGAACTGGGACTAAATATGTTCAGGATGTTTTCCAAAAATTCAAGGCAAACGGGTTCAACGCAGTTAGGTACTTTGTCTCCGTATGGGTTTACCAGCCTTTTGCTTACCCTTACTCTAGCATCTATTTCTTCTGGAGTTATCATTCGGCTTCCAAGGATGCCTATGACTTCGAAACGGGAGCACATAATTTGCAGCGACTTTTCGATATGGCCAAAGAGGCAGGTCTATGGGTCATCGCGCGCCCTGGTCCTTACGTCAATGTATGGTAACGATTAGCCGTGACCAGTGAGGCAATCTGGCTAAGAAAACCAAAACAGGCACAGACTAATGCGGGTGGCTTTGCTCTGTGGGGCTCTGATGGCTCTATGGGCAAGCTACGAACATCAGACGATGCCTACTATCAAGCATGGCTTCCATATATGACAAAAGTCGGACGAATTATTGCGGCTAATCAGATCACAAGGGGTGGCGTATGTATAAAACCCTCGCCCAGTAAATACAATGCGCTGATGCAAAGGATATAGCCTGTCATCCTTTGTCAGGTCGAGAATGAGCTACAAGAGACTAGTCACAGCCCTAACAACACCCTTGTTATCTACATGCAACAACTAGAGGCTGTACTCAAGGATGCGGGAGTAACAGTTCCCACGACTCACAACGAAAAGGGTATGAGGTCGCAGTCTTGGTCAAGAGATTACGAAAATGTTGGAGGCGCAGTGGACATTTACGGCCTGGACAGCTATCCGGGAGGCTTCCTCTCCGGTAACAAGTGCGATGGTGCTACTGGATTTAAAGTCGTTCGGACTTACCATCAGTGGTTTATGAACTATTCATGGACAGGGCCCATCTACCTCGCCGAATTCGAAGGTGGATGCACTCTAACTTGGGGCGCACCACAGAACTATGATGACGTTAGGAAATCGTCCTTTCGGCTTCGAAAACACCTGGATACAGAGCTGACGATATGATAGTGTCGGAGTGAGCATAGTACTAATTTCGCAGACATATACTACAAGAACAATATAGGTCAACGCGTGACACTACAGGGCATTTATGAAGGCTACGGGGGCACCAATTGGGGTCACTGTAAGTGAATCTTTTTGTTGCGAGTGGGCTTTCCAGGACTTCGATTGACCAGATCCACAGCCGCTTGTCCGGTCGCATACTCGAGTAATGATTACATGTGAGATTTGTTTTTGCCTACTCAACGTCACGGCCGTCACTAAAAGAATGAACAGGACTCCACTTCGAGAAACTCGTGAGCAATGGGCTAAGCTTTGGCAAACAAAGCTTGTGCAGCTCTTCTCAGGATCCACTCCGGATTTGCTCAAGACTTACATGCTGGGAAACGGGTCGGGATACAGTGTCAATTCTACCTCCAGAACCCTTGCAGACGTGTGACTGACTTTTGTGCAGCTTTCGTCGACCAATGCTTTTAGCTGGGTCCTGAAGAACCCAGATTCCGGGGCGACATTTACCGTGCTGCAGCAGAATAACACTGCATCTACTTCGATCATCACATTTTCAACGTACTTGAATACCAGCCTTGGTAACATCACTGTCTCAGATGTTCAACTTGCTGGAAGACAGAGTAAGATCCTTGTTACTGACTATAAGTTCGGTAATCAGACCCTTCTCTATTCATCCGCGGACGTGCTTACAAATGGCGTATTTCCTGGCCATCACATACTGGCTCTGTATTTATGGGAAGGTCAGACTGGTGAATTTTCTTTAAAGACACCGACAAACTTGACATTTGAGGTATACGGCAAGTCTGCCGTAAACTCCACACTCAACTCCGGCTATCAGAGCATCAAGTACACGCAGGCTGCTGGCTCCACGATCCTTAAGTTCTCGGGTGGAGCCACTGTACTACTGCTTGATCAACCCACAGCTTGGTACTTCTGGGCTCCTTCAACGTCGACATACCCATCTCCGCGGCCGGATCAGAAGATCTTCATTCTTGGCCCGTATCTAGTCCGTTCTGCTTCCATTACCCATCAGGTTCTTCAAGTATCTGGAGACAATAATGGAATTACAACCCTGGAAGCATTTGTCGGAGACGTGCCTATCAAGACCATTGAGTGGAATGGCCAGCGATTACGGGCAACAAAGACGCCCTATGGCTCGTACGCGGCCCGAATTCCCGGCACAGGGCACAGATCAGTATCGCTTCCATCTTTGAATAAATGGCGATCCGCAGACTCGCTTCCCGAGACTCAGCCTGGCTATGATGATTCCAGATGGATTGTTGCCAACAAGAACAGCACGCTTAGTCCATATGCTCCTCTTACCTTGCCAGTTCTCTTTAGCTCTGACTACGGTTATTATACCGGGGCAAAGGTCTACCGTGGTTATTTCGATGGCACAAATCATACTGCTGTTAACATTACTGCCTCAGGTGGTCTTGCCTTCGGGTGGAATGCGTGGCTTAACGGTAATCTTATTGGCGGCCATCCAGGAGACCCTGATCTGACAACGACCACAATGACACTGGAGCTTCCCACTTCCTTTCTGAAGCCGAATCGAAATGTTGTGACTGTCTTGGTGGACTATCATGGCCATGACGAGACCTCAACTGGAAAAGGCCTTGAGAATCCAAGAGGAATCCTTGGCGCATATCTTCTCCCCTACGGTACGCCAACGGCAACAGGATTCAATTTGTGGAAAATCCAAGGCAATGCTGGCGGCTCTAAAAACATAGACCCAGTCCGCGGGCCGATGAACGAGGGGGGACTGTATGCCGAGCGACTAGGCTGGTTTCTCCCTGGCTTTGATGCATCGAGCATGGAGTTTACCACTTCCAGTCCGTTGGATGGCATTTCAAAGTCAGGTGTACGTTTTTACACTACCAATTTCCACCTTAATATTGACAAAGATTTGGATGCCCCGATTGGTATCTCCCTATCTTCGTCAAACGGTACAATAGCACGTGCGATGCTCTGGGTTAATGGGGTATGTCTCTTACATTACCCACTATGACCGAAAACTGACTTTCTTGCCATAGTATCAATATGGGAAATATGTACCTCATATTGGTCCCCAAACGAAGTTCCCTATCCCCCCCGGTATATTGAACAATCGGGGACGGAACACGGTAGCTCTGAGCTTGTGGGCGCAAACTGATGAAGGGGCCAAACTTGACAACATTGAGATGTTCACGTATGGGTTGTATCAAACAGACTTTGACTTCAACCGCGACTGGAGTTATCTGCAGCCTGAGTGGAAGGACAGAAGCAAGTATAAATGAGTCATATATATTCAAGCTGAGAATGCAATGCACCCACAGCCCTATGCGTCAAATGGTAAGCTCTCTTTGAATGAGGATTGTTTGATTTCAAAATTATGCAACATTGAGTATCCCTAAAATCCCAGGCGTGTTGCAAAAAAAATTATTTTCTATATAATAAAATAAATATATAAAAGTAAAGTATTAAATTAAAAAAATTCAACTTAATAATTTATATATTAAAAAAAAATAAAATTTTATAAATCTTAATATTAGGTTCTTAGACTTTTTAACAAAGAAACTGTGTATAGCTACTTTAGGAAGGCGGTTAGCCGCAGTGGGTCCTCGTCAAGGGTCTGAGAATCTGACGTATTGCAGGCTATGATTCTTTGATGTAGTGGCCTACGTACGACATCAGCTAACTCCTTTTCATAATAATCAACCAAAAAACCCCCCCCAAATCATACAATATCGCCGATTTATTTTCAGTATGACGGAGCAACAGCCACCCACAGAGAAGGCCAAAGAAAGCCCAAACCCGCCCGAGACGTTGACCGGCTCTGCGCAGGTGCATCTTCCGCGCATCACTATCAAATTCTGTACACAGTGCAAATGGATGCTTCGCGCTGCCTACGTAGGTGTTTTTTTTTAAAGGAGAGAAACACATAAATTTACTAATGCGCAAAACAGTTCGGCCAGGAACTGCTCTCGACATTCGGCACAAGCCTAGGCGAAGTCTCCCTGATCCCAACTACAGGCGGCGTCTTCACCGTCATGATGTACCATGCCTCGTCATCGCCATCGCCATCGACTACCGGTGACGATGATACGCTTACTATTAATGAAACGCTTCTTTGGGATCGTAAGACGCATGGCGGGTTTCCTGGTAAGTTCCTGCCCTTTTTTTTTTTTTTCATCTGCTTCTTTTTAACGACTTTGTAGAAGTCAAGCAGCTCAAGTCTCTGGTTCGGAACATTATCGATCCATCCCGCGATCTGGGTCATGTAGACCGAGCTCTGAAAGCGTCCAAGACCGCTGATGCCGCGTCCGCGGCTTCTGCTGATGCTCCCAAAGGCAATGATGGAACTGTGCATACTCATCAAGGCAAACAAGTGGACGACGCAAACCAGGGGTCTCAGAAAGATGCATGTCAAGATTGTCAATAGATTACGGTAGTTATAAGAGATTTTACGACGGTTAAACAACATACAGTAGTAGCCAAAAATGTAAATATTTTAATCACTAGATGCTAATATATTCGTGTGAATAATATTCTATACAAAAGGAGAGGCTTTTGAAATGATAGTGATTAGACGAAATGCCTCCCAATATAACACAAAATAACCCTCAAAAGGATTATAAAAACACCAAGACGCCTTATATGTACTGTTGAATGCGCACATCAAAAAGTCAGCTGGTATCACTTTACACCCAATAGTTTCGTCAACATCGATCGTTCAATTTCACAAATGCCAAAGACGAATCTTAACTCGTCATCATATCCACCAACAAAATAAAATGAAAATTCAAGTGAACGATATATGCGATCAAAACTCCTCCGTGCTATTTAGCGGAGGTTGTGACCGCCTTGGAACAATGAAAAATGAGAAAAGCAGAGCGAGAGCGAGAGCGAGATGGGAAAAAGAGAGAGAGAGAGAGAGAGAGAGAGAGAGAGAGAGAGAGAGAGAGAGAGAGAGAGGTTTCGAAATAGTTCGAGTTGTGTGTTTAGAACAAAAGTCGCATGCGAATATGCCCATTTAACGCCTAATCATTTGCTGCTTTTTGTGATCCCTGTCGCCAACATTCAACTCCGTTCACAAAGTAAAATCGTGCGTAGCGTCAAGCTCAGTATTCATTATCTGCTTGCTGCTGGGCCTGGACTTTGCGTCTCCAGAAAGCCAGTCGCAGACGACTTTTCTTGCGTGGAATCGTTCGATGGTGAGATGAGGACAGCTCGTTGGCATTGGCATCAATTTGTTGCATGCCTTCCCCTGACGAAGGCCCTCGACTGCCGAGTGCGCTTTCAAGGAATTGTGACATCACATGGTGGCTTTTGCTGAGCTCTCTAAGACGGTCTGAAGAGCGAGGCTTCTGTGGGAAATACAGGCCTTTCGATTCGGGCAGTTGCCGATCTGAGATGGCATACAATCCCAATGATGATGATGGACGAGATGGGCGGTGGTCGTCATCCAACGGATAGACATCGCTCGTGCTGCTTAGACCACTGCCACTGATGTTGTCCTTTTCATCACCGCTGTCCAAGGTGACGAAGCTGGTTGCATTAGTAGCTGGCGAAACGGGGGTTGCAACAGTGTTGGCACAGGTGCTTTCACTTTGTGTTCTGGTGTCTCTGCCCACACCATAAGAACTGGAAGGTCGGGATGCAGAGTTTGAGATATTGGAGGTGCCCCTATAGTGTGCGCGATTGTAGGTCGCGAAGGTTGCATCTGAGGAATCCTCGGTGTTGCCATCACGGCTTGATTGGGATTCGGACGAAATAATGCTTTCATCATTGTTTGCAGGGGTTTGGAAGCCTGAGATGGTGGTCTGAGCCAAATCTACAGTGCTCTCGGCGAGCTTTTGCTGAGCCGTAAGTGACGGTGCAGACATCAGCTCATCCGGGGGTTGGTCCAGTACTATTTTGGCGTTCGAATCTTGTGGTATCGCAATGTCATTCTCCTGCACAGTTGAAACAGCTTGTGTTTGCGGCTTAGCAGGACTGAGAGACCGTGGCGAAATCTGCTCATCGGAATCGGCGTCGGGAACAGCGAGGTTTCGCCGGTTCTCGCGATCGATTATTGCTTGCCATGTCGACCTATTTGACTTGATTTGCTCGACAGCGTCTCCTAATTGCGGGCACAGATCGGCAACTCCTTCGAAGAGGGGCAAGGCGAAGATCGACATGAAGTTAATCTGACCAGTAGCAAGCTTGAGGACGTTGCCTAACTCGGGAGGGCCACCAAAGAGGGCAGTCTCCATGCCCACCTCCTTCTCCATCTCACCTTGGTGGGCAAATTCTTCTTGGAGAATGTTGGTCCATTGTTCAGCTATTTGCCAAGGTCGGGCCTGTACAGAGGTTTAATGTTAGCAACCAGACTATATTAAACATACGCGTTGAGCACGTACCACATTGCTAATGTCGGCACATTTGATGATTAGACCGCACATGAGTATTTTGTATTCATCGCGGTCTTGTGGAGACCACGTTTGAAGGTCGCCATTCGCATGGTATTTTGATTGCAACTCAGCCAGGCGTCCCATAAATTTGAAATGCACGCCCATATCAGTTGCCAAAATCGTGCTAATACCAAGTTTGCGTAGGTTTGCATCACGAAAAGCGGCAGGCCAATGGCGGCGGAGTATTTGAGAAAAGGCAGCACAGTGAAATGCTTCCAGAACAGAGCTATCGTTGTACAGCTGAGCCAAAGGCGCATTGAGTTTGACGAGGAACACGTTGTTCACTCCTGGGTGGCCAACGTCGTGCCCGATAGCCGATATCAAGAGAACAAGGGCATCGTGGGGTGTGATTAACTCTGCCACTGGTGATTTGGTAGGCGAGCCATGAGACGCGTTGATGGGGGGAAGAGCACCGATCCTGAGTAAGATCCAAAAAACGGACTGCAAGACGTCGATCGCGTGGCGAAAGTTGTGATATAGGACAAAGGAATTATACGCTGCCCGGCTGGCCAGGCAAAAGGTGCGCAATTCACCTGCAAAGCAATGTCAATAATGCAAGCTACGACGCATTTTTAATCAGGCTTACTAACCTTCAGTCAATTTCAAGTTCTCAATCTCTGGCATTGTCATTGCGTGTGTAAGCATTGCACAAGCCGCATGTACAAGCTCATCGTCGGTCAAATCGTGCGCGCAGAATCCCCATTCACCGACGATGCCTTCCACAAAGGCCTTTCGCTCGGGTGTGATATCCAAGTCACTAAGATGGATTGTTAGCAAATACGAAAGATGTACAGCTTTAATTGGCACAAACCCATCCTGGAATTCTTCGATGACTTCTTCGGGGTTGCATATCGACTTCATAAGCTTGGAGACCCTAAAACAAAAGTTAGTTTGAAAGGACACAGGAATTGTTGATTTGGTAACCAAACATACATGACCTCTCGCAAGTAAGCATATGGCTTTTCATTGTGTAGTCCAACCCATGACTGTTTTCTTGATTTCTTCACGGCCATAAACCGGGACATCTCTTTCTGGGCAGCTCGACGAGCCCTGTATGCATGGACCATCAACCCCCGAACTCGCAATGGTTCTAGCGGCTGACAGATGACGTCCACTGCACCCGCATCTAAACAGCGCGGCAGAGAAATTTGTTGACTGGAGGAAAGAATGGGACAACGGTGATCCAATGATCGATCAGTACAAGCATCGGCAAAGGCATCGAGGTCGAAATCGGCATCGTGGTTCGAGCACTCATCAGAAGATCGTAAGAGGGCGACAGGAAGAATCAGTTTCGGGCCATCGTGTAATTGCAGATCGGACGATAGCAAAGCCAATAGCTGAATACCGTACGAATTGGCGGATTCCGACAAAAAGGAGAAACCTTTGAACGATGGAGTTCCATTTCCAACGCTCAAGCTGCTTGTAGGGTCCTGACCTCCCCGTCGACGCAATGTGACAGCCTCGGTATTTGAGTCGATATCGATGAAAGCAAACACGGGACCGCAAGATGAGATGCTGAGGTCATTTAAGTCGGATAGGGCTGTGGCAAATGATTTGCCGGAGTGGCAGAGGTAAACTTGAGACGGGTTGATTAGCTGATAATCAAATGCGACTAGAGTCAAGAAAAATACTTACTCTGCGAACACACGTCGAGTAACGCTTGCACATTGATTTGCAGTGTGACGGGTTCTTCAGACATCAAGTCGGATATAGTTTGGGATTCGTTAATCGTATCTCGGTATATCCATCGTTCCGTCCGGACTCGGTCGTCTATGTAGACGGCGCCGCTCGAGAAATTACAGGCCATTGTGCAACGGCATCCAACTGGATGATGACGCTATTAGAGAGAAACAGATGCCGAAAACCCGAACAGGCTAACAGCGATCCTGATCATCAGAGAGCCCGGTCAGACACGAGGGAACGAGCCGGATCGACGACGGCGACAGGTGAGGGCACTCGGGGCCCGTGGAAGGTCTGTGAAAGAGCGACCGATGAATGATATATAAGGCGGAGATATATATGTATAAGAGGCGAATAGAGACAGTCACCAGGACTGTAAGAGGGCGGGCAATCCAATCAAAACGAACAGCGGGTTCACTATTCAAAACCAGGGTATATAGCGCCAGAAATAGGAAACGAGATCAGATGAGACGACCCATTGCCACCATGGTGTCGACGAAACTTGGAAACGATCACGATGAATATCAACGAGGTCGGTCGGATTGGGATCGCCCAGCGAAATAACCGCCCGTGGTTCGTCAATCAGAGAGTCTCGGTCGAGGGATGAAAGTGGTGTAGTGGTGTAGTGGTGTAAGTGTAGATAAATGGAAGTTTTCGACGTAGCAACCCAGTGGACCGACAGAAAGAGCGAAGGGGCCGGACGGTTAAATACGACTGTTGCTGGGGGAGGCGAAGTCGTTCGTGACGGGGTGGCAGCGGATTTCGTCGAGGAGCGAGTGGAGAGTTTGGGAGGCAAACCGCTGGTATAGAGTGTAGGCGTAGGGGGGAAGGAGTAGGAAAGAGAGATGAAGGAGAAAGAAGAGGTGAAAGAAGGCTGAAATGATGAGATTGGACGAGGGAGGCTGTAATTCGGTTACGGGCAGGGAAGGAAGGGGGGGGGAGCGTGAGAGAGAAGGCAGGCGCGGCCCATTTACGGGCCACCAAGGTTGAGAAAGGGAAGGCGAGCGCACTACGAGGTGTGGAGGGCCGATTTGGAGTGTTCTGCTGGCCTTCCAGAAGCTTTTACTGGGGCGGGGCCGGCGCTTCTGGCTGGCGGCCGCGCGATGTGGTTGGGCGGGCGCCGTATCGCGGTATTGCGGTACCTACTGCCGTATTGGTGTCGGGTGGGGCGGCCGTATTATTCACGGTCATCGCTGTTGCCAAACAGGCTAGCGGAGTCGGGGGGCGGCTTGGTGTGGTGGGGCTTCGTTAAGCTGCAACTTGCTGCTTCGCCGTAATATTACCGTCACCGCGCCGTATGGACCGTGCCACGGGAACGGAGCTGGCAGGGGCTCTGCCGCGCCCGTCGCTGCCCAATTAGCGTGCGTGGGATGGGGCCAGATCGGGCTCCAGCCACACAGACACAGGCTATCGTATTATTGTGCTCCGAACATGCACTCCGTATATGCTCGACGGAGAATATCTGCTTGGCGTCTGGATGTCGCTGCTACGCTCCCTCTTTATTCTCTCTTCTTTCTTCTTTATCCCATGCAGCCATCGCGGAATATGGACTGGATACAAAATGGCGCCCTCAAGTGGGTCTGATCGCAGTTCATCCCGTGCGTTTGTTTCTAGAAGCTGCCCTGCTTCTTTTAGTAAGACTGGGTGACTAGCATCGCCGTCATCTCCGGAGCAATTACGGAGTCTAAACCGCATCGTAAAATAAACAATAATTACGGAGTCAAAAAGACTAAATGACAACTCTGAGTCGCAGCATTACGGGCCCTGTCTTGGCCAGTAGGGCTGATTGCCTAGTCTCTCCAACAACTCGTATGTATTTGACGGCCCCCGTCGAGTGCTGATTCCTGCGTGCGACAAGGCTAGCCCGGAGTAGGACGTGCTCTTCAGTTGTGACTGACGACTGGCTGGAAGCTTGTTTGCGAGCCCGGGCTATCGGGGGCCAAGGGGCTAGCCCAAAGTGGCAGTGGCATGAGAACCCTGACTCGTCAGTCGTCCTTGATTCATACTATACTCCGTACAATGTTCTCATTTCCGCAAGATAGAATCCTGTCTCCGATGCTAGAGATAATAGTACCAAAGGCTATGGGTCTGGCTCTCATGTGCGATCATCAAAATTCAATACATGCGCGCACTGGCAAATACATCCCGGCGCTATGCTCCGGACCGGGTCACCATAAAGAAGAAGCACGTCGAAGAACTCTTCGAAGAGACAGAAAAAACTCGCGCTAGGCCTTAGCGGATGGAGATCCCTCAGCCACGTTTTCCGGTTTTGGTGCTACTACCTGTTTAGCCTCAGCGTGACTTGGTGCGCATTCCCGGCTGCCGTTTCATGACTAGCATGGTTAAATACTTAACACTACCCTTGACAATGCAATGACGCAGGGAGGGGGCGAGTTGGCTGATAGGGGAATAATGTCATAAGAAAATGTCCTAGACCCGAGTGATTGGGCCCGTCGGTGCATTTCGGAGTATATTGTATTGGATTTTTGGGGGGTTGGTTGGTTGGTTTTGCTCTTGCTTTTTGTTTTCACTTCAAATATTGTTTAATTATTACCGCGTCTCAGAGTAGGAGTCTCCGAACGTACAAACTACTACGTAGTATACTCCTTGCATACTGCGTCACTGCCACATGGACTGGATGATGATCGAAGTCATGCATCGATCGAACAAGCAAGTGATTATTATTACGTAGTAAAGAAAAAACGACACTTGGCTGTTCAAGCTTCAAACTTCAAATGTTTAATTAGCCTCGTAATCATGGAGCCTTTGTAAGCTGTTACAGAATTCAGAGCCCTACTAATACGGAGGGACCCTAGTAATACGCACTTACTATTAATTAGTCCAGGCTAATGCCGCCTGTTGGTGAACACTGAAGAGATCAGCCAAATTCCACCCCCAGTTTGCCTAGCGTGTATGTATGTGTTTCGCGGGATTCACCACGAAACAGCAACGATCACTGGGCCCGCTAGGCCGCATTCGATAGCCATCTCCGATATGCGTTGCAGACTGATGACGGGTCTGCTCAGAAGTTGCTGGATAATAAGCCTGTAGACGACGGGCCAGTCTGCATTAGGCAATACTTTATGTGATCACTCCATAACTCTATATAAATAATAATAATACTATTAAATATACCTGCAGTATACTCCGTAGTACTAAGTCGCATATTGATATCAATTGATTCAATTCAATACCCACATGCCATACATGTGTGCGCAACATCCATGAAACAATAGTTGCGCAAATACCAACCAACATTCGAAAATAGCCAATAATACATTGAGCATCGATAAGCAGAATAAGAATAAGAATAAGAATACTTATAATTATTATTATATATCTAATATCTATAACCACGCGCTTATCCCTCCAATCCCCGTGGAATAAGCAGCATAGCAGCCAGAACCGGATGAATCTGGCCCGGCAGACATGCATAAACCATACGGAGAACTAAGAAGCAGTAAGAAGAACTATGAATAATGCGAGGCTGAAGCACGCGACCGACCCTTGGTTCATTAACCGGATTCTGCCTAGACTCCGGCCCTATCTGTAACGCTAGTCTATTGGTTCCTTCATCTGGCGATCATTCGAGAATGTACAAAGAAGGGTAGAATCACATTATTGAACTCTAGAGAGAGGAACATAAAATGCACAGGATAGAGGACAGAGCACGAGTGTATCCCAGTACTCTCAACAAACGTTGGTTTCGTTTATTGAGCGTACCCACGATCACATGCAACCCAATACTGGCCCACTGCCCTTGGGGCCAAAGACGCCGCCAAGACATGCCAGGAATAATTATAGGAATTTACTAGCTGTTACGTCGCAGTTTACCGCGGGTAAAGACTGAAGAGCAGGTCTTTTTTTTCGCCTACAGATCAAGTCGGTAAAAAACGTCAAAATACGTAGTACTACCTTCTTTTTTTTCCACTTTTATTTTTCTCTGCAGGGCCCTGGCTCAGCTGTCACGATGGGTCTTGAAGGATCCATTCTCGGAAGTAAACATACGCATAGACGACAGTCGGTTGCTGACAGGAACTGAATTCGTCACGTCATAATTTCTTGTTGAAACCTGTTCAAACCGTTTGGATTCCGTGGTTTTTGATTTTGATTTCTTTGAGATTCCAGTGTTGATCTCGACCGTGTCGATCAACCCACCCGACCAATGCAAGGAATCCAGCCGATCATATAACCCATTTATTTATTTATTTATTTTTTTCTGGCGGTCCGATCGCATCCTGCAAAGAGCACCATGAGCTTGCCCTCTCTATCTTCAAGTAAAAATCATTGTTATTGTATGTAAAAAGCACGCATTTGTTGGTACAAATGTTGCATCATTGTATACGTAGTGGTGGACGATCCGCTAAACTGCACCGGGCATGCGCGCCGTATGTCAACCATGGAACGATCGAACCTTGAATCTTTAATATTGAAGTATGACCATTCTACTTTTTAGGCATATCTTACCCTACTAATAACGAATACATTTCAATAGCCTTTTTATTAAGTTTATATATATCCAATTCCATTGGCCAAGCGACAAGCCATCGGGACGACGTAGAAGTTTCAACGGCTGCCTTGTACTTTCATATGCAGGCAAAGGGCGGAGTGTAAAGTAGAATATCATTGTCTCTTAAAGTCTTACACAAATATCCCAACGGGACGCTAGATCCTAGATTAGTCCTGATACAGTATAACAGTTCATGTGGTGCAAGCCGCAGCCATCCGAGCCGACGCAACAGACAAGGTAGCGTATTTGCAACCAACACAATGCGAATGACAGGATTTTAACTTTTTTAAGGCCCTTTTCACTTGTTTCTTTAGACCTGTTTGTAATAACTAGGCAAGAGCGGTGCTGAAAAGGGCAAGAACTACGACGTATTACATATAATAATAATAACCACATCATCAGCATTTGTGTGTGATATCACATAGAAAAGTTTGTCACGGCGTGAATGCACAATAAAAACCAATACGTACTGGTCGAGAGGGCGCCTGGTATGACGCCTCATTTGCACTGCCCTGTTTGTGGGGATAGAAAAGGTTGAGAAGGTCCTGGGTTCACTGATGTGGACATGGGGATATCTGTTATTTCGTTCGTTACGAATGGATGTAAAAGCATTGGGTGGGTTGTTATTATTAATCATTATCCAAGCAATTATCATACATCTACTAGTTAAGAAAATGATAGGCTGCCTAGCCCTCATAAGGTATGGAATGTGGGGAAAGAGATGTCAGAAAGAGAAGTATTATTCCAAACAGTTGATACACCCTCTCTTATACCACAAATAATGCATGGTTGCATGTTTACATCTGAGACAATAACTGGTACGTTGTTACATACGGAGTAGTGATGAACATTTGAATTCCTGGGGTTCAGGAAACGTGATTGATGTCCTTGAGGCTTGGCGTTGGAAAAAAAAAATACGGTCTCAGCCCAATAACAGTACGCCAACATCACTATTACTTTATCCGTCTATTCTATCGGCCTGAAAAAAATACGACTCACCCAAAAAGGGAAGCATCATGCCATCCTACAGTCAGCCTTAAGCACTATACTCCCACTATCGCCAGGCCACCCACCCAGGTTGGAAATCAGCAAGCCCTATAGCGTCTCCACTGCAGGAAGTTTCTAGTCCGTCCTTTTCATGGAGACCCCTACTACCAATTACTATCAAGTGTCATAATCAACAGATAGAACCATAAATGGGCATTGAATCCAAAATTGGATTTATCGGCTCCTGCGCCTTCCTGTGGTTCTTTGATCAGAATAACACAATTTTGCCCTTTCTAGAGGTCATGGATTTCTTTCTGAAGTTGACGCTGGTTACATCCTGAGTGTTTCCCCGATCTTTGCTCTCAAGTACTGGTGTGAATTTCTCAAGTGCTGCCCGGATGGTAGAAACATTGACAATCTGTTGCCACTTTTACTTCTTGTTATATAATGCTATTATATTAGTGACTTACTATGTATGGTACATGTAAGAAGTTCTTCAACATATATTGCGTAAATATCATAACCTATTAAATAGATATATAGACTGTCGAACGGTGTCGACAGGCACGTCAGATCAGTGGCCTGAGGATAAGGAAGCTTGGGAATAACCTCAACTAGAGGCTTGAGAAACTGAATTGAGAAGCTTGTAATATTAAGTACAGGATTTGTGGGAGGATCGCTTAGAAATATTGTGTCCTTTGTTTGCTTCCACGTGACTGCTGTTGGCCTGAGGCATATATGCCAACATAGGCAACTAAAATCATTGATTTGCTAAGTACATCCTTGAGGCTACTGGCAGATATGCACCTTCTGCATGCCATCGATATGGATAGCACGCATTTCCTTCCAAATATAGTACCTCAACCTTGTCCTTTTGTACAAATTCAATATGTTCTCTTGAATCAGACTTTACCACTCTAGTAGAGGGAGCCATTTGCCCATCATCAGTGTCGCCCATGCTTTGTACTACTGGGTCAGATACCACGAACTTGATGGCAATTTTCTCGAGGGTCATTTGGTTGGCTTCTGGTAGCCATATGTAGTACACTATGAGGGCGACAATATTCGTCGCAATAAATATGAAATAGAATCGCAATTTAATTTGGTCAAAAAGCGATGGGATAAGTAGTGACAAGGCAACACTAGTGGCTCGGAGATCCAGTGGGAATATTTCAGACACAGCCACCCATATCGCGGAGTTTAATAGAAATGCGTAGAGGAAGACGAAGAGGAAAATGAAAGCTACACCGGCGCAGCTGCCTGACAGGTTGTGGCCATCTGGGTATTCCTTGGACAGCGCTGTTAGAATGGAGGGAGCTATAACAATTGTACTTTGCCCTAAGATCACTGTCTGGCGGCGTGGCTAGTAGCCAGATAGTGTGAAGAGGCTAATAAGTTGCTCTTGCGTGCTACAAAAGCCGTACAGAGTGGTGACAAGAAGGACCTGGCGAGCTTAGAAGCCCAGAGACTTGTACATTAGCGATTGGTAGTTTTGAATGGCATTGCTGCCAGACAATCTGGCCATGTTGACGATCAGGAAGCCAAGAAGTGTGCGTCGCATATATTGTCTTGTGAACAGTGTCAAATAACGTGGTTTGTTTTTGCGCGCACTCTCTAGGCGGATTTGGGAATACATTTCAGAATATTCATGTTCAATGAACTCCGATCCGCGATGCTCATGCAGATAGTTCATGACTTTCTTGGCGTCTTCGAAACGCTCTTTCAGTAGCACTGTGTAAAGTTATTAGTCTGGTACTTAAAGGAATGCAGTACGTGCTCTAGGAGCGGCTGTCAATCATGCAAATTGGCAAACAAACTTACACCAACGTGGCGAGTATGGTAGGATGAACGTAAGTATAGCCAATAGAGCTACATAGCTTAGGGGATGCGCCATTGCAAATTGCCGTGAGCAAATGCACCGGCATAGCCCATCCAGCCAGCAATTAAGTAGCCAACAGTGTTAATTAAATCTTTCAAACCAACTAGACAGCCTCGATTCTCGGGAGGTGCAAGCTCCGAAAGATAGACGGGAGCCACAGAATGCACCATCCCAGTGGAGAAGCCTGAAAATGCGCGGCCAACAATGATCATAGGTATGTTTTGAGCCGTAGCTTGTAAGATGGCTCCGATCACAGAAACAGCAGACCCGAGAAGTATTGACCAACGGCGGCATAGGTTGTCCATGGACCACGAAGCCACGGCGCTCCCAACGCAAGATCCTGCTTAATAGCCGGAAATGATACCGCCATTTATGACTTCTCCATTTGGGGAATCGTGGAAAGTATTCTGTGAATGAATCGTGAGCTTTGGTGGGGGTAATGATGCCAGTGTCATGGCCATAGAGAAGACTATATACAATCTTAATTTTGACCGCTTGATGATAATGAGGGTGAATAGAGCAAGGATGAGTACATACTCAGCCAGTGAGATACTTGTAGCGATAGTGAGCGAGCGTAAGGAGTTACCAAGATGGCTTCTCTACTGAACCATATTAGCAGAGGTCCTATCGACACGGCTTTATTCCCGTAGTCTGCAAACGAAGACGTCTTTAGGAGAACTATGAGCGGGAGAGTAGGAAGTTAGGAGGGAGAATGGATCAAACGATTTTTCACTAATGACCGAATATCAAAGAGATATCTGTACCACGCTCGGAGCCCATGTACTGTACCCCAGAAAATGACCCCCGCAAATGGCATAAAGTATGGTTACAAACACAGTGCAAGATTTGGACGAGTCTATCAAGGCACTTAAGATGCTGATCAAAAAGATCGCGAATTTTCCTGGGCCTAAACTAGGGATAGCCACCTGGATTCACTTAATTCAACCAACCTTCATTATTATTTTCTTCATATTGACTAAATTCTACATGTATTAAAAAGCCCTATATCAAGCTCTGTGTACTACAGTAGAATACCAAGTCAAAGAATAATATTATTCTGTCAAATATGTGAATCGAAAGCAAGATAATAACTAACGTTCTACTATGCTTTTCCATCATACAGCCGTAGAATCTAAATGGCCACCTTTTTAAGTTCTTGTCAACGCCGGATTCAAGCGAATCAATCGAATACCCCAAATGCAACTTTGCATGCCATGCTCCAAATACCAATCACAAAACAAAAAAAACATAACCTGCATGGCACAAGAGAAAGAAGGAAAAAGAACAATAGTATTTTACATCAGGATTCACATCCCAAACCCAAATCAAATCAGAATCGAATTTCCTCGATCAACAGACAACAAGTCTTGACAAAAAACGAAATCAAATAAAAGAATGTTTCACGAAAGTAAATTCTTCAAAGAAGGGCTGGCACTCGCCCCAGTATTTGCATTTGACCCACTAGGGCCGGCATATCTCCCGCTGCTTGTAGGACGCGCAGATGCCATCGCTTGCTCGTCAGACCGATTTGGTGTATTCGGTACCGGAGGGTCGACGCTTCCCCTCGACAATGAAGGAGAATGTCCTACGCGTTCAACGGGATACACCCGAGGTGCCGTGCCTAACGCATGCGGCGGCGAAGGACGTGCAATGCTTGCATGTATATCAGGCGGCGACATAGACGTTCCAAAAGGTCGGTTCGGCGGTGCATGTGGCGAAGGTAGCGTCGATGGTCCATACGGTGGTCCCGGATAAGGATGCGCCGTGGGGGGAGGCGGAGGAACACTTCCGTAATGTCCTGGAGCAGGGTGTGGATGGTGCGGAGCCGGAGCCGGAACCTGAGGAGGAGGGGGAGGAGGAGGAGGCCCATGGTGGCTATGAGCAGGCGGGGGCGCCGGTGCTGGTGCTCCAGGAGGACCACTATAGCCATTCAAGTGTGGGAGATGGCCGGGGGGGTACGGGACAGGTGGTCCAAAGCCGTTTGGTTGAGGGGGCAACGCGTTAACTCCATGGCCAGGGATTTTCTCGTACCCGTTGTACCATTCTGAGTTGTGAGCAGCAGGCGGCGGCGGCGGCGGCGGCGGTAGTGGCCCAGAAGGGTGAGGACGGCCCAAGGGTGCTTGTTGGGGCGGATGCGCATGTGACGGGTATGATGGTGTGTAATCGGCTGCTCGAGAGCCTGGCAACATGTGACCCCCCATGTTTGCAGCATATGGCGGGGGATGTGACTCCAAAGGAGGATTTATTGGTTTCTTGATATGACATTTATGACATTCAAATGCCGGCTCGCTCTGTGGATAGTGGTGGTCGCCGTTGATATAGGGGATGGAATTTTGGGACATGTTTCGTGCATGCAAACCAGCTCCATTAGTCAAATGAGTCATGCCATTAGCAGCCATGGTGCTTCGGAGAGGGTTTTCAATAGGCCACCATCTCGGGCTGAAAGTCGTCTTGCAATGGAAACAAGCCTTGCTGCCTTGAGGACCGGCTGAGGCGCGTGAAGTCTCCGTTGTTGGGCTGATATCGAGGCTCTCCCCGTTCTCGTGACTAGCGTTCCTCGTCTCGATTGCCACCGTGTTGACAGCAGAAGCTCGCCGATTGGCATTGGCTGAAGCATGGGATGACGGAGTGCTAACATGCTGTGCACTTGTGGTCTTTCGAAGATTTCCCCTCATTGCAAAGTCGGCTTGTTTATAAGTCTTCACGTAAAGGCCAAGGGCGCTTAGTCCGTCCTGATCCGTAGGCTCGCCGAGGTCGTGCACAGTAATTTGGGGTGTATGAGATGAGCACCAAATGGTAGGGGATGCCAGCCCGGTTTCTTCGCCTATCTTCATGGTAGCGACCGATTCTCTGCGAGACCCTTTCACAGGAGACACGTCGAAGCCGAAGCCATAATTAGCCTGAAAGGCACAACCGACATGGAATTTTGCATTGCATCCCGGGTAATCGCAAGAAACACAGGCCCCGTTCATAGTTTTGCACACCTTGCATGTCTCTTTGTAGCGCTGACGTGGAATCAGGGTGAAGCCGTCGGCCGGCTCGAACTCCTCGGCGTTTCCAAACTTGATCTCTGGGTGCCAGACCGCGCAGTTGATATGAACCCAGTTGTAGCCGATCGTCCGCTTCAGTGGTTCACGAGGGCCGATAGGTTTTCCTGCAGCTTCTTGCTTCTTTTGATACCCTTTGATGACTTCCGCTATCAGTTCCCTGTCGATCCTTTCCTTTTCCTTGTCGCGATCTGTTTTCTTCTTGTTGCTCGATTTCGGCGGAGCTTCCATCAATTCGTGTTCAGTGACGGTAACGGGGCATAGCCTGCACTCATATTGTGTTGAAGCAGCCGGATTACGGTCGTTGGAACATGTGTCGCAAAGCCATTTTGTGGTGGAGTCGATTTGAGGGTTGACACCATAGCAACGCCGATGAACAGTGAGCTGGCAGTCCCTACATGAGACGGAATTCTCGCCACTGGAGTCAATACGTCGGCAAACTGCACATGGTAATGTTTTCGTCCGAGGGCGATCCGCAACTACCGGCATGGGCTCAGGAGGTTTTTCAGTCGCTTTCTTCCTCGGGAGCGGTTCAACCGAGTTTCTAGCTGAATTTGTTGCGCTATCCTTTTCAACCAAGGTGCGAGCCTTCTTCTTGGCAGGCTCCGACTGAGAGTCACTGGCTACTGAGCCATTAACACTCACCCCTATGGATGCTGCCGCTGCCGCGGTGCTGCTGCTGATGATGAGGGGCGTCTCGTCCGCAACCAGCATTTGAGTAAACATATCCTCATCCATCTTGCGACGCCAGGCCTTGTTACCGCCTGCCTGGAGTTTCTTGGCTAGCTCATCGACATCCTTCCATTCGATCGCATACTTGCGCCACAAGATAGCACACCGATGGCAAAGCGCCACAGCGAGCTGGGGCCCCTTGTCCGCTTTCTTGGAAGACGGGTCGGCCGGCACGGTCGTACCAGGGGGAACCAGTGGTGCACGCCGCCACTGATAAGACTTGCGAGTCGCGCAAAATTTGCATTGAAAGCCGCGTTTTTTGTCAGCCGCTTTCTCGTTATCAAAGGCCGAGTCGTCGTGTTCATCAGCAATATCGTCAAGTAACTTTGATGATGAATTGGTTCGTTTTGCTTCTTTCTTGCCTCGCCGATTCTCTTGGTTGTCCCAAATGCGACGACCTTCGGGCGTTTTCTTCCACATATAGTAGTACCGAACAACGTGGCGATGCTCAATGTTTCCGATATGCAAGCGTATATTACGCCATTCCGAGCTATATATGGAAACGCCTTCTTCGAAAAGCGCTTTTTGTTCTTTGTTCAATTTTGGTTCTTTGAGGTCCTTGTAGAGATCGGCTTTCTTGAGCTTTTTCAGGGCAGCATCCACATTAAAGCTTTCACTGTAGAGATATTCCAACGCTTTATCCAAGAAATTGGTGTGGTATTTCGGGAGGCCTCTTTCGGACGCGACTTCTTTGGCTCTCGTCATGTATTCGTCAATAAACTTCTCTCGATCTTCCTGGGCCATTTCGGACCCTGGGGCGTCATCTTCGCCACGACCAGAGGGAATCTGGTTAGCTTCGGGCATTTTAAACAACGGCTCAGCCGTGCGAACCTGTTTTCCGTTGACTGTAACGGGTTCGTCTTCACCTCGGCGAATGAATCCTGTGGGTTCGTTCATGACCCAAGGTCTTGCCAGCCTGTCCTGCTTTTCGGCCTCGATGGCCGCCTGAGTTTCCTTGGACATTTTGTGGGTCGCGCCCTTGCCAGAACCTTTTGCCTTTTTCCTGGCATCCAGTGGTTTTCTATACTCAACAGGCTGCCCATACCACGGAGCAGTCATGGCCTGGTAACGCGTTGAAATTCGAGAGCTCGCGCGGGGGTAGATTGTATCGTCGTAATCCAAGGCATCTTCTAATTCGCTATGAATTCCAAAGTATCGATATGGCCACATTTTTGCGTGCGCGATCTGTGCTGATGTCGCTATCCCGGGGTTCTTCTTCTTTTCTTCAGTCGCCGGACTGCTTCGACTCGTTGCTACGACGTCAGCCATGGGCTCGTCGTCATCTTCTTCTGGCAAGTCCTCTTCCATATCGTGCTGGGAGTCTCCTGTCACGTTGGAGGTATGCCGAGCTTCTAGTTTGCGTTCTTGAGCCCGGCTACACAAAGCGCAGGCCCATGCAAAACCACGGGCCGGCTTTTTTGTTAATTTTGGCCGCACACAGTTCATGTGGTACGTCTTGTGGCAAACGGCACAATCCACAGATTCAGCACTGTTCGGGGTCAGATGAAAGCTCAAAAATGAAATACAACAAAGAAAAAAAAAATGTTTTGGTAGTGTCTTACCTAGCAGCATACAGGCCGCATTTTATGCAAGTCTTAACCGCACCGGTCAGTTCCTTTTTACGGGCAGGCTCGCAGAAAATGAATTTCCAGCGCTCATCAAGAACCTTTTTGACATGCTCAGGCACATTGATGACGTCTTTGGTCGGTATAACATCGTAGGCGCGCATCATGTATCGGTCGAACACCTTGTCGTACCAGAAAGTATCTTTTGATCGGCGATACTCGTCCAGATTGTTAATTTCCGAGGGATGCAACATGGAGCATTTGCCGCGAAGAGAGGAAATAGGGCATTGGTCGGATTGCATTGTCGCATAGAGATATCGAGGATCGGACGAACTGCGCTGGATTTCCTTTGGTCGATAGTACCAATTAACGCGAATGTACTCCACCGGACCTGTAGGATTCTCCTTTGCAGGAACGAATTCCATAATGCGACCTATGTAGTACGGCTCTCCAGGGGGTTCGCATATCAGGTAAACATGATCTGTCTAATTAGCCACAAATTACTTGTGAGGTACAAAGCAGATAAGAGAACTCACCATTTAATTCGAGGATTGTGCCGTCGTCCGCTTTTAATTTACCATTTTTTGTCAAACGGGCGCCGCAATTTTCAAAAGTCATCATATTAGAAAGGCGATAATTCGGCCGGCTTTCAGAATTGGCGTTGAGTCGTTTTGTAGAGCCATTGACGTTGGCGCCGCCGTGTGGCTGTTTGCGCTTCCGCGAGACGGTTGAAACAGCGCCATTCGCAGCAGCGTTCGCGGAAAAGCTCGACGTGCCGGGAATCATGTCTTTGGCGGCTGGGCTGGCGTGTACCCCGTTGGTAGTCGCGTGGCCCTTGCGGGTGCTGGCGGCCGGACCCTTTTCGGTCTCGGTAGCAGCGGGTGAGCTGCTGAGACTGGAGGCAGCAGTACGCTTGGCTGAGGCAGTGGCAGTGGCAGTGGCCATCTTGATGGCACTGGGCGCAGGACTGGTCAATTCAAAGTCCATTTCTACGTCCTCGGCGTAGTTTGGCCGCGACGCCCCGTTGCGGCCTCGAGATCGAGTGCTGTAGGGGCCCGCCGCCAGATGATCAGGAACCGGCCCGACCTCTGAGGACGAAGAATTGGAGGCCGTCATGGGAACCGACTGAACGGGTTCGCTGGAGACCCCCTCATCTGGCTTGTCGGTGGATGGCAGCTTCACCGACAGAGCAGGCTGTCGAGGTTTGGCCCGCGCTGGCGGGCTGCTATTGCTGGCGGCATCAGACGGTTCAGCTGGCGGTGGGAGAGACTCCGTGGACTGCCTGTCCTCGGACATGACTGTGTCCCGCTATGCAATGCTAGGAACCAACGACTGATGCTCGCATGAAAAACTGCAACCAGGGTTGTGTAAGTAAACCGGGTTGGAATGAAGAAAGGAAGAAAAAAAAAGAAGGGCGAGATCGGGGAAGCGTGAATGGGCTGCGGGAAAGATTGGTGTGACGGGGTGGATCAAGAGCGTGATGGAGGAAAAACACGGAAAACGTTCAGGTAGAGCGGCGCAAGGAAAATAGATAAAATCAAATTAAAGGCGCCGATAGTTAGAGTTGGCAAAGTTGGCAAAATGGAAGGGGAAGGACAGGGAAAAAGAAACGAATAAGCGCAGGCTAACGAAGGTTGAATAAGGAAATAATGAAACAGGAGGTGCGGTGGACAACAAAGATGGGCGAAAGAATAAGAAAGAGAGAGAGAGGGCGCGATGCAAAAGCCGTGTGGTTAGGTCGTAATAACACTAATCAGTAGGTTTGGTGGGCACATCAAGAAGATCCGACAGACAGTTGGTACTAGGATGGATCTGCACAGGCGCGTGTGGAGCGGAGACGCGGCAAAAATACGAGTGGAAATAAGAAACGGGCAGCAGATACACCACGACCACCGCGCGATATCAGGTGCGGGAAGCCAGGCAGATCAGCGGCGGGTAGGAGAGGATGCGCGCTAGAGCAGGGCCAGTCGCAGGGAGAGGGAACAGAGGGAAGCGAGAGGAAGAGGGAAAAGAAGAGCAGGGGATGGAGGGGAGAAGGTATGCATACGGGATAGAATCAGAATAGTCCAACAATGGGGGGATAATATACAGCTAGTACCCGGTGGGTCACCACGGGGGTGGCGGCGAGACAAGCGATGTGAAGCGATGTGATGTTGATGAGAGTAGTAGTAGTAGTAGTAGAGGAGGAGGAAGAGGAAGAGAAGAAGGAGAAGACAGAGACGAAAGAGAAGAAAGAGGCGGGCAGTGTGGGCGACAGGAGATGCAATAGTGCTAGTTACTCGACAATGCAGGAAAGAATAAGAACAAGTTGACCAACCCTTGTTCGACTCGAGCCCTGACCCAAGACACTAGCCAGTAAGAAGGAATAATCTGTTGGTGAGATCCGAGCCACGTCCCCTAGTGCCGACTGCGATGATGGCGATGGTGATGCTGGACGAAATAAGACTGCTCAGGCGATGATCATGCAGTTGGGGTGGGCGCGAGGATGGGAAGTGGAAAAGACAAGAAGAAGTGATTGATATCCGACGCGGGCACGAGAAGAGAAAAACGACGGGCAAACGGCAATGCCAAGAGAGGCCGTGCAAAGCAAACCGAACAGCGTGATTGTGTGGCACGCGATGGAGTGTGTGGAGGGGATAATAAGGATGGAGGATGGAGGATGGAGGGTGAAGGGTGAAAGGTGATGAAGGGAAAGAGAGGGAAGGAGAGAAAGACGGAGAAGGGAAGAAGAAGTCGTGGAGGGAAGGAAAGAGAGCGAGAGAAGGAAAGAGCGATACAGAAGATGCTCTGCGGAACCAGGAATGCAGCTGCCGAGCCGACGACGACCTAAGCCAGCGCTCCTCTCTCCACGCGCGGATGGGCCGGCCTTTTCTTTCTTTCCTGTTAATCCAACGCCTGCTTTCTGCCTGCTCGTATTATTTTTCGTGTCTGTTGCGTTGCGTGCGCCTGGTCGTCTTCCGGGTTGATGTGACCAGGCACCCACGGGGATGTCTGGATTATTCCTGTTATTATTATATTACGCGGGGCGAGATGGCAGGCATTGGAAAATTACAACGTCGTAATACCAGGAATTATGATGAGGCACAAGAGTTGTACTCGCCGGTCAGCAAGGTGCAGCAGCTACTATTATTTCCTGCGATTGATAGTTCACCCGTACGGGCTTCTTAGTGGCATGGAGCCAGCCGCCCAATCGGGCCGGCGACATTACTCGAAATGGGCGTCATGCTCGACCACGACTATAAGATAATTGTTACTGCTCGAACAAACGTTGTCGTTGTCGAATTGAAGTCTCCTACACCGTGGGCTCCAGGCTTTGTCGTGGGCACGAGAGGCTTGGGCCCCATATAGATCATAATTTAGACTGCAATAATATCCTTGGCTAGAAGATAACAATACCCGCCCAAACAGGGTGACTCAGCCGACAGTTTTTTCATCAGCACGACACGTAGAAGAGCCTGCTCTTTTTCTTCTTCGTCGTGTCGCTGGGCGAATTCGCAGGGAATCAGTTATGAGTTCCCTCTCCGGGCCTAGCGCGGAGACTAGTATGTAACAGGGATAGCGGTCATGGGCTAGTCCTGTTTCGCACTAGATCAGCCAATGAGGCTTGCTGGAGCCGGGGCTCGCCCAATCAGGCTGGCCGCGTGAAGAATTTGCTCCGGCGGCTTTGGCGGCTTTGCCACGCTTCGAATATTATTCAACAAAGTATTCTGATGGGCACGCCCTCTTTGTGACCGTCTTCTTTCACCCGGTCAACATAAACATGCGGATATAAGCAAATAACCCGACATAAATAGAAACTCACCCAAGTGGTTTGACTGGCTCGTGCAGGGTTTGACAGCTGGGATCTCCGGAGTCCGGAGGGACGAGCTGGGAAGGTTTGCACGTGACCGGGAATGAGTAATGAGTTGTCAGTTGTGATCGCTCGAGGCAAATGAGGCCAGAGGAGGGATCACGGTCATTGGCGAGGGCTGCCGGACCCGATGCAAACGGGACGTCATCGATATATATCAACTGGTGTGTGGCACGGCAGATGGTGACTGGTTCAGATATATATATATATATGTATGTATATGCGTCTATGCTGTGGATACTGAATACAATACCAAAGTGCGACTGCGCCCATTAATATTTACAACCCGACTTGAATAAAAGGTCAACACTACAATACACGCCACTTGTATAGCCCCCCACATAAAACAAAGAACATGTACGTAGTGCTTGATTACGATTTAATATTATTTTGACCACAACGTCAGGACTAAGTGCTCGCGCGCACCACTAGCCCGGCACCCGGGCCCGGCGGATCCACCGCTGATTGTCGACAAAAGGAGCGACAAAAAAGATCTGATGTAAAATACGGGTGACGCGGGTGCGTATAGTATTTAATACTATGAGATCACGACCATAGACGCCACCTGCACGCCATACAGCACCATGAACCAGACTGACAGCCATAAAACCACAATATTAAACCTGCGAGAATCCTCTTCTTGCGGCAGCGCCACCAGGGTCACGTGTGGGCACTAGCCTGCGCAGAACGATACCTGAGGCTGCAACTGCAAGGTCCGTCCCCACCGCCCCTCAACCCGCGTCCAACCCAGAGCCCCAGACAGGCATCAATCACATCGCGCCATGTCTGCTTGTGCGACTCGATTTCTCGCTTGACCACCACGGCAAAAAATGGCAGCAGCCAGACGGAGGCCGATTTGAAGCAAAGCACCATTCCCCAAGCCATTGGCATGGCGCCTGGCCAGCCGTTTCAGAGCCATGGCTTTCAAACCTCCATGGACACGGCGCGCCGGCAAACAACCAGCACCAGCACCACGACCACGACCACCGCAACTGCCACTGTTGCAGGCGTGAAACGGCCGCGGCCGATGCTGGAAGACAGACAGCCCCGTGTCACTCCTACTGCGACTGCCGCCCTGCACAGTTACACACGCGGCCAGGACAGCACGCCTGACAACAAGAATAATAATACGAATAACGATAATCGCCAACGTCGCCCGGTGGGGATCGTGCCTGCCGCGGAAGCCACTCACGCCAGCCGCATTGTGGCTAGTGCCGTTAGCGGACCCACTGCCGCCTTGGCGCCGCCGCCAGCCACTCAGACGCGTCCGCAGCCCGCCGCTAGCCCGCTTCTGTCGCTGCAGCATCCCAAGTATGGCCTGCCCCCGGCCCTGGTGTCCAATTTCAAGGCCGTCGGGATAGACTCGATCTACCCATGGCAGGCCTCCTGTCTGCTCGGTCGTGGTCACCTGTCCGGCGAGAAGAATCTGCTCTACTCCGCCCCGACCGGAGGCGGCAAGTCGCTGGTGTCTGATGTTCTCATGCTCAAGAGAGTCATCGAGAATCCCGCCCGGAAAGCCATCTTGGTGCTTCCGTACGTCGCCGTCGTCCAGGAAAAGCTCAAGTGGCTGCGTCGCATCGTCCAGGACGTGGAGAAGAATATCACTGTCGACGACAACGACGATGCCGCAGCAAAGCCGTGGGCCAGCCCGCCCAAGGAGATCCGCATCACCGGCTTCTTTGGTGGCAGCAAGTCGCGCACCACCTGGGCCGACACGGACATTGCCATATGCACAATCGAGAAGGTCAGCTGTTGTAGACTCACAAATCGCTTCAATCATATCTGATGTATACCGCCCGCGTAGGCCAATTCTCTAGTGAACGCCGCCATCGAGGATTGTACCATTGGCGATCTGGCTGCTGTAGTGGTCGATGAAATCCATATGCTTGATGACGACAGCCGCGGATACTTGCTCGAGCTGATGGTTACCAAGCTGCTGCTCCTACAGCAAGATATTCAGATCATCGGCATGAGCGCTACCATTTCTGTGAGTAGGAGCATTTACTGCTGCTCTCTGCCAAGTATACGCTGATCATGTATCTACAGAATACAGACCTACTGGCTAAATGGCTACGTGCTTCCTACTATGCCTCGGACCATCGGCCTGTTCCTATCGAGGAGTACCTCGTTTACGAAAATAGTATATACCAAGCTGCTCAGTCCAAAGAATTTTTTCAAACCGCGACAAAACTGGATCGCGCGTCGCTGCTGGGAGACTCCATTGAGTCATACCGAATAATCGATGCTTCGCCCTTTAAACAATTGGAAAACTCGACTGTCAATGCTATGGTTGCCCTCGCTGTCGAAACAGCCGTAGCTGGCTTTGGAGCCCTCGTGTTTTGTGGTAGCCGGCATGGCTGCCAATCAAACGCCATGCTTATATGTGGTGCAATGCAGCCTCCATCTGCATCGGATACACAAATTTTGGAAAAGAGACTGGATCTTTTGGCTGACTTGCAGAGTCTACCGTGTGGTTTGGATCCTGTTTTGCAGGTGACCGTGCCCATGGGAGTTGCATTCCATCGTGAGCCTTTACAATTTATGGCTGTTGAAATAGTAACGAATAGGCTGATCTGAGGTTATAGATGCCGGACTGACTAGCGAGGAACGCGACTTGATAGCCGATGCATACGACCGAAGTATCATCAAAGTCATCGTGGCTACTTGCAGTCTTGCGGCGGGTGTTAATCTTCCTGCCAGGCGGGTCATCATGCAAGGCGCCCGTATGGGTCGCGACCTTGTTGGACCAGCATTATTGTATGTAACCCGTTGTGTCTTTATAATTTTAACCACAGCCTAGCTAATTAATGTTAGACGGCAAATGCGAGGCCGCGCTGGGCGCAAAGGCAAAGACACCGTTGGAGAAACCTTTCTCATTTGTGAGAAACCGGATTTGGAAGATATTGCTGAGATCTGGGATGCTGAGATCCCTGCCATTGAAAGCTGTCTGGCCCAGGACAACAAAGGAGTGAAACGGTAAGCCGCCCCCGAATGGCGTGTTTCACATGACGCTGATTCCCCCCGCCACTACTAGGGCCCTGTTGGAAGCCATCGCAACTCGGTTGGTATCTGGTCATGAAGCGATCGAGGAGTATATGAGATGTACTCTGCTGTATCGAACGCGGGAGGCCGCCGAAATCGCAAAACTCACTGAAGCGAGCTTGCAAGAGTTGGTCGACGCCGAGCTTTTACACTTGCGCGAAGACGAATCTTACGAGGCGACAAAACTCGGTGGCGCCATTGTCGCGTCGTCATTCTCGCCCGACGATGGCCTTTTTATCTATGAAGAGCTCAAGCGAGCTCTGGAAGCCTTTGTTATGGATGGCGAGATGCACATTTTTTACATGTTCACGCCACTCTCGGTCGCTATGAATAACGTTATAGATTGGATCGTTTTTCGCGATCAATTGGACGCTCTCGACGAAAGTGGTATTCGAGCTTTGCAGTTTGTTGGTGTGCAACCAGGCTTCGTGAACAATATGTATGCAGCACGGAAACCAACATTCCACTCCCCTCTAGAGATTTCTAACAGTCATCTACAGGGCCCAATGCGGACGGACACTTAAAGAAGATAGCCCCGCACAGCTGAACCTGGCACGAATATACCACCGCGCTTTCACTGCATTCCAACTACGCGATCTGAGCAATGAAGTACCCCTCTCCACAATCTCAAGCCGGTACCGCACCCCGCGAGGCGTCGTCCAAACGCTAGCCCAGACCTGCCACGGGTTTGCTGCGGGCATGGTCAAGTTCTGCCAGAGAATGGGCTGGGGCATGTTGGCTGTAGTGCTCGATCACATGAGAGACCGCCTGCAGGCTGGCGCCCGCGACGATCTTCTTGAAATGGCGCAGGTGACTTTTGTCAAGAGCCGGACCGCGAGACTACTGTGGGAGAACGGTTTCCGTAGCGTGCGAGCGCTGGCTGAAGCTGATCCTAAGGATATTGTTCCTGTTTTGATGATGGTCAGCATCTATCCCCCGTGATTATCAATGTTTGTCTCTGTACTGATTTGTTGTATAGTCTCGCCCGCGCAAAATGCAGGAACAGAAAGAAATAGAGCGGTATAGCGCGAAAATCCAGCGCAAAGCAGAGGTTATTGTCGGCTCGGCAAATAGAATATACGGTTAGTTTTTTTTTTTTTGGTCGTGCTGTTTTGGTGGTGGCTAACATGTGGCAGAGTTGCAAATGCAGGTCGAGATTGACGAATAACTAACTTTTTTTGCTCAATGCAAGTAGCATGTAGATATATAATGAATTGTTCGTTATATGTACATATATTTATAGAGATATATAGAAAAAAAATCCTTGCACGTCTCTAAACATGACTCGTGTCAGATATACAAAGTCGTCATCAACCCTTCCTTAACCAGGCGTAAGAAACGCTTATAATCCATTGAGCGCATTCTGCGCATCAATCACAGCACCCTTATCCGTGAAATCAACCAACAGAACATTCGGCGGGCGCCCGTACAGGCCATCGCACAGCTCAGCATTGGCGCCGATACTGCCGTTGCCCGAGGCAGCGTTGGTCGTGTCTGCGGCGCCGCGGTCTGGCACCTTGATGCCGATCACGTCCTTGTCGAGGAAGTGGTTGACAATGTACATGAGGCCGTCGGCGCTGGCGCCAGCGGGGCGGTCGATGCTGCAGTTCGAGAAGGAGGCGTCGGTGACGTCGAATTGCGTCTCGAAGAAGTATTGGAATTCGTCGAGGATGTAGGGCACGGAAGTCATGTTGGCGCCGTAGTCTGGGTTGTGTTAGTATCTCATTTTCATTTCTTTTTCTCTGGAGGGGGTAAACATACCCAGGAAAGAAACGACGCGGGTTCCATTGTCAATCAACTCCTGCAGAGTCGGCCACTGGTCCATGGGCAGCACGTCTGGGCTGGTAGGCGGCGTGTAGACGTACGGCAGGATGCCGCTGCTGTTGAAAACCGAGGAGAACTCGCTAATGTCGAGGTTGTCGCCGTTGGTGACGAGCAGAGTGACAACCTCGTTGGGGTTTCCGTCCAGCCAGGTCTTGACGGTGCCCAAAAAGTCGTTCAGGCTGCCGGCGTCCTCGAGGATGCAGCTGGTGTGGCACATGTCGAGTGTGCCATCGTCGTTCTTGTGCGTCTGGCCCTGCAAGAAGCGGATGCCGAGCTCGAGCTGCGCGGTGATGTTGATGTTCTGGTTGTCCGACAGTCCGTCGCCGACAAATGGCGAGTCGTGCGCTCCGACGAGCGTGATGTTCGACCACGACCGGTCACAGAACTCGGTGTGTCCATTGCACTGCGCGGCCGCCAGGGGGGCGAGCGCCGCAGACAGCAGAGCAAGACGTTGCATCATCTTCAAGGAGGGAAGAATTGACAGTGTGTTTTGGGAGGGAGGGGCTTGCGTGGCAGAGCTGGCAAACGAAACATTCCGGCGAGGCCCAGCAGCGTTATATATGACGGCAAGGAATGGGCCCTACCAGCATACTCCTTAGCCTCCTCGTAAGGTATCATTGTTCCATGTCCGCCGCACGATCGCAGTGATCTAAGCATGTGCCTAGCATTCGCAGTACGGTTCGGAGCCCCCGAGTGACACGCAGGAAATCGACGAAGCCTGATGTGGTTAAGGGACATCATCCGATCGTCCGATCGTCATATTAGTAGCGCACTCTATTCCCTTGAGGAGTCAACGGACCCAATGACAGGCCACAGGATGCGACCCCAAAAGCTCTATGAATCGGGCGCGTGGGCGGTTGCTGTCACGAGGATTGGGGGTTTCGACGTGCAGGAGAACGCGTGTCCTGGCGGCAAGAGATGTATCGCTGAAATGCGCCCTCCTTTCTCTGGGTCATTATTCTGTGTTTGTTAAGCACATCGCAGAATCGCCTTACTGCCAGTACATAACAAGAACAGGAACAGACCCCAAGATTGTGGAGAATCTTGGAGAGATTCGGTATGAGCCGTGGGTACAGACCTTGCGCTAGCTTCCCGAGATACAACGTCGCCAACTCTAGCGGCCTCACTTGATAAGAATCCGATCAGCTCGTTTCACACTGAGTGCTGGCTTTGATACGTCTCTGCGCCCGAGTGAGTCGGCGGTTACGCAGTAATTTAACGCCATCGCGCGATATCGGTTGCTCGAATTCTCGATACAACTGTGAACTGCCCCCAGGCACGATCAAACCGATCGACGGCCAAGCCGTTCCTGACTAGTAAGTTGGCTAGTGACAGGTTGACATGGGCTGTAGCGGAGAGTTGGGGGGACAATAATGCGTGAATGATGAATCTGTATGCACTGCAGTACGTATCTGCTGTTAAATATCAGATGCGAGAGCAATATGATTATTGTCTATCCTCTGTACTTCAGTGGCTTTGGTGATGACGGTGTCACCTGTGCGAGTCATCGTTGAGACATTCACCCTCGTCAGCAGAGTTGAATTGAATTCACGCTCACGACAATGACTCTCATTGATAAATTCAATTCTCCAATGCGACATAATATTCGTAGTCTTTATTTGTAGATCGTGATATTCGTAGCTGTGGCTGGAGCTGGAGCTCGAGCGGGCGTGTGGCGGGTGACCGCCGGGCCGAGGCGGTGACGGGCGCGGCAGAACGAGTTGATTAGCCAAAGCAGGCAACCACAGCCCATCGCCATCAACACCATCGAACGGCCTCGAAAGGCGTCCATCCTGATTCTCAAACGCGCGGGCTGCTCTCTGCCGTCTAGGCGACTGTCGACTTTGATGCACCCACAAGCCTGGTGTGCCACCAGAGCTGACGCGACCACCCCAATCGCCTTGCCCTTCCACTGCCGCGTGTACCGCTCTACGAATTAGCTCGGGAACTGCCCGCCTGGGAGCAATCGCAACTTCGTTACGTCTCTCGGAGAAATGAGCATTCGGATCTATTGCTAATGAGCTCCATGAACGAGGGCAAGGATGACGGCGCCCGTGAGGATGAGCTTGACCTCGACCAGGAAGACCAAGATCAAGACTTGCCTGCTCGCACCAATGGACATGTTACCACCAACGGCGCGGGCTCAACGAACCACCTAGGGACAGATGATGTCGACGAGACGGGATCGAATCAGTCGGAGGATTTGCCTGTAATTGCTACCGATCCTGCCGACGAGGAGTCCCAGGAATATATCACTGAAGAAGACGGCGCATCCCAGTCCTTGCCCCGTGCTGTCCCAGGCGCGGAAGATACATCGTCACTACCAGACGATACACCGTCCCTTCATGTAAGCTTCGAGTGACGAGAATGCTTTTCAAAGCAATGCGTACTAACCGTACAGGGCTCCCTACGCTCGTCGCCCGGCAGCAGTGCCTTTGCTTACCGAGAGTCTTCCGCGTCAAGCCCCAGCCCAGCTCACCGTCCATTCGACCTCCGCTTCCAGTCAAGACTGTCATCCTCGACATTTAGTAGCCCTCGAGCATCGTCTCCGTTCGTTTTCCATACCCATTCTCGGAATTCGTCTTTTGCCAGCCAGCCCTTCTCCGCCACGGCTGATCTCGAACATGAGCCGCAACAAGCTCCCTGGGAAGTGGTCAGATGGACCAAACTGCGAAAAATTGGTGGACAATCATTCTCGGAGCTCGGGCGGCGCAATTTTGGACAACCAACGTGTATTTCAGTCTCTACCGTGATCGTCTTGGGAACGTCCAAGGGCATAGTTCTCGTCTTCGATTATCAACAGAATTTGAAGACCATTGTTGGTTCTGGAACGAAATGTTCGTAACACTATCTTTTTGTTTAGCTTATTTCAATATCTGACTATTATTTAGCTGTCGAAGCAGGTCCTGTCACGTCAATTGCCATGTCCGCTGACCATACGACTGTTGCCGCGGGTCATGCGTCTGGCGATATCTTCACGTGGGAAATTTCCCGAGCTGCCAGGCCATTTCTTCATATTCCGCCAATACAACCCCGGAAACGTGAAGAGCTTTCTACTGATGGCCACATTGCTGGTGTCTCTGTCCTTCACCTCGGATTTCTAGGTACAAGACGCACTGCCCTAGTTTCTGCCGACGACCGTGGCATGGCCTTCTCGCACTTGGCGACGCGAGGTATGGGTGCGGTAGCCAGAACGGTCAAGACTACTAGAATACTGGGTCGTTATCCTGAATCTTCGTTGCCGAATGCCCGACCTCGCAAACCTAGCTCTGTCCTGGCCTTCTCTGCTCTGCCTCTGGGCAACGTCGACCAACCGACTGACAGTTTGGGCCTGGTGGCAATGTTAACCCCGTATCTTCTTGTCATTGTGTCCACAACGCCTGTCGCGCAGACACAGTACAAGTCACCACGTCCCAAAGAAGTTGGTTCACACAATGTCATGAGTGCTGCGCTGGCCTGGTTCCCTTCAATCAAGTTGAAAGGGAAGGATGAAGTCTCGCAGACAAAACTTGTCTACTGCTGGTCTAATGTGTTGACTGTACTGGAAGTGTTCGAATCCGATTCCGACAGTGCATCGACAAAAGACCGCCCCCCTGTTCTCGAATTCCATCCTCGAAGCCGGTGGAGGGCCGATGAAGCCATTGTAGCTGTACAGTGGCTGAGCCGCTCGGTCATGGCCGTGTTGACAATAACACAACAACTGCTGATTTTAGAAGACAAAACACTTCGTGTAACAGACTCTTTCGATCTTCTCCACAAACATATATATCACGTCGATTTATTTTCGTCTCAGCTGCACTCTTTGGTTGAGCAATACGACGAAAATGACGCATCCATGCACGGAGTTGTAGCAGACTCTTTCCATCAAAGTTTAAAGGCCTACAAAGGGCGGTTATTTCTTCTTGGCTACAATGATTTATCTGTTGGCAGCCTTTCCAATTGGGCTGACCGGCTCCTTGCCTATATGGAAGTCGGAGACTTTGTCGCCGCAATAAGGCTGGCGACGACATACTATCAAGGTGATGCGGAGAAGTTGACTGTCGGCCTCCCTGAGGAAAACGCTTTGCGGCACTCTGTTGTTGGCGAGAAACTTCTTGAAATGATATCAGCTTCGCTTAGGTTCGCCTTTGGGAGAAATCAAGAAGCAGGTGCAGAGCGGGTTCAAAAATCACAGTTGGAAGACCTAGCCGATGCTAGCATTACAGCATGCACTTATATAGAAGATTACGATTTTCTGTGGGAAGAGGTATACGACTGGTATGAAGAACACCAGTCCGAAGGTATCTTCTTGGACGTCCTTGAGAAATTCATCAGAGAAGGTCAAGTGAGATCTATCCCGCCAACGGCTTTGAAATCCTTGATCACTTACTACTCAACGAATCATACATCGACTTGGCTGGAGGAGGTAATCTGTCTCCTTGATCCTACCACTATGGACCTGGAACAGGTAACTATGTTGTGTAAACAGCATAACCTCTATGATGCCTATGTTTACGTCTGGAACCGCGTTCTGGGAGATTACATTGGACCTTTGGAAACACTTCTGGACTTTGCGGTCCAGATAATGAAATCAACGATAAATGGTAATGACAGTGCAGATGTTGGCGCTAAGGACTATGAAAATGCGATGAAAATATTCCCATATCTTTCATTCGTTCTCACAGGGCGCATTTATCCGACAGGAGAGGAACTGGACGAAGATGATGCCACTACTTCGAAAAAATCACTATACACCTATTTGTTTTCAGGCGGCCGTTCCACCTCTTCTGGCCAAACGAATTCTGCTAGTTCGCTTCAAATGATCCTCAAGTTCGATTCTTCCAGCTTCATGAGCATGTTGAATGAAGCATTTGAAGACAGCTTTTTAAACGATTCGGCCGATTTGGCGGGCGGTTCACCAGCGCCTGGTTTACACATGAATCGACAATACGTTATTAGTATCCTGCTGGATGCTATGAGAAGCCCTGAATTTGGACCCCTTGAAACCATTTATTTGGATATGTTCATCGCACGGAATCTTCCAAAATATCCACAATACATCTTACTTTCTGGAACGACACTGCACCAAGTCCTTGAACGTCTATGCCAGTGCCCTAACAAGGAAATGGCTGATGATTGCGAACTGAGCGTGGAATATCTACTTTCCGTTTATCATCCACCTGATATCCAAAGCTTGATTCCATTGCTGAAAGAGGCACAGTTCTTTCGCGTTCTCAAATCTACGTATCGCGCAGAGAAGCGGTATCCAGAGTTGATTCTCATCTACCTCGAAGACACGAGCGAACGAGAGCAAGTATTCAAGTGTATTTTTGACTGTCTGCGATCAGGAAGCGGGCTCAATAACAAGCAACAACGTGACGTTATCCAAGTCGTCAAAAGCCATGCCCGTGAATTAGCACTCATCAATGTGTCGGAAGCTGCGCGTACGATCCAGAAAGTTATTCCTTCTCTCCACCCATCCTTTCTAGAATCGTTGAGTCAGGATGATTACAAGCAATTCCACTACTTGGCGACGCTTCTTGAGCCTGAAATCTACAATGCTGGTACGAAAACCGCACCTGCAGAGTTGGAAAGCCAGATAGTCGAGCGTTACGTGCAACTCCTCTGTCGTTACAATCGATCTCACGTGGCAGAGTTTGTGGAGGCTCTGCGAGCCCATGAGTTGCGCTTGGAAGAAGTTCTCCCCGCGATGGAAAATAGTGGCGTTGTCGACGCTGCTGTTGTGCTCCTAGCACGGCAAGGCGAGCTGCGTCGGGCCATGGATCGTCTTCTAGCCTACCTAGGCACCCTCGAATCCGGGCTCGTTGGGATTCTTCGCAACGCTGATGACACGCCTGATTCAGCCGGCACTGCAGAGGCGATTAGGGATCTTCTTGAGAGCTTGGAGAAATACTCAGGAGTGGGCATCTGGCTGTGTAAGGGACAAACCCGGAATTCCAAACCATCGCAGAACGGAGTCGTGCGAGGCAATAGACGCGTGTCGGTCGCTCTACAGCAACCGCTGACATTTGAAGAGGAGCTATGGCTGGATCTTATTGACGCTGTTGTTCGGATAGTGAGAAATACATCCTCACTACTGCCTAAAGATTCAGACTCAAAATGGGCCCTGCTCTCTGACAAAGAGCACGGAGCTGAAGGCGCCGGCGGAGAGATAGGTTTTGTGTTCCGCCAACTGGTACAGAGAGTTTTCACAGCTCTTCTGAGCTGCACAACAACTACAGGGGATCCTTCGGAAAGTGCTCAAGTGTCCTTTTTGCGTGTTCTTCGCGCTTTTCTGGCGCGTGCCGCAACCTCTTCGCCTTCGCTTTCGGAACTGCGTAGCGTCCTAGCCTCGATCTTTTCAACATATACATACGAAGAATCACTCTTGTCGTTGGCCAATGGGATGCTTGATAAAGATCTCTTCGTTCACGTGGATGAAGTTACCAAGCTACGTCAGCGCGGGTGGCGTCCAAGAGGTCAAGTTTGCGAAGTCTGCCGCCATCGTATATGGGGACCTGGCGCTGGGGCATCGATATGGACAGCCTGGGAAAGAAAACAGGCCGAGGGAGAGAAAGAAAGGGTAAACAGAAGCCTCGACTATGATAATTCGCTTGCCAAAGGCAAAGGCCCCAGCAAGGTCGAAGAGGATGTGAAGTTGACAGTCACCACACCTGACGCCGAAGAGCTTTCAAACGACCACGCTGCGCCCAGCGATAAGAAGCCTACGAATTCGGGCCCCGTGGTGGTATTTGCCTGTCGACATCTCTGTCACCGAGATTGTCTCTTGAATCGGAAGCCCGAGGACGAAGGCGGCCCAGAAGAGTCGTCGCATCTGCGGGCCTTGCTCAAGCCCGATGCGGGCTGGGAACTTGTGTGTCCAATATGCACATAGCATGAAGCACCTATGCGGGTGATGAGCTTGGAGTGATTGAATGTTGGGTTTTTGTGACGATTGTATATAAATAATCCTGGACATGAGGTTTGATCCAGTGTTGACATGGAAGCTGACACTGGGTAGTTATATAGTGTTAATATGAGCGATTATACTAGCTATATTGAACCTTATGCGAATTTTTTCGACAATATTGAAATTTTTAATAGTTTAGGTTTAATTAGACACCTGGAATACGTGAACAGGATGACTCTGGAATACCCAGCACTTGTGACTTGCATCAATTGATGGTCGGAACATTGAGTAATCTGATAATGAAGTGACAGCATGTCAACATCAATCTCCCCACCGCGAGAACATTTGAAAGCGCATGTAACATTTAACCCAGCGAACCAGCCAATCGGGTAATAAACCATTAAGGGAAAAGTAGCTTTGATCATGATTATCATTTGATGACAGTACTCAACCAACATGCGGAACCTTGTTGCGAAATTGCTAGATGACAAGATTGAATCCTGCGGCCTATTTTTGGATAAAATTACCCATGCACACAGATCACGCAAACCAAGATATACGTCTTTTCAGCCTTGAATACGCTCAATTCATTGTTATTTATTGCTACAAATAGTAATATAGTTCACGGCTATCGGAGGATATAATTGTTAGTACTGTGAATAAGGAAATTATTTTTGTTTGCGGAATTCCGATGACCCAACAACCAACCTATTTTAATTTCTTTCAATTTCTGAGCATGGATCACCAGACGCGTCGCATACGTTCGTATGCTCATGCTAAGGTGGAATTTCTTTTCTAGCTCATTTGAAATAATTATTGATATTTCTTCAAAGGACGGAGATTTACCGTCGTATAAAACCCCGAGGCTGCGACGATAGGTTCATTACGTCCGTAAGCGACAACATTTGTAATATTGTTGCAAGGTCAAGTTACTCAAATATCTAGAACGTCGTATTGGAGAAATAATTAGTGGCCTAGCGTTCGCTCGTTGCCGCAGAGTATATCCGTAACCAAGTATACTCGTGACTCCGTATATACAACTAGATGATGGATGACACTGGACGGTCGGTCAGAATGGGCAATTGGTCTACTGGTGTACGTACATATCGTAGCATCATCATGTTGAATCTGACTGGTAGCGAGCTACATTGGGATTAGACAAGCGAATCGTGTTCATTCCGATGAAAGAGAAGAAGTTAAAACAAAAAATGCGTTCTTCTCTATATCGTTCTTGTCATCCACGAGGTTGCACTGGCCAAGGAACGGTTAACCAACAAGCTGATCAGCTGGTCAAGCCATGAGTTCGGTCTACGACTACCTAATTAAGTGCTCACAAGGTGGGATAGATTATTCGATAGATCGAATTAGCCTCGTCAGAAAGAGATGCTAGAAGCAGTGGAAAATGAGCGGACAAAGAAACTAATGAAAGATGCGGGGGTTGTTACTGTGAATCCTGCCATTGAGCCTGTCACCCTGTACACAGTTTAGAGAGTACGAGCATGCGGCGCAAATCTGGAAGCTCTGACTGCCCTGACCATGTACTAGCACTATCATCTTAGCAAGTTAGCATAATACATACATGGTTAGTACTTCGGCTCTTCGACAGGAGGTCAAGACGGCGGACGCATCACTAAGAAATAAGAGTGCGCCTTTTTCCTTTATGTTCCTGAGCGCGGCACAGGCTGACCAACGATATCGAGCAGCTTGTATTGCGATGCAACGTGGCGGCCAGGAACGCGACCGACTAGGGCAACATCTACTCAGTTACTATATGGGCTCTTTTATTTTGCTGCCTTTGTCCTTGATTATTGTCATGATATTTTCATAACTTTATTTTGGGTTTTATTGCTTTGTTTCAGTGAATGTGATCCCAATCTCCGGACAATCGAATCGGACCAGATTCAATGTGGGCGAGATTTGGGGCTGGTATAGTTGGGGGCTTGCGATTGGCTGGGAAGCAGGGACAAAGCCGGAGATGGACCTACCTAGGCTATCTGCCAATCATCAGGCGCCACTAGTCCAGATCAGGCAAGGACAACCGTGCAGGGTTACCACTCTTACCAGCCTGCCATACCACCGCGGGCGATCAAGCTAGCCCATCGGTGGCTTTGGGTATGACACAACGGCCAGTCACCAAGCCAGCCATCCAGACTGCGAAGGAGAGGCTGGTCGCATATGCAGGAACCGGCATTTGCATTTATCAGCACCCTTGTCGCGGATTACCGGGCGGATGACGTTAAAAATGCACAGTCCTCGCGCTGTCCCAGCGGTTAGGACTTGGCGGTGAGAAGGCAAAGAAGAGAAAAGAGAGAATATTTTTAGGATAGAAAAAAATTTTCTGCAGATACAGGTGTCAATCGTGCCCAGACCGACGATTTGTAGCAAGTTCAGCCTGTTTAGGACCTTCGCAGCGCCCATCGGCGGCCTCAGGTACCTCGCTTGCAAGCTGACTGGCCGCCGGGGCGGGTGTTGAAACACTAGAGGTGGGGCCGTGGCTGGCCACTCACAGCCGGAGACCGAAGAATGGCCACTCGGCTCCACTAAAGCTTGGTCAAAAGCCGTCGCCACGATTGGCTGCCGCGCGGCCTTTAGTCTGTATAAAGTTTAGGCTTCTTGGTTCGGGCGGGGCCCACTATCCAGGGTAAGATTAGTGCGCCCCTCCCTCTCAGCCGATCCAGGTCTTGAGACTCGAGAGTGCTAAGTCGTCAGCATCCGACTGATAGACTGAACCGTTCGGATTTACTCTGTATGGCAGTTTTGATGCATCTATTCTAACTTCACCATAGCGAATCTTTCATACGTATCGACTTTGCTGGAGGCGAGGTGTCCGTGTTTTGTCCCTTGATATTATTCTTTGTACATGTTTCTATATGTATTACTTCAATGAAGCTCCCTGGCGCGAAACTGTAGATCTTATACGATTGTCCTCATACTGCGTGTTTTATAGGCTGCACCTGCCAATATCCGATAATGGTCCGTATACTCCCACTCCCAAATAGAGCATGTAAGCACTTTGACAGGACCTGGACACTTTGTCAACTAATGTTCATGTCAATAGCAGGCACCTGTTATTATTGTTCTTCTTCTCGTTATGCTCGCTCTGATTGTCCATCGCCCTATTCAGGCCAATGCGCATTCAGCGTCGATCGGCTTGGCTTGTTTGGGCTGTGGCCGGCACATACAGCTCGCGCGGGCTGATTGGTCTTGGCCGCCCCGCCCGTGGCCCCGAATGATACAGTACGACGGGTCCCCCCAAGAATAGGTGTGCTATATCCATGCAATCATCATTGATGACCCCTAGTTTAGCGGCTGCACTACTGCTTGCCGTGTCCTGACCCAGCCCAGGAACCACCTGTTTCACTTACGCCCTGCAGCTTCGCTAGAATCGCTACTACTTGTGACTAAGAATAAATGCCCGCGCCAGGTTACCTCTCGTCCGTCCTTACCTTATCGCTGGGCATCTCAAAGCCGCCCTCGGCCCACCCGTCCCCCGTCCCCACCCTGCGCGGGTCATCCAATGTCTGTGGGTGGATGAGTCGAGTCGACGTTAAGCGCCATCGCCTATACCGAATATGGAGAGTCATCGTCAACGTGCCACTGATTCCCTGTCCCCCTCCCCCCGAGCATGCACTCGGCCGTGGTGCTGTGGTGCTCGACAACCATGTTGGTATAAAGTGGCCCTCGCTGCTCCCACAGCTCCTCCCGGCCTGCTCTTTTCTCACATTCATCAACTTCTGAATAGCCGCTGCCAGCAGTGCTTCCCACTTTCCTTTTGGGTATACGTTTGAGCCTGGTGCTCATCGAATTCATTCCTTACAACCAAACCCACAGTCCTTTTCGGTCCCAACCGCTCCAAGCACTTTTTTAAAGCACCCTTTCTCATCTCTATATACAAGATGCGTACCTCGACTATCGTTCAATTGGCAGCCTTGGCTCAGCTTGGCAGTGCCACTGCCCACAGACATGGACTTCACCATCGCCAGTCTAGCGGCAATGGTACCTATATCTTGGTCGACGACTACCCTACTGGCATGGACTTCTTCTCCAAGTTCAGCTTCTTCACTGTATGTTTTTCGTATACATCCGACTGGGAACTTCGGAAGCGCATTCTAACACTCTGTTAACCAGGACGCCGATCCTACCCATGGTTATGTCCAATACGTCGACCAGGACACTGCCACCAGTGCCGGCCTGATTTCAGCCCAGGGTGACGGTACTTACATTGGTGTTGACAACACTAACGTTGCCTCCGGAAGCGGCCGTCAGAGTGTCCGCCTGACCTCGACTGCCACCTACAACAAGGGCCTGTTCATTCTCGACCTTGCCCACATGCCTGGCTCCGTCTGTGGCTCCTGGCCTGCTTTGTAAGTTTCAAGTGACGTTTTATATAAATTGCCAAGGCTAACACCCCTTTCACAGCTGGACCGTCGGCTCCGACTGGCCCGCTAACGGCGAGATTGATATCATCGAAGGTGTCAACCAGCAGAGTGGTGATGCCATGACCCTGCACACCTCTGATGGCTGCTCCATCAACAACTCTGGCTTCAGCGGCTCGCTGTCCACCAGCAACTGCTACGTCAACGCCGCCGGCCAGAGCAACAACGCCGGCTGTGGTATCGACTCGAGCGACACCACCACGTACGGTGACGGATTCAACAGCAACAACGGCGGTATCTACGCCATGGAGTGGACCGACGAGTTCATCCAGATCTTCACCTTCGGCCCCGACAATGTTCCCGCCGACCTGACCAGTCCCAACCCTAACCCTTCCGCCTGGGGACAGCCTGCTGCTCTCTTCGACGGTAACTGTGACATTAACTCGCACTTCCAGAACCACAACATCGTACGTCTCCCTTTTTGCCTTTTCAGGGTTAACCGATTCAACTAACTCTTATCAAACAGGTCTTTGACATCACCTTCTGCGGTGACTGGGCCGGCTCTGTCTGGAGCAGCGGATCTTGCGCCAGCCAGGCTAGCTCTTGCAACGACTTTGTCCAGAACAATCCCAGTGCCTTCGAGTCCACCTACTGGCAGGTCAACTCCCTTAAGGTCTACTCCCGATAGATCCACCAGTCTTAAAAAAAAGGAGTCGGTAAAACGATTTCTTTGTATTTAATTCTCAAGATCACTGGACATATTACTTTCGACCTTGTTGGGATTGTTGATACCCCATGCCCTAAGCGACCAGGTTGGAACGTCTTCTTGTATATAATTTTTTATTTTTGATTGTTCCCAATTTTTTATACCCAATGGGTCTGTCACTCGCTATGTTGATACCAAAGTGTGCTTAAAGAAAAGACTTGCGCGTTTGCAAAACTGTTTCCACGTATCTAACAAAAGTTCTTTCGTAGTTTGTAACTATAATTACTTGGATATAACATTAATTATGAACCATGTCTATCTTATCTCTATTGATGGATCAAAGCCCAGCTGATCTCTTCGATCATCTGTCAATCGTCCCCACTCGAGCAGTAGTCTGAAAAAGTATATTTCCATATCTTCTTTTCGAAGGCTCTTCTGTGCCCAATCACGACCTTCCTCGGCGATATATGCCCCTTCCTCGTCGTGTGCCTCCATCAGAACAGATGGCGATCCCTTCGAACCACCGTAAACGGTTATTCCAGCAAAGTACCCCAGAGTCGACCAGACGTCATGTAAGCGCACATCCTGAGGCACAAAGTGATGCCACGGCGTCAGTCGCGGGTCATACCACTGGCGAAATAACCCTGTCTTGAATGGCAAGCTGTGGCTTTGTAAGAATGCATGGAACCGTCCGCTGAATCCAGCCCCGTCCATGTCAAACAGATACCGATACCTCCAATGCTCTTGGAAACTAATGCGTTTCGCTGTGCTGCCCAGTTCTTGTTCCTGAGTCTCGCAATCATCGCATCGTACCACGTCTGAGAGATGGACTTCTGCTTGCAGACCGAATTTTTCCCTGGGTGCTGCTCCATCCACTACATGATATTTGAGGCCTTGATCAGTGCCTGTTCGCATGAGCATTGTGACTGGGCTTGCTGAATTGTTGTTCATAAGATGCGTGAGCCGCTGGCGCGTCATTCCCTTCCACTCCCCGTTGATGCTGAACCCTTCTGATGTAGCCCCAATCCAAAATAAGGTATTTTTCTTTTCCAGATATGGCACATCTGGATGTGTACGGGTTGGCTCGTATTTGACTTTATCGACATAGTTCCAAGGACTAGGGAACAAAATATCCCCGAAACCAGGTAAACTGCTCTGACTGAGAAGAGGAACAAGATGCTGAGACGTCTTCCAAGAAGCAGGACTCGTAAAGAACCCGTGCAGGTTCTTCAAGTCTGGTTGATGGCAAATGTCAGCCGCCAGTGTCCAGTTTGACACAAATTGTTCCAACGAATGTGGCTGCAAACAATCCAGACATAGGTCACGTCGATTCCAAATCCGTTCAGATCTGGCTTTTGACCAAGGAGCGCAGATTTGGTTAGCCACATCCCATATGTTAGACTTGTAATAGTCTGTGAACAACGAGTACGGTGCCATGTTGACAGGCTCTATAGGATCCCATCCAGAATCTCGATCTGCTGACCATTCCCTGATAGGAGATGACCCGTCTCCAAAGTCAGCAGGCTTGGCCGCACTTCTCATTTTGGACATCGCATCCTGCGGAATAGCAACGCGAGGCTCGTCATTGAGGTTAAGCAATATATCCATATCAGGCAAGTGCGCAACAAATGCATCCAACATCTCCATTGTCGCTTTGACCATCCAAGCGTGAGTAGGTTTGACACCTTCTTGGGCTCTCGACGACCCATTCCGGATTCTAATCGCACCAACGTCACTGAAAGAATCTGTTGCAAGCTCATGCGTTAATCGGCGCAAGTAGTGTGGAGGATATGCGCGAAACGGTGCAAGGTCAGAATAGATCTGATCGAAGTCGTCGATGATTGGAGAATTTCTGCTGGTCGCATACTCATACCACAGGTCAAATCCACTATTAAGCGTAGTTAGAATCAGCGTATTTTTATTGTTAAAAATGAGACATCAGTTGGCAACTTACGGTGGTGGGTACTGGCTATATCTCCTTTTGTACTCTGAAACAGCCTCCTCTAGATTGTTACTAACCTTGGCTTGATTCAAGTACATTTCATGTTGCTCTTTACCGTTTTGAATAAGAATATCAATTGGTAGCGACTGCGGTTGGTTTCGTGGCTTGAGCGTCAGAATCAAAATTCCGGCACAGAAGACTAGAAACAGTCTAAAAACCAATGTTTTCGTCGATAATGTAAAGCGAGATTCTGTTTCGGACATCTTATTGGCATTCAGCAGCACTGCGCCCCCAATAGGTAAGACCAACAAGCTAAGAGTTATTTTACCGACAGAAGGCTGGGTATAGTGAACTGTGCCAAAAAATAGTAATCGGGTTAAAGTAGCACATATAATGACAAAAGATGTAAGAAGAGATATGTTCAGTAATCCAAAGTGGGATACCTAGAGCATGTTAACGGCCTTGACAAGACATATCTGTTCTGTGACACTTACGAGCCATAGCGAAGTTATACAGATGATGGTCACGAGAGCGGCTAGTGTCAAGACTGTGCGGAAGTAGTTGAGTGCAGTAAAGAGAAAGTACCCCGGCCGGACAAAGTAAACGACAAAGCCGACTGGCAGCCAGACTCCTACAACGCCCTAATATATTGTGAGATAAGTTGGTCAGAGAAAGAAAGTGGCCTCAAGGTTATATACTTACAAGTAATATAATGCCGAAAAGCTGCAGAGTTGGCATCCCCCGATCGTTGCCTCTGCATCGAAATAACTCGACCACACTAACCAAACCGAAGGTGTCAATGAGTAAAGAAATAAGTTTCATAGCTTGGACATATGAAGTCCCATGGCTATTTATCGGGCAGATATATGTAGAGCGATTATTGTTGGTAATAGATGAAAGCATCAATCCCGTCGAGGCTAATATTGCTGCAGATATCACATAGTGAAGATTTCCATTACTTAATCGACTTGCGACGTTTGGAAAGACGGCTCTTTTGGAAAGTCCGAAGTTGGCACGCTTATTTCTTTGGATTCGGATGTAATCGAAGATTGATATAAGAAAAGGAATAACATACTGAAAAAATAGTAGTGTTAGCTGTTAGTCTAGCAAGGCTATAGCGGCAGTGTAAAGCCAAACCAAAAGGGGAGAAAAGTACATACTTCGTATTCCAACGACGTGCATTGGTAATTGGCGGTTGCCTGGCGAAAAAGTTCTACCCTGACACTCATCAAGGAAATTCCGACAAAGGGAACGACCCATTGCGTGCAGGGTCGGAGGTTCTTCAACCCCTGAAAGCGCCGCGGCGATGAACCGGCAGGATGGGATATGGGAGATGGTACTTTGGAACTTTCGTCGAGGTACGCGACATGATTGCTTGCGAGCAACGGGTCAAAGTTGAATATATGCGGCAAGAATTTGGCGAGGAATAGGAGGTTTATTCCTGCAACCAGGCAGCAACAGACAAGGGAAAGTACAGGACGATCTGCGAGATGGAGGTCAAATTGATGCGCAAGGCATAGTAGCGACGCTGCTCACCTAAAGCATATAGTGTGTCGTAAGCGAATACTATGAAGACTATACAAAAGAAAAACAGACTTTTGATGTTGTCAGCCTTTTTTTATAGACAAAGAACTTGCTCCGAATGGTAACCTACCTCGACGCTATGGTCAATGCAATTCGCGCCATGGCCAGTCGTCCTTTCCTCGTAGGTGCTTCATACCTGACTTGCAGACAAAAGCAGTATGAAGACTAAAGATGCAAGAGCGTTGGAAGTTTCTGCCTCCAGAACGGGAGGAGGATTCCTGCTACGTACACGATCATGCTGAGCGGGCGGAGCTTTGATCCTGATGGGTGGAGACAACGACGTCAGAACGCACCACGTGCACGGTGCGGGATATTCCGTGACAAAGCCAGTAAAACACAAAAGTAGCAAAAATAAGCAAGGCAAGATGGCCGAGTTGGTTATGGGTAAGCATCATCTCCAACACACTCTCACGATCACCGTCTAACAAATGTCACAGCGTCAGGTTAAGGTCACACCTTAATATGAGTCTCCTGATGGGCGCAAGCCCGCGTGGGTTCAAGTCCCACTCTTGTCAATGTTTTTTTACTCCCTCCCAGAGAGTATTTTTTTTTAATACTACTATCATATGCGAAGAAGGCTGAAGAAATTTTAATGCGACAAGTCAAGTACAGTGATGCTTTCTTTACTGAACGGCCACAGTTCTCCAGAACCAAGTTTCAACCGCAATTTCCTGGGGTCATGTGACTGGCGAGTTAATATAAGTTGCTGTGCCTTTTCATAGCCCTCACATATGATCATTTAATCTATTATTGCTCCCCTGGACTTTGACAGCCCTGTGGCATGTAGATGATCAACGACTCCTCCAACCAATGAGAAGCAGTTATTTTATATATCACGTGCTAAGGCGGTGAGAGCGGCTCACAGAGAATTCGGGTGGCCTTGGCGGTAAACAGTGGCATTAAAAAAAAAAAGAACGAATGAACTAATTATGGATCAGAGATTTCGAGGTCATTGATTTGCACTGTCCATCAATCTTCCGTTGTCCGGCTCCAGGAATCCGGTTTTCTGCAATCGGCCAAGAAGATGCCGCGCAAGGCCATTGATTCGCGGATCCCCGCGCTGATTCGAAATGGCGTCCAGGAAAAGAAGCGCAGCTTCTTCGTCGTGGTGGGCGATCGTGCAAAGGATGCCATTGTCAACCTGTACCACATCATGTCCACCGCCGATGTCAAGCAGAATAAATCTGTTCTCTGGGCCTACAAGAAAGATCTGATTGGCTTTACCAGTCATCGCAAGAAGCGCGAGGCTAAAATCAAGAAGGAGATCAAACGAGGAATCCGCGAGCCCAATACCGAGGACCCATTCGAGCTGTTTTTAAGTCTAAATCAGATCCGATACGTCTACTACAAGGAAACAGAGAAGATCTTGGGAAACACATATGGAATCTGCATCTTACAAGACTTCGAAGCCGTTACGCCGAATCTGCTAGCCAGAACAATCGAAACCGTTGAAGGAGGGGGTATGGTGATCCTCCTTCTCAAAGGAATGAATAGTTTGAAGCAACTTTATACCCTTTCTATGGATATTCACTCCCGCTACCGTACCGAAGCCCATGACGATGTGGTGGCCCGATTCAATGAGCGCTTCATCCTGTCGCTGGGCAGTTGTGACTCGTGTTTGGTTGTGGACGATGAGCTGAATGTGCTACCCATCTCTGGCGGAAAGAATGTCAAGCCACTTGCGCCACCCGACCCCAGTGAAGAAGGAAAGTCGGCATCAAAGAAAGAATTGCAAGAGATCAAAGATAGTCTGGTCGATACGCAGCCAGTAGGATCGTTGGTTACGCTTGCAAAAACTGTTGATCAAGCAAAAGCACTGTTGACATTTGTTGATGCAATTGCTGAGAAGACTCTGCGGAATACTGTGACCCTGACTGCCGGTCGAGGGCGAGGAAAGTCTGCTGCGTTGGGTGTTTCTATAGCCGCTGCTGTGGCACACGGCTACAGCAATATTTTCATCACTTCCCCAAGCCCGGAGAACTTGAAGACCCTGTTCGAGTTTGTATTCAAGGGATTCGATGCCCTAGGATATTTGGATCACGTCGACTATACTATTCTTCAGTCAACGAATCCAGCTTTCAACAAGGCTATTGTTCGAGTCAATATCCACCGAAATCACCGCCAGACCATCCAGTACATTCAACCCCAGGATGCCTATGCTCTTGGTCAAGCAGAGCTCTTGGTTATTGACGAAGCTGCTGCAATCCCGCTACCACTGGTTCGGAAACTCATGGGGCCATATCTGGTTTTTATGGCCTCAACCATCAATGGTTACGAAGGTACTGGCCGGTCACTGTCGCTGAAGCTCATTCAACAGCTCCGAGAGCAGAGCCGTGGCGCAAGTCTGAAAGATGCTGATACAGATATTGCCGATCGTGCAACTGGAAAGTCGACCAAAAGCTCGGAGAAAGCGATCGGTGGCAGATCACTGAGGGAGATAACGCTCTCTGAGCCTATTCGATATGCTGCTGGAGATCATGTTGAAAAATGGCTCAACAAGGTACTTTGCCTGGATGCGACTCTTCCGAAATCGAAATTAAACACGCAAGGATGTCCTCATCCGTCTCAGTGCCAGCTACTCCATGTTAACAGAGATACGCTGTTTTCATTCCACCCCGTCTCAGAGAAGTTTCTGCAACAAATGATGGCGTTATACGTGGCTAGTCACTACAAGAATTCGCCAAACGATCTCCAGCTAATGAGCGACGCTCCTGCCCATCAGCTATTCGTTCTGGTCCCACCGATCGACGAAGATGCGGCCAAATTGCCAGAGCCCCTGTGTGTGATACAAGTTGCCTTGGAGGGTCGTATCAGTAGGGAAAGTGTCATGAACAGTCTCAGCAGAGGCCAGCGGGCCGGTGGCGACCTTATTCCATGGTTGGTCAGCCAACAATTCCAAGACGAAGATTTTGCTGGATTGTCAGGAGCGCGTGTGGTTCGCATTGCCACAAACCCAGAGTACCTGAACATGGGATATGGATCTAGAGCGCTTGAACTTCTCACAGACTTCTACGAGGGCAAGTTCACCAGTCTCTCTGAGGATGCTTCCTATCCCTCAGATGAGATGGTCCGAATAACGGATGCCGAACTTGAAAACGCAAATCTGTTACAGGACAATGTTCAAGTACGGGATATTCGCTCTATGCCACCGCTTTTCGGAAAGCTGTCAGAGCGAAGACCAGATTCACTTGATTATATCGGAGTCAGCTATGGACTGACACCGTCATTGCATAAATTCTGGAAGCGATCTTCCTTTGCTCCGGTTTACCTTCGCCAAACTGCTAATGAATTGACCGGCGAACACTCTTGTGTCATGCTGCGAGCATTAGCTACAGGATCCAACGATATAAGTTGGTTGAGTGCATATGCAAGAGATTTCCATAAACGGTTTCTCTCACTTCTGTCTTATCAATTCAAGGAGTTCCCATCTGTTTTGTCTTTGAGCATCTGCGAATCTGCGACAGCAGGTTCCAAGTCAGACCCTTCATTCTCGCCATTACCTTTAACCAAGACCACGCTTGATAGTGCTTTCTCTCCCTTCGATCTCAAACGCCTTGATAGCTATGCAAACAACATGCTTGATTACCATGTGATCCTGGATATGGTCCCCATGGTCGCTCAATTTTACTTCCTTGGAGGCTTACAAGGAAAAGTTAGCCTATCTGGAGTCCAGCAGTCTATTCTCCTTGGTGTTGGTCTTCAGCGCAAGGATATGGACAGCTTGGAGAAAGAGTTGAACCTACCCGCGTCTCAACTTCTCGCTATGTTTATCAAAATCATCCGAAAGATCTCCACGCATTTCCGTGTTTTACTGGAAGGAGCTGTGGAGGCAGCCCTTCCCGAAAGATCTGCTGTTACCGATGTATCTACTGCCCATGACGATGTCACCGACGACAAATTCCAGCCTCTTGAAGTCGATTTAGACGATGAGCTCCGAGAGGGAGGGGAAGAAATCGACCAGGAAATGAAGGAAAAGCAGCGAGCTCTGATAGATGCTCTGCCACTTGATCGGTGAGTAACCACCAAAACTTGAAATGATTTGATAAACAAAAACATGACTGATCATTAGGCTCCAGATACGAGATCAACAACGGTCCGGCAGCATGGGAAAATGCTGAAAAGCAAATCCGCCAGGGCGGAGCATCTACTGTGAGCATTAAGAACACAAAGCAACATAAACGTAAGGCAGGTGAAACCGCGCGAGAAATTTACGACCAGGAAGTTGAATCCAAAATCCGAAAGAAGGTCAAGAAGGGGACGGAGGGTAAAAAGAAATAAAGATCATGATTTATTTTCTTCCTTTTCTCTCATATCCTTGTTGCATTTAATGATTGGCGTTTTTATATTCAAGACACGGAAAAAGTACGGCGCTTGTGTTTATACTCCATGTCATAACTTTATTGTGTGCTATCCCAAAATTCTGCATGTAAATAACTTGAATAAACAATGTTGTTCTTAACTCGGCTCCATACTTTCTACGCTAAAAGGACGTGGTTAACCAACATTTGATGGCTTCATCAATTGATGTTAAAGATACCCTTTCCTTAGAGGAAATCACCTATGAGGAGCTTCAACCCAGTACCCCCGGATCCTTGTTGTCCTCCTCTAGCAGGCTCAAGAAGACTATTTATCTGTCTAAGCAGTCGAAAAGCCCGACGATTGAACAAATAGACTTGAGATAATTTGATTCATTCAGCTATCCGTACACTCAATGCATGTTTTTCCATAGTGGTATAGTATCAATAGTAAATAACAGATAACTTATAGTTCATCGTGGGTAGCCTCTTTTTCTTCCGCTGGCGTCTCATCTTCAGGCTCTTGTGGCTTGTCTTCGAGAACAACACCCTCGGGCAACTTAGCTTTGGTTCCTTCACCCAGTCTGATACCGTCAACCCAACTTTCAACAGCCTGGAGGGCAAAGCCATCCTTCTCGGCTTGCGTGAAATGGCGCCACCAGCCTCGTCGGCCGTTAACAGCAATGAGCTCCGTAGCACTCTCCTCCAACAGGCCTAGCTGGGAGCGAAGTACCTTTGAGTGAGAGTTAATGCTAGGGACACTATAAAACGGAAGCCGATGACCGGCCAATTTGTGAGACAATTCCGAAATAGTGGCCAGGGCTTCTTTCGCATCTTCGGGAAGTTCGGAGCCCGGGGATTGAGTCTCAGGGAGAAGAGCTAAGATGCACGTGCCAGACTTTGGAGTAAGGCATGCAGACTCGAGATCTTCCGGAGTAGAAAGTTCACTGACTTGGGGAGCCTTGACTGGCACCACGGCTGGTTTCTCCTCCTCGGGTACTTCGACATTTGGCTTGGGCGATTCTTTCTGTTGATTGGTATCCGCGCCGGTGGGCTTTGACGAGCTCTTTGCCTTTTTCTTAGGGCTCGAAGGAGCTGGATCAGGGTTGGGTTGGGCTGCCTGGCTTAGAAATTCAAGCATGGGCTTCTTCTTCATTTCGCCATCGTATGTTATTGGGTCTGCCTCGCCGCCTGGAAGAAGTACTAAGGTTGGAAACGAAGTGATGCCCAGTTTTCCCACCGCCTCCGATTCTTTACTCCGAATCTGGCCGAATTTGAGTCCTCCGAGAAAGTCTATTGCCAGTGAACGAAGGAGCGCGCTGGTCGTACCCTTTTCGGTAAAGAGGATGGCCTTGGGGGACTCGTCTGCCGTTGTCCAGCTATCGAAATCCTTGTCTGTCAGCTTTGTAACGTGGTTGGGGATTTTATCAACGACAGCGTCCACGATAGCTTTCGCAGATCTCTGGCCCTGATAGTCCTCTACACGTGGCTTCCCAGGCTTCTTTCCAGGAACTACGATTTTCAATGTCGGGAAGCCTTGGACACCCATCTGTCCGCAGAGAGGTTTGTTCTCGTCTTCGTCGCAGTTGACTGCAGCTACTTTGGCCAACCCCTCGAGGTTCTTTGCGGCTTTTTCGTAGGCGGGTTTCAGGTTTTGGCAATGTCCGCACCATGGAGCGTAAAATCTGGGCGAGGGTTAGCATTAACTGGATGCGCATATGGACTTGTGCGTGTCTCCTACTCTACGATCTAAAGCGATTCATTAGCTGTCTGCTCCATAGCTTGAAAGGTATCCTTTTTATTTTGCACATACAGATGTATGGTTTGACTTGGCAATGAGCGAGTCATAATTCTTGGTATCTACCTGGATCACAGGAGAGCTCTTGGTATAGAGTCCAGCAGCAGAGGCGCCTCCCAAGAGAGAGGCGAGCAGCGCCAGATGCAGGTGGGTCGGCATTCTCAGAGACTAGCACAGTAAGTGTATCCCAAGGGTATTAAACAGAGGCGGTTATCATCGAGGTGTCGCTGTGATAATAGTAATAAGAGACAGACTGGCTCGCAAGCAACAGTCAGCGTGGCCTTTGGGGGAGAGCTTTGCAAGGTGTCCTGAAGCTCTTGGCGCGAAGCTGGCTGGACCTTCTCCGCCTACCCCAACTTAGCTCCACCATCCACCGACTTCACCACCTCGGGCCGGTTGAGTCTGTTCTGGCCCAGCTGAGGCTCCTTGCATGAAGTATTCTTTTTCGCCGTCTTCTCACCGTCTCTCCCAGCACTGCAACCATAGTTGTGAGTGCATTGCGCTGCCTCTCATGCGTCCCCGACGATCTCTAGCTACCCCGCTATGGCATCCTCCCAGCCAGGGGATCTGGCATACCTGCCCCAGGAGCTTTTCCAGATGATCGTCGGTTATCTCGAACCCGTGGATATTGTCCGATGTCGCCGTGTTAGCCGGACTTGGTACGAAGCATTTGCGAACCCAGCCGGTCTCGTTCCGATAACAAAGGAAAGATTTCCCTTGGCCAGAGAAGTCCGCGAGCTCTGCCAATCCGGTGCATCTACCTGCGGTGAAGAATACTCGGAGGAAAGGTTGCGTGAATGGCGAATTGTGTTCGACAGGGTCTCGGAGCGATACTATCGCCTGGCTCGGGGTCGGCCTCGCTCTATCCAGAAATTCAATCTTCAAGGGGATAATAACAATGGCAAATGTGGATATCAGACTTTCGGCGTGTCTCCCTGGGAAACCCATTCAAGTCACTTTGGTGATAACATTGACATGTTTTTCGACCAAGCTTTGTGGACATATGAAGAAGGACTGGCCGTTTTCCCAAACAAAGACGAGGGCTGTCTAACCCTGCTCGACTTGGAAACCCAACACACATTCATGGTTCCATTCGTCACTGCCGAAAAGGTTATTCGAAGATTGCGTCTCCACGATAGACTACTGGTTATTGAGTGGGCAGAAAACGAACCCTTCCATTGGCTGAACGAAAGAGACAGTGTGCATCGCCACTACGCTACCTCTTTTGATATCGCTGAAGATGGCTGTGCTTGGAATATCACACTGCGTAATGAGTGGAAAATAATGTTTCTCGGACATCCTTTGGGAGATAGAGATCGGTTCTTCTCCACGCATAGTCGCAGTCATTATGCTATATATATATGGCAACCAAACCGCAGCCTCTATACAGCTGAGGAGGACGCGCCAATCGAATCTTTGTCCATCTGGGACATTTCTCGGTGTTCCGAATATAGAGCATCGCAAGATCCGACAGGGAGATTGAGAGATACATCAGCTGACTCTGGCCCGCCTCTTGTCAATCGTTTGACTTTTCGAGAACTAGGGTTCTATTCTGTGAGACAGGGAGGACGTCCTGGAATCATAAGGCTGGACATACTTAATGACTCGAATTCAATTTCCATCACCGAGGTCAAAAATTCAGGCTTACCTGATGAATATAACCCTCTCGAATACTCGCCTATAGTGTTTGTAACAACCATTCCTTTCATCGGCCAGGGACCGTCGTGGCGGAGACAAGTCGACACGCTGTTCCCTCCATACCGCGGAAATTGCGCGATGGAAACTTCACCGTGGACGAGAACAACACCGTTTCCTTGCTACTGGGGCATTTGCGAGACAGCCGATGCCAAAGCTGGTGTATCTTTCTGTCTTTCGTACTTGTTCCCCCAAAGTCATGCAGAGGGCACGGAAACACATACACTCACGGTGACAGTCCATACGCCTAGCTCAATCACAAGATTAAGTCATGACTTGTCCAGACAACTTTCGATCAAGGGAAAGATCTGCGGCAACGAGAGATTTGTTATTGGCGAGAATGACGAGAATCAACTGACCGTGCTACGTTTTTGAGGCCTCCATGTGATGTACTGGAATTCTGCACTTGTACTAGATAAGACCCATTGTAAAGCTGTAAACTCGAATAGCGTAGACTTTTGTTATAGTATTGGATAACCCTTTTACTTTTCCTGGGCAGTTGACCCTTACTTATTAAATTAAAGGTATGTCTTAATTTGAAAATTTTTTCTCCTGTCTAGAAATGAAAAAGATATTGGGCACTTAAACAAGAACCAAAATACACGTGGATCATACTAGCAATGTGAAGACAACGACATTTAATTATTTCATGTCAGCTCTTCCTTCCTTCGTACTTGCAGCCCACGCACGCTTTTGCTTTACACGCTGGACAACTCATGGTGTAGAGTGGCCTCCATCGTCCACATAGTTCGCAATTTTCTGCTCCAAAATGCTTCTCCCAGGGGCCCAGATGGTAGCACTTGCGAAAGCACTCGGGTTTGGAAGTAGTACCGTCGTTCATGTAATGCACTTGTAAGTCAGCAAAGGATTTCTGCATTGATTCAAGGTAAAGACCGACTATTTCTGCCTGCACATCGTCCAGGCGACATCGGCCACTAGACACCTTATGCTCGAAAAAGCGAGAGAGCTGCTCGTACGGATCCTGGCTCGTCGTTTGTTGGCTGGCAGTGGCCGCTTCAATACGATCATTGCCAAACCAGGTATTGTCGTCCAGGAGTTCTTGAAGCCCGTTTGCAAACTGCCCACCAGAGCGGTCGTCCTTCGGTGGGTCACTCAAATCGATGAGAGGATATGAGGCAAGGGGTGTGCCGTTTCTTGGTTCTTGAAGGAGATCATAATCTTCTTCGTCTTCTTCTTCTTCTTCTTCTTCCGCCGTTGTCGAGCTATTTTCGTGCCATTCGTAAACGGGAATTTTCGAGTAGATCTCGGATTCGTCTTCGTCAGTGTTGCTCAGGTTCTCCTCGTCTCGAATGATACGAGCTCTCATTGCCTCAGCGCGCTTTTGGCGCCACTCTTCCTGAGTTTCAAAATATGGATTCTCATGTTGTTGTGGTTTTGGAGGTGGTGATGGTGATGGTGGTTGGCTTTGTGTGACTTTCTCGTCTTCTTCGCCGTCGTCTTGCCAGGTTTGTCTGTATCGTGATTCTTCCCAAGCGGTAAACTCTTGGTATTCTGGGTCTTCTGGGTCCCATGTCGACCATGTATCATTGTGTTCTTCATAAATATCATCCACCACTTTTTCCCACTCAAAGAGCGGCTCTGTGATGTCGTATTTCTCTCTTTTTATTGGATCTCGCAGAACTTCGATCGCCTCCTGGATCTAATATAGACCACAAAACCAAATAAGTTAGGAGTTTCGATTATAGATTAGCTGATCGCTAAACAAAAATTGAAACTGACCTGTTGGAAGTGGGCTAGGGACTTGTCTGTATTATCAGACTTGTCGGGGTGGTATTTCAAAGCCAACTTCTTGTAAGCAGTGTTGATATCTCTGGTCGAGGCATTTCTAGCGACACCTAGTATCTTGTAATAGTCCACCATTCTGAGAGACTATGGCAAGGCTTGTTTCTTCGGATCTTTAGAATCTTCAAACAGATCAGGATACCAGTGGGCTGTTTCTGAAGGGGAAGAGGAAGGGGAAGGTCGGCTGGTGAGTATCTAGCTGGCGGGAAAGAAGGAAGAGTAGTCTGGCATAAAAATTCAGGGCTTATTATCAATGAAGGATAACTCTCAATTGTGGAATGGGCTGCATAAGCCTGGTCAAAAAGCAAATTCCTCGCGGTGTGCTCCAAGGATTCGTTTGTCCAGCGCCCCGGTGATTCATTGTGTGCTGTTTGCTGCCTTTAGCCGAGTCTCTTCGTCTGATGAATCGCGAATACAAACCCAATCAAAAGCCTATTGTGCCACTGCCCCAGGCGGGTTTAGAAGGATCCGGTGGAAAAGGCAAATAGGAAAGTAAATAGGAAAAAAGTAAATAATGGTCAGAAGGAGGTAGTATGACAAAGGGAAAACTTTGATAGACTAATAAGAATAAAGTACGAACTGGTTACATGTCTGATGACGGGTCTAGGTATTTATATGCACAGGTTTACATTCATTGAACCCTTCTCAGAGATTTCACGCAGGAAACTCTTACATGTCCTCACTGGCGGTGGCACCAGTAATAATTTCAACCAGTTCACCGGTAATGGCAGCTTGACGCTGTCGGTTGTAGAGAATTTGGAATCTGCAACAGTTAGAAAACCTGTCCAAGCTCAATCGGTGGCGTGGGGATACGTACTTCTGAATCATCTCACCAGCGTTCTTGGAAGCGTTCTCCATAGCGTTGCGACGAGCCTAAAGGATGTTAATTGAGCTGTTATAGGAATGTCACGAAGTCGGATCCCTTACAGAAATTTCGCAAGCGTGGCCTTCAGCCAAAGCCCAGAACAGACTGTTAGCCAGAGAATACTCGCGCAGGTTAGCCAGAGCGTCCTCCTCAACTTCAAAGGCAGAGATGTTGGCTGTGTGAAAGGTCGACTGTTAGCGTATGCATTGCCAGAGGTCTGCAAACCGGAATGACTTACGGGATTCGGTGATAGCCTCCTCAGAGTATGCCTCGACAGTGCTAGCTTCGTAGCTCTGGGCGTTGACAAACTTGTTGTAGACGATCTGGACGCTGGAGTAGTCGGTAGGAAGAAGGGCAATCTGGTCGGCAATGGCCTGAGCATCGGCAAAGGTAGGAATGTCCTTGCAGACCTGAGAGAAGCTGAGGACGATCTTGTCGGCGTTGGAACGGCTCAGCTGAGCCTTGGCCTTCTCTCCGAGAACGACGATGTCGGCGTTTCCGTTACCAGCCAAGAGACGGCGGGTAGCCTTGGCCAGACTGGAGTGAATACCACCGCAAAGACCCTTGTCGGAACTGGCAACCACGTAAAGCGTCTTTCCTTCCTCCAGGGGCTTGGTCTCGGCGGATTCGAAAACGGTGTTGGAGGTCTGACCGTAAACACGAGATTCCTCCATAGCCTTCTGGGCGCGAGTCAAACGGGTGGAAGCGACGATCTTCATGGTGTTGGTGATCTTCTCGATGTTGCGAATCGACTTGAGACGACCCTCGATTTCACGGAGGGTGGCGAAACCCGCGGCATTGGAGGGAGCAGCGCTAAAAAAGAATGAGCATCTTCACAAGCGAAAGGACCTACGCTGGGTATGCATTCAATTGTGGCCAGGCTGTGTTGGGTGACACGTCCGGCCACGAAAAGAACAGCGACGAGCTACCCGAAAGCAGAGACTTACCGGACGGCAGCAGCACTGCCGGCCTTCAAGGCCGGGCGAGCAGCGCGAGAGAGCATTGTTGGAGAAGAGAGGTTGAAGGAGGGACGAGTTATCCAGCAGGGGAAGCTGCAATGGACGAAGCAGCCAGGGTCAATTGATGCCAAACTCCGGGGAGGGGAGGTTCTGATTCTCTTGTGCAGCGACGTTCTTGCCCGGGCTGGGTCGGAGCCAGCATTCCTCAAGCGCCGTCACGTGACCGGAGCGGGAAACAGACACCTCAGGGATCAGGCGCCAAGGCAGCCATCCGGCAGCGGAGCGCAGCGCAGCCGAATTGCCTCTTTCTATTTGAAGGTCGACGCTCTCCAGACTCCATTCCATTCCCTTTCCTGCTCCTCCCTCCCCATTCATCTCGTGCCCTCCCCACGAGCCACCCGCCCCCCGGCCTGCACGCTCCCCTTTCTCTTTTCCTCTCTCTCTCCATCACTTTCTTTCACTTTCCCCTCTCTCCCGTCGCTCTCGGCCCATCTTCAATTCCGCTTGAAAAGTCCTTCTCGCCAAGATTGGGCTCTGCCCTCGACTGCTCGACCAAGCGCGACGGATTGCGCTTCACCCGCGACTCTTGCGGGTGCCTCGTATCAATCATTTCATCCTCACGCCTTTTCTATCACACAGTCTAGCCTCGGTCCGCCTGGCCTCGACAATGAGCTCGTCGGATGACGACACACCACTTGTGGCGGCCAGCCGTGCTTCTCGTGAGTGCCTTTCCCATCAGCTTGGCCTCAGAACTTCCATCATAGCCTCCTGAGCCATCACGCATAAACTGCTGTAAGAGAACTCTCCGCTAAACAACATGTCTGCAACAGGGCCTGGTCTCTCGGACCCAGTGATTTCAAAGTCTACCGATGCGATCATGGGTGGCTCGGGCGATGCCAATGGCTCCGCCGCCCCTGGTATTTCTATCCGGTACGGGCCGGTCGACGACGAGGATACTGCAATGGCAGACACAGCAGATGGTGTTAATGGACGCGCCGCGAGCAAGAGAAAAGCGCGATTAAGTGCTGGGAAGAAGTCCTACATGGACGCTGAAAGCAGTGAGGATGACAAGCCTTTGGTATGCATCTCGTCGCCTCGTGAGTGCATCCCCCGGCTATGGATGGTTCTAACTGCTGTTATAGAGCAAGCGCCGCCGAACTTCGACTCGAAAGCAAAGTGAATCAGACTCGGAAGACGACGCCCCTCTAGCTCTAAAGGCAAATGGAGCCAAGTTACCCCCGGCTTCGAAGACCGCAATAGGCGAGGAATCAGACTCCGACGCTCCTATTGAACGAAAGCTTTCCAAAGAAAAGTCTAAGATCGAACAGAAAGCCGCGAAAGAAGCCAAAGACATCCGCAAATCCGAAGCCGCCTCCAAGAAACCCGCTGTAAAAACGGAAAAGGTCCTCAGCAGCAAGAAGAAACAAGTAAACGGTGTTAAAAGAGAATTGAGCGACGACGAAACTCCGCTGAAATCTGTTCCAAAAAAGACTGCCAGAGCCACAAACTCCGAAAGCGCCACAACGGCCAAAAAGGGAAAAGGCAAAGCAACTGCTGTCAAAAAGGAGGAGACCGAGGAAGTGGAGGGGGCTGAGGAGGAAGAGGAATATCGATGGTGGGAAGACCCAACCAAAGGCGATGGTACAATCAAATGGAAGACTCTGGAACACAACGGTGTTGTTTTTCCGCCTCCGTACGAACCGTTGCCTAGGGATGTGAAGATGAAATACAACGGTGTTCCCGTAACGCTTGAACCTGATGCAGAAGAAGTTGCAGGCTTCTTCGGTTCAATGTTGAATTCCACTCACAACGTGGAAAACCCAACTTTCCAGAAGAATTTCTTTGAAGACTTCCAGGCCATTCTCAAGAAAACCGGTGGCGCTAAGGATCCCCAAGGCAAGCCCGTACAGATCAAGGAATTTGCTAAATGTGACTTCAAGCCAATCTTCGAATATTACGAAATGAAGCGCGTTGAGAAGAGAAATCTCTCGTCTGCTGAGAAGAAACAACTCAAGGCTGAAAAAGATGAGGCTGAAGCTGCCTTCATTTACTGCATGTGGGATGGACGCAAGCAGAAAGTCGGTAACTTTCGAGTTGAACCTCCTGGGCTTTTCCGCGGTCGTGGTGAGCACCCGAAAACCGGAAAGGTGAAAACTCGCGTTCAACCCGAGCAGATCACCATCAACATTGGCAAAACAGCTAAGGTTCCCCCGCCGCCTGAAGGCCATAAATGGAAAGAGGTGAAGCACGATCAAGAGGGGACCTGGTTGGCCATGTGGCAAGAGAATATCAATGGAAACTACAAGTATGTGATGCTTGCCGCAAACTCGGATGTCAAAGGTCAGAGCGACCACAAGAAATTTGAAAAAGCGCGTGAGCTGAAGAAGCACATCGACAACATTCGCAAGGACTACACTAAAGGGCTCAAATCGGAACTTATGGCTGATCGTCAACGTGCAACCGCTGTCTATCTCATCGATAAATTTGCTCTTCGTGCTGGAAATGAGAAGGGTGAGGATGAGGCTGATACTGTCGGTTGCTGCTCTCTCAAATTCGAAAACGTCAGTCTTCGACCTCCAAATACCGTTATCTTTGATTTCTTGGGTAAGGATAGCATCCGGTTCTACGACGAAGTAGAAGTGGACCTGCAGGTCTTCAAAAATTTGAAGATTTTCAAGAAAGCACCTAAGAAGGATGGTGATGAGATCTTCGACCGATTAACTGTGCGTATTCTCGTTGATTTTTTTCATTCTCCTGTACACCTGCTGACTGTTATTAGACCTCTGCGCTCAACAAGCATCTATCAAACTATATGCCTGGTTTGACAGCCAAGGTCTTCCGTACCTACAATGCCTCGTACACGTTCGCTACTCTTCTTCGGGAGATGAACGCAGAAGGGTCTGTGGCTGAAAAGGTCAAACAATACAATGATGCCAATCGCAAGGTTGCTATTCTCTGCAATCACAAACGGACAGTTACCGCTGGCCATGCGAATCAAATGGAAAAACTGGGTGATAGGGTAAGCCTAGCAACTTCAAACGCCGTAGCCGGGCTTTCATGTCTAACAAAATTCTTAGATCAAAGGCCTTCGCTACCAAAAATGGCGACTCAAGATGATGATGTTGGATTTGGACACCGGCCTCAAGAAAAAGAAGGGTTCCAAGTACTTCGAGCGGGATGAAGACTTGGACGATGATTGGGTTCAAGAACACCAGGCATTCCTCATTGAGGAACAGAAACAGAAGATTACCAAGAAATTCGAAAAGGACAACGAAAAACTTATCGCCGAAGGAGAGAAAGAAATGAAACCAAAAGAACTTGAGGAACGGCTATCGGCACTTAAGGATATGGAAAAGAAATTCCGGGGGGAGAACAAAACCGGCAAAGTGGTGGCTGATGGCCGGGGCATTACAATCGAGAAATTGGAGAACAATGTCGCCAAACTCGATCAACGAATTGAAAACATGTCGCTTCAGGCTGAGGACAAGGAGAACAATAAGGAAGTTGCTCTTGGGACTTCAAAAATCGTAAGCAAATCGCTCTGCATTTTGATACCATTTCACTAACAATTCATACAGAATTATATTGATCCTCGACTTACTGTCGTTTTCACAAAGAAGTTTGATGTCCCGATTGAAAAATTCTTCTCCAAGACTCTTCGTGAGAAATTCGACTGGGCAATCAAGTCTGTTGAAGAAGATTGGGAGTTCTAAGCGACTTGTTCAGTTTGAATAGATGTGCCGTCCTCCATCTATATACTTACGCTGAGCATTTTTGCGATGGCGTTGATCTGATAAGCTTTGGATTGTATTCCTCCCCCTTGCTTTTCACCTGCCGCTCTTTTCGCCTGTGTTGTAACTTATTTGGTTTTCCTCCATCTACTTTTCCTGCCCTGTTCAAGTATTTCAAAAAAACACCAGAGAACGTCGTCCCCAACTGTATTCTTACGTTCCCCAGTTCATCCACAAAAAGAGAAAGAAGAAAAAAAAATATTTCCTCAGTTGACCAGTCACCATCTCAATCTGCTTTGCTTATTGAGAAGCTTGGTACTTGGTTGAAGCACAAATTATTACAATTTTTGCTACTATCTACATCTAAATCCAATATATTGTAAGTAGGAACAATTTAGAAAAAAAAGTTTTTTTTATAATACTGCAATGGCCGGACTTCGTATGTTTAAATGCCATTTCACTGATTTGGATATCATGTTTAAAAGTAAGCTATCCCGTAGATTTACCAATCGAGATGGCTGAATGTGACGGCACTGCAGCTTATGTACTTCTGACGGGGTGGAAAGCCAAGATCAGGATGTTTAGACACTACGTAATAGTATTGGAAGCAGATTAAGATCGTGATATCCAAATCATGAAAGTTTTAATATTGCCAAGGGAGCTAATAATTATACAATAAAGGCCAAGAAAAATCACAAAAAATGGAAAATGAGAAGAAAAGAATAAATTCCGGCTCAAATGCTCAGTGAAGAAAGGTATATGGAAAAAATGTTCCGTCCTGATGCAAAGGTATCATGGTAGAAATCAAGAAGGCTGATATGGGTAGAAATGATTAGGTATTATCGAGGCAAGAGGAATAATATTGGCGCGTGGTTGTGAGAGTGTTCGGTTGGGCGGTGGTTTCTTTTCTTTCTCTCTCTCTCTCTCTCTCTCTCTCTCTCTCTCTCTCCTTCATTCCTTCTGTCGCTTGCTGTCCTGAGAGGGCCTTTTTATGGCCACCAACCCATCCGCTCATAACTCGCAATCATATTTCGGAGAGATTCAACGGTAAATTTTGGCCATTGCGGCTTGAACCCAGTGGTTGTTTCAAACAGGGTACCATCAATGTACAGATCCTGGTCCTTGATCAAGTCTTTCTCGAGGAACGGACTGATGGGACCAGCCCGGGTAATTTTCTTTTCTTCCAGTAGTTCAGCCCATACTTGTAAAGTCTCCTCGTTCATATCCTCAATGACATCGTCAAGGCTCAGCTTGGCTAGTTGAGATACCAAGGAACCCAGGAAAGAAACCTTGATGTCGAAGATTTCCGAGAGGGCCTGGCCGACTTGTGCCTGAGATGTGTCATTGTGATCAACAACGTTGAACACTCTGGGGGCAGTGGAGTCGTTTCCCTTGCTAGCCCGCCATTCCGCAGCAGTCCACAGAGCGCGTGCGGCATCTTTGACGTACACAGTATTGACCTTTAGATCTTTCGAGTAGAGTAGTTCCAAGTCCCGCTCGAGAAACTTGTGTGTTCTCGCCAGACAGAGACCAATAGAAAAATAGCTCCGGTCGTATTCGCCATACACATGCGGAAAACGTAGACCAACCCAGTTAAGTTCTGGCATCTTTGCAAGATGCTCGCTAACTTTCAGTTTCCATTTGGCGAGATTGTGCCAGGGAGCTGTCTTGTCATCTTCCTTGTTAGGCTTGGAACCACCCTTGTACACCATTGCAGTTGATGATTCGACATAGACAGGAATGCCTCGTTTGACCATTTCCTTTGTCAACGCCACCGACATGTCGTGGTTTCGGAATTGATAGACCTCTTCGGGCTGCGAGTGCCGGGTATCGCCGGCACAGTTGATCACATAGTCGAATTGTTTGCCATTGGCTCGGTCGAAAATGCGAGGGAATGCCTCTAGAAGGATCTTCGGTTAGACTTGCAAGGCTGGCTGTCCACATTTGGGAGAGCAACATACGTTCCTGGCCAGCATCGGCCTGTACAAAGTGCTCTTTAGAGCATGCTTCCTCGAATTCGGGGGCCAGCCATGCCAATTGTGGCAGCACCTTGTCGACAATACGCAGCTCCGAGGCCAAGTTGTTTTCGTGGATGTATAGAGCAGTATGTCTGCCAATGAAGCCTATAACAGCCCGCGGGGGAAAATCATTCATTATTAGCCCTCCCTGCTTTCTTTTACCCCGCCAAAATACGTCGTTCTGGCATCTGCACCCAACATACCTAAGCCCCCGATGATCAACACTGCGGGCTTTTCCGAGCCCATTGTAGCGAGAGCTTGTCAAGTCAACTAAAGTAAACCGGGAAATCCAATCGGGCTGTGAATGCCACTACCCCTCTCGTTCCTCCAAAGCCCCTGGTACGTAGTCGGATACCGCAATCGATCTCACAAAACCCTCAAGACGAGCGACGATTTGTTTCACCATACAGTAGAGGAAGACCAGCGAGTGCTAATGATTTTGACAAACTCGAAGTTTGGGCTTCCGAGGGGATTCTACTGGCACCTCGAGGTCATTGAAAGGCGCAAGCGGCTGAGCGAGGGAAATACGACTGCGGCGATGATAATAGTAGCAATAATAATCAAAGCAGCCAAGTCTAAGCGTGGACCAAGTCGGAAAAGATGAGCACGATCGCACAGTAAAAAAAAACGAAAAATCGGAATGAAATAAACACAAGACTCGCAGCGGTCCGGAGATCTTCTTGTCTATTATTGACACTGGAAGGGGCTGCAGGCGGGCACAGTGGAGTAACAATCGGCTAAGGGGGCGGCGATGAGCGATTAATGCGACTCTTCGTTGATGTCGCTCTGCTTACACGTAGTAATTATCGTATTTAATATTGTCGTTGGGGATGTAAGCCTGTAACAGCTGCGTAACGTCGATCCCGCGGTCAGTGCTGCCGCCGCATGTTGGGCGTCACGTGTCCGTTGGTATTTGTATTACCTCGGTATTATTACATATCTTTCGGAAGTAGCTCCTATTCCGCGTATTATTGACTCGTTAGCGGTGTAATTTTGAGTTTCATAGTTGAGCCTTATGCATTATCCATGTTAACTGTCAAAAAACACCAGGATGGTCTCTGACATGTCATTCGATTAGTATACTGCCAGATTTGGACCTGTACCTTAAGTGATTAATCTCACGAACATGTTTTTCACCAATGTTCGAGGGACCTTGCAAATATTGAGTTCAGCTTTCATTATCTATCTTCATTCATGTACATCCAGCATTTTGATAAATCCGGTACATTGTTAGTGGACTTTTTTTCTGTTGACTAGAGAAATAAAGTGTGCCTGTCAAGTATCTTGGCACGGTCCAATCGTCAGTTAGGGCTTCAACTTTTTATAGGACTACGGCCCCTCAGGACCGAGCTACTACTCATTCTGCTACAGCAAATACGAAGATATACGTCATTGATGTAGACCTCGAGTTATGCTTAAAAGCAATATGCGAGTATCGGCTGATATAGAGTATTAAGTGGCACGATTGTGGACTTTCGGCGGTGGAGGTGGAAATTTCCCGCTGGCCCATCTTTTGTCGGCAATTCTATCAACTGATATATCCCGATGCATGTTTAATATGAATATTGACTACTGCAATTAAAAAAAAGTGTAAGAGGAAGCCAAGAAGCCAACAGTCTGCTATTTTATCAGTGTGATGTTCAGTTATTTCCCAGTTTCTACTCTATCATGAGCTCCACCGCAGCGAGCCAAACGGCCGCAGTCCTTCAAGATGTAAGCCACTCCCCGGTGCCATCTATACATGTATACTAATGTATACCACAGAAAGGTCCTGACTTCACTTTTCGTATCCAAGAAGTGGAGATCCCACCCCTCAAACCTCGAGAAGTGCTCGTAAAGCTTGAAGTGACGGGCTTCTGTGGCACAGACTTATCGCTTGCCCATGGCTACCTAGGTCCCTGCAACTCCATTCTGGGTCACGAGGGAGTTGGCCATATTGTAGCCATTGGCTCAGACTGTGCAAGCAAGACGGCAGTCGAGGGACAGCGAGTTGGTATCGGCTGGATTCGCGATGCCTGCGGATCGTGCCGAGTCTGTATAAGCAGTGCAGGAGGCGAGACACGATGCATCACGCAAGTTTTTAGCGGGCGAGATATTCCCGGAACTCTTGCCAGCTTTGCTGTGGTGCCTGAGAGGTATATCACGCCTTTACCTGACGACGTTCCCAGCGAGCTGCTAGCGCCAGTTATGTGTGCAGGGGTCACAGCATATAAGGCACTCAAAGTCGCCAATTCCACCCCAGGGTCATGGATAGCTCTCTCTGGGGCAGCAGGCGGAGTGGGATTTTTGGGCTTGCAATATGCGAAGGCGATGGGGTATCGAACCATTGCCATCGACGGTGGTGAAAGACGGGGAAAAATTTGTCTAGATGCTGGTGCAGACATTTATCTTGACTACGAGAAGGAGAAGGATCTGAGGAATGCTCTTATACGTGAGACTGGAGGGACTCTCTGTTCAGCTGTCATTGTCTGCGCAGGAGCTGCATCGGCATACGAGTCGGCTCTTCACTGCCTGGATTATTTTGGGACATTGGTGGCAGTTGGGATTCCTCCACCGACCTCCAAGGTGTCTTTTCACCCTCTGACTCTGATAGACTATGGGATTAAGGTAATCGGTAGTATTACAGGAGATCGAGTAGATATTCTCGAGGCAGCCGAGTTTGTCCGCAGGGGATTGGTGAAACCAAGGGTTATAAGCATTGACCTGCAAGAACTAAGCCAGTATTCTAGACGAGTTAATGAGCTAGATGGAAAGCTTGTGGTACGACTTGGGAAATGAAATATTTGTTTTAATTGTTATAATTCGTAGCACATAATATTCTGTACGCCTCTTGCAATTTGAATAATCAGAGAAAACATATTAGTATCGGTTAAAACAACTGCGCATATCTACTTTTACAAATCTTTATCAAAACTTTAGACATATGCACCTAAAGATAGTTAGGGTAGACCACTGTCTGACGTACCTCTTAGTATGTGCCTCGGTCATAGGACATACACCATAGACGCTAATGGAATTATTGAAGCAAGACGCGGTAAACGGTGGCCCAAAGATTTGCCGATGGAACCATAGAGCTATCACTTGATAGCTTGGCTCATGCAATCAATCCCATTGGGAAGCAGTTATCTCCACTGCCACAGGGAAATTCCCACCCCCGCCCCATAGCAGGAAATTACCACATTTGGCAATATGTAGACACTACGTATGTAATACCTGACATGGATAAAAAAGTCGAAAGCAAATAATAAATAGGCGGACATGGTACAATTATTCTCGCATTGTATTTCAGCACTTGACTAAACTTGAAAGAATTTCGAAACCATGTCCTCCGACCAGCCTCTCCCTCTTCACCTCAAGGGCTCAACGCCTCATGGATCAACTCCATTGGCCTTGCCACCCAAAGTCACTGTTGAAGATTTTAATTCGTTTATCCAAAGCATAGCTGAATTACTTGGTGCTGACAATGTCGAAGTCATCTCCTCCAAAGAGCAAATCGACGACGGGTCGTACATGAAGCCAACATACACGCATGACCCCCATCATGTAATGGAACAGGATTATTTTCTCGCTTCAGCCATTGCAGCGCCTCGCAATGTAGCAGACGTACAGTATGTATAATCTATATTCGTGCGGCTCATATTATGCTAGGTAGTAGTGACCAAAGATAACTAGGGCTATCGTCGCATTGGCGAACAACTTATCATTCCCCCTTTGGCCTATCTCGATCGGAAGAAATTCCGGATATGGTGGTGCTGCACCGCGTGTTCGCGGCAGTCTGGTTCTTAACATGGGCAAAAACATGAACAAGATTCTCGAAGTCAACGTTGAAGGCGCATATTGCCTTGTTGAGCCTGGTGAGGAAGAAATGGAATCCTTCCCTATGCCCATCGTGTATCTTAAATATTGTGTGGCTAATATAAAGCTGCAAAGGTGTCACATACAAGGACATGTATGACTACCTCGTGGAGCACAAACTTCAAGATAAACTCTGGCTTGATGTTCCTGATCTAGGTGGCGGTTCCATCCTCGGAAACACTCTAGAACGTGGAGTGGGCTATACACCTTATGGAGGTATGCTGAAGCATTCGTTGATATTATTCAGGTTGTGCCGTTATCTGACACCTTTTAGACCACTGGATGATGCATTCTGGAATGGAAGTAGTCCTACCCACCGGAGAGCTCCTCCGGACTGGCATGGGTGCCCTTCCAGACCCCAGACGCCCTGAGACAATGGGACTCAAGCCAGAAGATCAGCCATGGAACAAAGCAGCCCAACTTTTCCCTTATGGCTTCGGCCCATATATCGATGGCATCTTCACACAGTCAAACCTAGGCATAGTGACCAAGCTAGGCATGTGGCTGATGCCCAATCCCGGTGGATATCAGTCCTATATGGTTACAATTCCCCGAGAGGAAGACTTGGAGCAGGCAGTTGATATTATTCGTCCTCTCCGTCTCAACATGGCACTTCAAAATGTGCCTACAATCCGTCACATCCTTTTAGACGCTGCAGTCATGGCCCCCAAAACAGCCTATTCATCCAAGACGGAACCACTGTCGGGGGAGGAACTGGATGAAATTGCAAAGAAACTCAATCTTGGACGGTGGAATTTCTACGGTGCCCTTTATGTAAGATCTCCTTTCCAAATCAAGCCTCAAAACTAACCTCTTTGAAGGGACCAGAACCGGTTCGTAACGCTCTCTGTGGCGTTATAAAGGATGCGTTCTCAGCGATTCCGGGAGCCAAGTTTTTCTTCCCAGAAGATACCGCCGAGAACTCGGTCCTTCGTATCCGCCACAAAACCATGCAAGGTATTCCGACCTACGATGAATTGAAATGGATTGATTGGCTACCTAACGGTGCTCATCTCTTCTTCTCCCCAATTGCCAAAGTTGCGGGCGAGGATGCAATGCTTCAATACGCAGTCACTAAAAAGAGATGCAACGAAGCTGGTTTGGACTTCATTGGAACGTTCACCATAGGCATGAGGGAGATGCGTAAGTTTTCTTCTCCCAGCGTCAAAATTCGCAGCATACTGATTTGATACTACCACATAGACCATATTGTATGCATCGTCTTCAATAAAAAGGATGCTGAGCAGAAAAAGAAAGCCCATTGGCTAATCAGAACGCTCATTGACGACTGCGCAGCCAACGGATGGGGAGAGTACCGGACACACTTGGCCGTCATGGACCAGATCATGGGCACCTATAATTGGAATAATGGAATTTTCCAGAAGTTTAACGAGGTCATCAAGAATGCAGTGGACCCTAATGGTATCATTGCTCCAGGGAAGTCTGGGGTCTGGCCCCGCCAATACAACAAAGATGAATGGGTACTACGATAGAGATGGTACTTGACTTTGGGGGAATACTATATTTCGAGGGGTGGGAATTAATTTATAACTGGACTTGATTGGTATTTATAGCATTGTATAGTTGTTTTGCTTTGATCTATTTTGAAAATATGATTGTCCTATATTGTAAGCCTTCAGCATCGAATCGTGGATTTCTTTTACAATCTATCAAGTTAATCATAAAAAGCTAAATCCAAGAAATGAGGCATTGGAGACAGCGAGATATCCCGGAAATACATTTCGAATATCTTGATTGATCGTTCTCAATAGGCTGCGGTGGTGATAGATTTCCGAGCGGGGGTGTGAATATCTCCGTGGGATAACATTTTGAACCCACTTTACTACCACATGTTCGGCTGTTGAATCGGCATTTAAAGCATCAACTGACGACAAAGTGGCGACTACCATGCAATATTAACGGTTCTACACAATTGTTTTATATGGTTTGGGTCCAGTCTGTCGCGTAAAATTTGGTCAATAGGACGGTGCGATATAATTCTTTGACATGTTTTCCAACATCATTAATTCCGAACGGCGAGATGGGGTGTCAACAGCCAGGGCTATAGATCCCAGAACCAAACAAAAGCTTTGGGATGTGCCAGTTGCCAACAAGAGTGATCTCAATGACGCTGTGCTTGCGGCAAGAGAAGCGTTCAAATCCTGGAAGCTCACATCTGCCGACGAAAGACAAAAGTGCCTATTCAGGTTGGCCGATGAACTAGAGGCTCGCAGAGGAGAACTATGCCCCGTTCTCGCAAAGGAGACTGGCAAATCGGTATGGATGGAGCCTTGACGATCTGACATTGGTTCTAGTTGAACCAGTAGACTAACAGTTTGGTTCATATAGGACCTGCTTGCGAATATGGAAACCGATGACACACTAAAGTTCCTAAGGTTCAACGGTAAGGGTGGATCTGGTTCTATAAATTTTGTGGGGTTATGAAATGACCTTTGACCATAGCATCGCAATATCTACCGGATGAGGTCAACTACGAGGATGATGAGCTCAAGATTGTATCTACTCATCCACCACTGGGTGTTGTGGGAGCAATATCTCCTTGGAATTTCCCACTCGTCCTCGCAGTCGCAAAGATTGCTGCAGCTCTCGTGATGGGTAATAGTATCATTGTCAAGCCCTCACCATTGACACCGTATGCCACGTTGAAATTCGCAGAACTGGCGATACCAATTCTTCCCCCCGGTGTGCTACAGGTGCTTAACGGGGATAATGATCTTGGCAGGCTTATGACACTCCATCCCGGTATAGACAAGATTAGCTTCACAGGCTCCACGGCAACAGGCAAGAAGGTGGCCGAGAGCGCGTCAAAATCGCTCAAACGGGTGACACTAGAGCTAGGAGGGAACGACGCAAGTATCGTCTGCCCGGACGTTGATGTCGAGAGCGTTGCTCGAAAGGTCGCTGCTGGCGCTTTCTTCCACTCTGGCCAAATGTGTGTGGCATCAAAAAGGGTTTATGTTCATCGGGACATATTTGGAAGATTCCGAGAAGTTTTTGTAGACGCTGTCAAAGACACGGTGATTGATGCTTCTGGCCAGCAACCAACATTATTCAGCCCTATACAAAACGAGATGCAATACAAGATCGTCAAAGGCTTGATTGGAGATAGTCAAGAAAAGGGCTACAACGTGATATGCGGCGGTGATACAACTGAGGAACAGCCTGGTCTCTTTCTACGACCGACGGTTGTAGATCGGCCACCGGACGATTCCAAAATCGTGACAATGGAGCAGTTCGGGCCCATTATTCCTCTTTGCGAATGGTCCTCGGAGGACGAGCTCGTCAGCCGAGTGAATGATACAGACAGTGGCTTAGGATCCTGCGTATGGGCGCGAGATGGTGGCACTGCTGAACGGATTGCGCGCAGACTGGAGGTTGGCACTGTCTGGATCAACAGCTTTGGAATCCCCCATCCACACGGATACTTTTCAGGCTGGAAACAGAGCGGGCTTGGAGGAGAATGGGGGAAGCAAGGGTTGCTTTCATACTGCCATACGCAAACTTTACAGATTTACAAGCAAAAGTAGACACAAATACGAGTGCTAGCATTCAACTGATGAAATTCTTTCCGGTGCGATGCGTAATTGGCCAGAATACGAGAACAGCCAGCACTAAACACCAATAAGATATGATGTATCACATTACAGCAACTACTAGTACGTATACTACGTAGTACGTATAGTCGAGACTGGGTCTCCACCCCCGCACGCGCCCAGTGGGTCAGAGCCAGCCAGTCATTCCCCGCAAATCCGCGTCTGCATCTCGCCTCCTTCAGACTCGTCTTCGTCGCTTCCATCGCCAACTACTAGCTAGCTAGTAGTTACTCCGCTCCAATTAAAAAGGCATGTATAACAATCATGAGCAACTCGCAAAGGCCATCCTCTTGCGTTTTCTGCAAGGTCTCCTTCAGCCGCCCTGATGCGCTTAAACGCCACTGGACCACATGCAAGGTCCGCCTCGCCGAGTCATGTGAACTACCCCAGGTATCTGCAAAGACAAGAGGCCGAAAGCGCAAAGCCTGTGATAGATGTGCCCGCCAAAAGAGAGCCTGCGTGTTGAAGAATGATTGTCAAACATGTCAGCCATGTGCCCTCCACAACAAGGAGTGTTCCTATCGCAGAATCGCAGATGCCGCCACCGAGCACCAAGATCAGCCAGATGATTCGGATTATGTCAATTGGACGGCCATTGATGGCGAATCTAGTACACATGAGCCCCCTTCTGGGGTCTCCATGGGCTCTACTCCACAAAGCAACGTCCAACAATCTCAATGCCGAGGAATCATTGCCGGAAGCAATCCCAGCTTCGAAGTGGCTCCTCAGAGCATGGGTTCGGGATTGCTCAAGGAGTTTACCCTTAGTAGAAGCCAGAGCCGCCGGCCAACGGAGCTGAATATCTCACTCGTGGCTGAGTTTCCGTTCCTTGGAAGATTGGCCAAGGCCTATGGGCTCATCGGCACTTTTGAGTGTGGCACTTTCGAACATCGTTCATCAGTATCAAAGAAACTCTGGAAACCATATGCATATCGAGAACTTTCTGAATCGTGGAAACGAGGTCTCCCCTCTAGCCAGGTATTCTCGGATTATTCGCAGCAAATGACTTTTTCCATGCAAGGCGAAGCTTTAAATTTACCGACTGCAACGAAATTTGATGATTTCTATAATAATTTTGAATTTGGGAATTCGCCCAAAAAGTCATATGCGGCAAGTATAAGGTATCCTGATGCGCATTCTGTGGGATCCACGACGAGCCAGCACATGAGTGCACTTGATGTGACTTCACATCTTGATACCCCTCCAGGCCAGGGCTATGACGACGCTTTACTATCAGTCAAGACTTACGAAATAGTCAACGCAATTCGCAGTGCTGTCATGGAGAAACCCAAAAATACTACGATTAATATTACTTGGTCATACCGACTAGAGGCGATGTGCTATGAGTTCTTTTGTCCCACCAACATCGAAAAGTTCCTGGCGCTATACTGGTCCTGCTGGTATCCCAATTGGCCTACGATTCATCAACCCACATTCGACTCGGTCACGGCTGATTTCACCCTTGTCACAGCCATGGTTATACTTGGAGCATGTCTCTCTCCAAATCAACGAGATCGTGTCACGGCAAAAGTTTGGTTCAATGTTATCGAAGAAATAATATTCAATAATGAAGTCTTTTCTGCAAATACTATATGCGAAGACCAGGGCGACAATACAGTGGCCTTTCTCAGCTCCCATCTCAGTCTCCTCCAAGCCGCCTATTGCGTATGCCTTTATCAGACGTGGGAAGGTTCGAAGGTGAGTAAACGGCGTGTCCGAAGACATCGCTTTAATTCTATAATCTGGGTGAGTAAAACCATCATATACTATTCATTCAAGAATCAAAACTGACCTAAATATTGACATAGCTGGCCCGAGACATTGGGTTTAATAATGCTACCCTAAAGTCTGTTAGTACGGCAGACATAACAGGGTTTGACTGGAACGAATTTATTATTCGCGAGTCTATAATTCGGTGAGTCCTCTGTGTTCATTTAAGCCATCAAAACTTACAAAAGCATTCCCAGACTCTTCACATACATTCACAATTTAGATGCAGCATATGCCATGTTTGTCGGCCAACCGCCCAGACTGCTCTTTCATGAGCTTGACTTTGATCTCACAACTCCCGAGGCTTGCTTCCAAGCTGGATCTGCTGAAGAATGCTTTGTAACCTGGAATGCTTGGAGGCAAGCCCGGATTGAGCATGAAAACATCACCATATCGTTGGCAGTGAAAGCCCTTTGTCACGAAAATCCGGGCAATCTTGATCACTTTTTCGCGACTTTAAGTGTGCTTAACATGTTCACAATCGTTTCAGGTAAATTCTTCCGGCTTTTTAATCTCCGGAACGTGAGCATGGCTCTGACAAGATGTTTCTTTTCCAGCACTATATGCAATTGTTTTCCAAATCAAAAACTCGCCGCTAGCTACAACCGATATAACGTGGCTAAAAACCGGTCTCCAACGCTGGGGGCGCCTTTGGCCGTCACCAATTCGGGACGAGGAGCTTTCTGCAAGATTTTCAGAGTCTGAACCAGATGGGTGGAAGGGCGTCGGCTTCATGCGATATGCGCCAGAGTACTGGCTTCTGACGAACCTTGTATTAAACCAAAGGCAGCCTAGGACAGGGCTCGGTGCACCGAAGGGCCTTGAAGATACGACAAGCGACGACACGGGCATGTCTCAACTTAACGCTTTGGTGGCGGAATTTCGTATCAAACCTTGACATTGTTCCAATCCCTTTCTTACTGCCGCTTTTTAAAAAATACCATGTTATGACTATTATTGGACTTGTCACGATGCAAAGGTTTTATGTTGGAAATTTATGAGTGTCTCACTCGTATTAAAAGGGTCTATTAAATCAATTGATAGAATTTGAATATCTTTTCATGAATCCTAAATTAAACGTTACACTACATAAGCCTCAAGCTCTACATGTAGAAAACAAGTTGTATTTATTTTCATAATATAGCTAGGGTTATACATCAAACATAGTAACATCCGAGTTACATCTCAGTTGCCCGTCAACAAATGAATAAGATGGTTTTTTAAAAGAAAAACACCATACACCTAGGTATAACTCCGTTTCAAAATTCACGGAATAGCAATCTGCGGTAACAATAACACAATGGCTTTAAACTATTTGATTTAGTGTTCCCAGTAATAGCACTGACAGTTTTCTCACTCGGATCCAAGATGTTTTAGGGCAATCTTGAGCTCTTTGATAGCGGTGTTCACATCATCAAAACTCAATGCGGACACAGCCCATCGAGCATGTTTCTGTGCTTGTGATATGGAATTATCATCCACAGGTGGTGTGCTGGTAGCAGCAGGCCCTGGAACTGGAGCCGCGGGAGCCCGGTTTCCAATGATCGGCGTGGCCGTAGGATTTACTGGAGGTTGTGTCGGAATCACTGGGTTACTAGGAGCGGAGAAGGTAGCAGGAGGTGGAGGTAGGTCAGGAACATCTGGTGCCGTGTTCGGCGCAGAAGGAGGAGGAAATGATTGAAATGCAGCAGAACCACCTATCGTCGTCGGCGTATCTGGCAACGTCGGGGGAACCTGCGGTAGTTGCAGGTCTGAGGGCGCCGAAGGTAGTTCTGGCGGAGCAAGCTCCTCGGTGTTGGATGCAGCAGAGTCCAAGGGTACTTGTGGAAGTGGTGGCGGTGGAATCGACGATGACCGTGATGGATGAAGTGACTCGTTTAGAATTGACTGTTGCGCGAGTTGTTGCTGTATGCGATCATTTTCATCAGGGACCTCTTCCACAGAGGCCTGGCGTTCTCGTGCAGGTGGCTGTGTACCTGTGCCTTGAATTGCCTGGACCTCTGGGTCATTCGGATCCAGAGCTTCTCCTTCGGCATTTTCAGCTGGAGCTTCTTCAACCGGGTTTGATAGGTTCGGGTCTTCTCCATTCTTAATTGCTTTGGCGATACGAACAGCATGATATTTGGCGAATTTAACTTTGGATAAAATATCCGGGTCCAGCTCGCCCCATATCTGGCAAAGCTCAAGAAATGTGGCTGCTGCGAGGAACGTATCGGCGGTTTGCCTATCGGTGTTTTGTTAATCCACGTAGGAGATGCGTTGACATTCAAACCGTCTCACTTTGAAGCCTTATTAGCTCTAATCGCGTTATCAGCTCGGCCGAAAATTTCTAATCCAAACTGCTCCACGTAAGCCTGCCCAGCAACATTATCTGTGATTGCATCGTTGTCGGGGTTTTCGGTTTTGAACTTGCGAAAGTATCGTTAGTCGATGTGCTGAAGAGGGCTTGAGAACGGCCAGCGTACTTGCTCGAGCTTGTCCATCAAAGTGGTGGTGAATTGTATCGACTCTTCGTCAGAGTTATGCAGGCCTTTTGAAATAATCTGGTTGACCGCCCAGTAATTGCCTGCAACAGATTCGGCTCGTTAGCTATGATGCCAGCATCTCGGAGGAGGGGTACGACTAACACCAGTAGGCGACTACGGGTTTGGCGCGCTCGACTTGCGCCGCCCGGGTGACGAATCGCCCGACATCTGCAGCTTTTAAGCTGTTCGGGATATTGGTCGCCATGTTCGTTTGTCGATAAAGGTCGTCGGATCGCGTGTGTGTTGCGGAACGTCGTGGGGTTGAAGTGATGACGTTGTGCTGTGGAGACGCGAGAGCGGAGCTAGGCTAACTGATAGCATCTAGTATCTACAAAGTAATGAATTTATAGATAAATAAATACGTGTTGGCTTTGGTATCGTTTTAACTGAAATGCACATTTGTAGAGAATTTCCCTGCTACCAGCTTATTCTATACGATCCATTCTCCTATCTCAACCCGCTCCTCGCCAAGCGCCTCTACCTCGACATGGTCTGTTACTTGTCCGCCAGGTCCGCCAATTCTCTCAATGGCGATCCAGACACCTCCCTGCTGTTGGTATTCAGGGCGAATGTCAAGGTCCGGTACTCTAATGCCGGAAATCGCGTCACTGTATTCCCCATTCTCCGAGGACGCTAGGATTTCCTTGTATGGACCCTGGCCGCGCTCAATCGTCATAAGCATTGGAGACGAGGCGACATGACGATTTCCGATGGTTGATTCTCTGCTTCTGGCAACCAGCTTTATCCTCGTCAGGCGCGGAACGCCCAGTGGTGCTATAATACGGTCGGTGCCTGGAGGTAAAACACCAATGTCTGAAATCACCAGCAGCCTTCCTGCCGTCTCAGCTGGTAATGCCTTGACCTGAAATTGCTTTGTAGAAGAGACCCAGAGGCTGAATTTTGCGAGCTGATCCGGGGTAAAAGTGGAACACACCAAAGTGTATGACCCAGGTTGAAGCTTCTTAGTTTCGGCGACGACACAGCCGGGGCGATAATCGCCGCTGTCGGTGATGATATCTCGTTTTCTCACAGTTGACACTCGCTTTCCATCCGACCAAAAAAGTTTGACATGGACAGCGAGTTCCAGATTCGATGTTTCCAACAGTATCGAAATATCTGTTTCTTCGACCACCTGTAAGGCAAACTGGGGGTTAGATGGGTAGCGTGGCGATTCTGTGTTGCCTCCTCCTGTAGCAGGGCTCCATTCGCCTTGCGTTTGGGTCACATGCGAATATTTGCTTTCAGCATGCTTCAGTACGACCTCATTTCGAGAGAAGGCGGACAATGTAAAGTTCTGAGGTAGCAAAGGAAGAGACTGCTCAGCCACCACAATAGTATATGTTGAATGCGCATCCATGTCTATCCTCGCCAGAGTGTTTGGAGAATCGACAAATGGCCCCGCATAGAATGCGCCTTCACTGAGAAAGACTCGTTGCCCTCCTCCCTTGTACACGTATAAGCTAATGAAGCCCGGCTCATCACCGACACTGGGAGTTGCTGTTGTCCGAAAATGCTTGTTCAAGAGGAGCCAGACAGGGCCGCCTGCTTCTGTTGATACCGAGAACTGTGGGTTCCCAGCCAAACAACCTTGGTTCAGACGAGGCTTTGACAAATCCCACACAAAGTGGATATCTTGTCGACAACGGAAAAGGCCCGGGTTCCAGTTGAGATAGAGGTTCTCGAAGTTTTGAAATACTTGGTCATAGTCCATCCAAAAAGAGCCTGGGAGGAGAGGTTTTTGTGATTTATTCACATCGGACTGCTGTTCTTCGAATGTACGACCATACGTGCCCGGAACTTTTGAGGCCGGGTCAGCCCATGGATTCTTGATAAGCACCTGGCGGCGCCCGCCCACTTCCTCCAAGTCTAGAACGGCGTAGTCATGTCGACTAATAAGTCCTTGAAGGCGCTCCTCTCGCTGATTAAGTTCACCCGTTCCAATGGTTAGGATAGAATCTCCAAATCGAAATGAATCAGCTATGCGTTTCCACAGCTGATTGGGCGTTACATCTTCGTGGTGAAGAAAAATTTGCTCTGGGATCCAGCCGGTAAGAACCCACAAATCCGTTCCAGAGTTGCTGCCAGGAAAGTCATATCCTCCACGGATTTTGAGGTATGCCTTTTCGAGTAGTGCGGGCCACAGTACATGGGGGTTGTTCCGATCAATGACAAACAGAGAGCGCGAAGACTTGGATGATGGAAGTCTGTCGTCGATAGTGACTTTTCTATAACAGCCGTTAAAGTGAAAACGAAAGACGTATTTTCCGGACGAAGAAATTTTTGGGGCATCCTCGATATCATCGTAAGGAAAGATCACGGAACGAAACAACTAGTAGGCGTTAAGTATGAGAACGATACGGTATATATTTTCAAGGAGGAACGTACTGCATTATATCCTCGCTCGGTCCTTGATATTGCAGCACAGAGACTAGCCACCACAGAACAATCGGTCGTGACGTCTTGTACAAGATCCATGATTCCTGAACCAACCATCGAATCTTTTGTTGGCGAAGATTGTGGATAGAGTTCTTCAGGGCGTTTCCAGCCATTGAATACTTTCTTTTGAGAGGTTGACAGCCCCAAGATCTTATCCCTATTTTGCAATTAGAATGCACTTCAATTGGGGGGGGAAAATCTCCCCACATAATACGGGTTTACTAACTCAAATTTCTGGCCATCTTGTCCCAATTCAAATTCCTTAGAATCAGGGGCTTCTTTCCATGGTGGAAATACAAATTTATTCAACTTTGCACTTTCCAGGATGATGATTTCCTCCCTTGTCGAAAGCTTTTTGGATGAGATTGGTTCTTTGAGCACACGGGCTTTTTTTCCTGAACCAGGTGTTTTCCACTTTCCGCTTGTTTTGATGACCTCGGCTCGCGATAGCCATTCTTTACATTTCAAATCCAGCCTTTTCTTGTCCTGGGACGATTCAGCTAGGTTTAATGCTTTCATATAACTCTCGGCAGCAGCGATTGCAGCCTCCAGAGCCTGTGCCTGGGACCCGGCGGCAGACACTTCATTTTCGTATTTCTAGAACATTGTTAGTCTTCGCCCGGCTGCTGAGAACTGAGCTGTAATACCAGCGCTCTATCCAAATAAGCCTCAGTTGTAGATCTGATAGTGGGATTTGACATGGCCTGTTTCTCTCTCCAACGCGGGTTGACTCGAATCAGGTGCGCTTAGGGCAAGTTAAAAAAAACCAATGCCAGACCCAAGCAATCCTAGCTTGAAGACATAATCATTTGGATTTGGTTTGCCGTCTTCTTGCTGGAAGAAACGTGCTGGCCAGTCGTTGCCTTACCTTGACCGTTTGGAGGGGCCTCCGTGTGGAGAAGAAAGCTAGCGATGTTTATCGAGCGATAACGGCGATAATAATCATGAAGCAGATCCAACAAGGCTTAGCGCGAGGATCAAGTGAGGGACTAGTACCTCCGGGAGTGCTTTAAGCGTTGTGGACTTTGAAGAACGCGAGAGTGGTTGACGGTTGACGGTTGACGGCGGACCTTGGGCCACCCGAGCTTTGCCTCGGCTCAGTCACGGGCCATCAGAGCCAACTCCGAGACGCACTCCCGGGCATTCCTCCCCAAGCTTGCTCGACGCTCCTGATCTTGGCCCTTTTGCGTCGGCCTCGAGTTTTTTTTTTTCGGAATGGTAACTGGGTGCTCTTGAACTCTTCATCCGGAAGGGTTTTGCTTTGTTTGTGCTCACGGTTGTCTGAGACTACTGCTTCCGTCCGCGCAGAGCCGTCTATCTGTCTCGGTATCATCTACCGAATTGGAGGATTATCTGCCCATAGTATTGTTCAATTTGTTCAGTCATGACGGGCCAATCCAAGCAAGCAAGCCTTTCGCCATGGCAAAGTGCTGTTGCAGGTGCGACTGGTGCGGTTTTGGCAAATGCGATGGTCTATCCTCTTGACATGTTGGTGGTCCCCCGCTCCCTCATCGCAGGTCTTGCATGGAACTGACGGTTTGATTGTGTTTCACCAGTGTCAAAACTAAGCTTCAAGTTCAAGTGAAGAGCCGAAAGGGAGACATTCAAGATGCAAATAGTACGCCTCATTACGAATCTACGCTGGACGCCATCAACAAGATTTTCCAAGACGAAGGACTACCGGGTCTCTACAATGGCTTGAACGGTGCTCTCCTGGGTGTCGCATCTACGAATTTCGCCTATTTCTATTGGTACTCGGTTGTCCGTGCTTTTTACATGGCATCTTCCCGTTCGCCCAAACCGCCTGGAACTGCTGTCGAGCTGTCTCTGGGTGCTGTCGCCGGCGCGGTGGCTCAGGTCTTCACCATTCCCGTGTCGGTCATTACGACCCGCCAACAAACTCAGTCGAAATCTGAGAAGAAGGGATTAATCGAAACCGGTAGGGAGGTTATCAACAGTGAAGATGGTTGGACAGGTCTGTGGAGAGGACTGAAAGCGAGCTTGGTTCTCGTTGTCAACCCGGCCATTACGTATGGTGCATACCAGAGACTGAAGGATATATTTTTCCCTGGAAAGACGAGCCTCCGTCCCTGGGAAGCTTTTGGTAGGATCTGATTTCACCTGCTGTTGTTCAAACGCACGCATGCTGATTCGTGAAATAGTTCTCGGGGCCATGTCGAAAGCACTTGCAACTATTGCTACACAGCCCCTCATTGTGGCCAAGGTCGGTCTTCAATCGAAGCCACCGCCAGGCCGTCAGGGAAAGCCTTTCAAGGGCTTTATTGAGGTTATGCAGTATATCATTGACCAAGAAGGTCCACTGAGTCTATTCAAGGGTATTGGGCCCCAGATTTTGAAGGGACTTCTGGTTCAGGGTCTGCTGATGATGACCAAAGAACGGTAAGACTTTTTCTTTCTTCTTCATACGAACGATTTTATTAATCAACCAAATAGAATGGAGCTTCTGTTCATTTTGTTCTTTGCCTATCTCCGAAAGATTAAGGAAGAACGCCTGAAGAAGATCGCCGAGCGTGCATCGACAACGGCAAAGACCAGTCTTCCAGTCACCTTGAAATGATTTATATTTATCGATATACCACAGTTATAGTTGGTATTGTTTTTTAACGCTTTCTCGGTCTTTAGATTTAAAAAGACACTCTTGTATAGACGTTTGGTTCATGGAATATCTTGTGTCTAGAGTTAGTTGGATTATTATTGTACTGCAAAGAGAGTAAATCATACAATATATACGGTTTTTCTTCAATTATTATACTTAACGGCACTTTAATACTCCCAATTTATCTGCGGGGTTAGACGCGGGTTGTTGCCAAGACAACAACCCATGGCTCCGTCCCTCATGTGCGGAGTTTGGAGTGTGCAGAAACGCTCCCTGAGCCTCCAGCACCTTTCTGTCGCGCAACTGGAAAACCTGGCATGGGATGGTGGTCTTTATGGTCTTCTGGGTCCCAGCCAGATCCAGAGGGTCACTCCGATGAGTCTCGTCGATCCAAGGACGACGAGTCCGCGCAGTCCCTTTGGCCTTCGTCAACAACAAAAGCCTCAACATCGACATCAACGCCGACATCTTCACAATACACTGAGTGGAACTCAATTCTCAACAGCTTCAACTGGAGCCAGTTCACCGAACCCGGAAATTTGGTTCCGGTCCTTCTGCTCACAGGCGGGCTGCTGTTAGTCTTTGATGTTCATCGTCGCTTTCTTCGCCGCATCCCCGAGGCTACAAACATCTCGCCTTCGTTACTACGACGCCGGTCTCTCTTGGGACGCGTTACCAGTGTGGGGGATGGCGATAATTTCAGAATGTATCATACTCCCGGAGGACGTCTGGCTGGTTGGGGTTGGCTGCCGTGGAAGAAAGTTCCCACCGTGAGAAAGGAGCTGAAGGACCGCACCGTAAGTGTTATCTACATACATACTTTATACACATACATACAGAAAATCTAGCAAGAACTGACCACAAACTTGTGTGATAGATCCACATTCGTCTCGCAGGAGTCGATGCCCCCGAGCTTCCTCACTTTGGCCGACCGGCTCAACCATTCTCGCACGAGGCACACGCCTGGCTAACATCCTACCTGCTCAACCGGCGAGTGCGCGCACACGTACTTCGCCCCGACCAGTATCGACGCGTGATCGCAACCGTCTACGTGCGCAATTGGCTTGATTTCCCACCCTTGCGGAAACGAGATGTGTCCGAGGAAATGCTGAAGCGCGGGTTCGCAACCGTCTACGAAGCCAAAACCGGGGTGGAGTTTGGTAGCAAGGAGCGCGAGGCCAGGTATCGAGAAGCCGAAACGGTGGCGAAGAATCGCAAGATAGGGTTGTGGAAGGACTTTTGGCGTAAAAAGGGGAATAAATTTGAGAGTCCGCGTGAGTACAAGACTCGTATGGGAATAGAGCATCCCCTGGGGATGGCGCCGGCTAAGCCCGAGGTTGTTGAAGAGAGCCGGGGTTTGCTTACCTCACTCAAGGACAGGCTTTTTGCATCTCGTAAAAAGAACAATGGATCATAGATACCCTTGGGAAGGGAAATGTTTTTTTATGAATATGCTATGACTGATAACCATGTACCATTAACGAATATCATTGAAATTGTACATTTCTGGTGTAATTGAACAAGGTAGTAGCTAACTATACAGTATGATCCGAGAACAGTAATCACGGTTCATCAATCCAATTCCGAACACAGACAGTCGTTGCACATGATAGTGAGACATGGGGGAATAATAACTAAAAATATATAGGTTTAACCAAAAAACAAAAAGAAGAACAAAGAGACCGCAACGTATAATCGCTCATAGTCATATCACATTTAAGCAAACCTTCGCTCTAGCTCGGCAAAAAGCTTCGGGCTGATTTCATCGCTCGAGTCCCCTTCTACATGCCAGAGACAACCCTTGTTGTCGTAATGGTCAAGCAGCGTCCTGCTGGATTCTTCAAACTTGTTGAGCCGCTCCTTCCAGGTGTCTACCGAGTCGTCTTGACGCTGGGTCAGCGGTTCCCCGGTAACGTCGTCTTTGCCGAGGACCTTTGGAGGGTTGAAATCGGTGTTGTAGACACGCCCCGACGGGGCATGGATCCAGCGTTTCGTGATTCGTGAAATAATGACTGCCGGTGGAGTTGACAGGTGCACAGCGAAGTTGATGGGCACAATGTGGTCCAAGCTTGAGGCTTGTGTTGCGGTTCGCGGGAAACCGTCCAGAATAAATGATGCTGAGAGTGATGAGGGAGGAGTCGAGGGTTTGGTAGAAGGAGCAGCGGCGGGTTGAGCAGGTTGAGAGGGCGATAGCCAGCCCTTGGACGACAGCTCGGACGAAATGAGGTCGAGCATCACCGAGTCCGGCACGAGGTTGCCTGCTTGCATAATGGTCTCGGCTTGGATTCCTGCAACATGACATGCCATTATTAGAATATAGACCATACACACTAACGGACCATTCCTACCTAGAGCTGTTTTCCTTCGGACATTGTCTCGCAGCAAATCGCCGGAGCTGATCGAGGCGAGCTGGGGGAATCTTGCGAGCAGTCGCTCGGTCTGTGTGCCTTTTCCAACGCCGGGGGCTCCGATGAGGATAATGCGAGCAGCTTTCTTGAGCCGCTTGGTGTGCGTCATGGTAGCAATTGATGTGGTGGTATTATTATTGCGCTTTCCAGCGCACGTCTCCGCGGTTAGGAAGCTCGATGGGGTTGTTTGTGTAAAGGCAGCGACTTCGTTATTAAGCGGCGGTAATATCTCGGGGACCGGAATTAAGGTTAGCGGCCGTATGTCATGATAGAGTATGGATCATGTGAAAGAACAATGGCTATCGCTATACCCATGCCATTGCGGTCTTGTCCAAGCATGTGAAGAGGAAAGCGAGCGGAGCGTGGTGTGCACAGGCACGCGGAGACAGGGAGTCAGCGCTGTTCCTGTTTGGCTCCCGGTGAGCCGTCATCGGCGGGCTTGGAGATCGGCTGGCACATGGCAGTGCGGAGAGAGCGTTATGTTATTACTTACTTGGTACGGAGTAAGTATTATCAATTTATTATTTAATATTGTAGAGATGCTTACCATAGTACCACATACCAGCTAATTAAGTAATACCAGCTTCTTCTATCAACTTGTTTGCCTGCCACCCCATCCACGGCTGTGATTGGCCGCGCAGTCCCCAGAAGGGTGGGGCTTGGTTCCCCCCCTGATTGGCCAATTCGGCTGCTCACGTAATTCTACCCGTTTCGACCAGAACGCGTCGAGGCGCGTCGCCCGTTTCGACTCAACTCTGTATACTCCATATTGTGTATACTGTGTGCTGCGTACTGTGTATAGCTATACTGTACAGTGTCTCCATCACCATGATCCGGCACGACTCTCTCCGTATCGACCCCAAACGCCGCGCCGTGCTCGACCACAAAAAGAAGCAGTTCGCCGCGCCCTCGTACAAGCAGCAGGACTACCCCCACCGTCTGAACTTCTACGATGTGCCTCCCACCGCCGAGATCACACTCGAGGAGTTCGAGCAATGGGCAATTGACCGCTTGAAAGGTAGGCCGCCTATTCTTTTGTCTTGTCTGCGAAGAATTCTGTTTCTTATCCTCCCATCACAGTGCTTGCCGAAATCGAAGCCTGTTCGTACCGCAACAAGTCCCCGCAGGAAACAGAGGCGCATATCGAGCCTCTGCTGAAAAAGTTCCTTCCTCTGGCGCCCAATCTGTCTGCTAGCGCCGGTGTCGTCAACGAGCAGTTGCGAAAGGAGCGGCAAAAGGACCACTACTCGCATTTTATACTGCGACTCGCATTCTCTGCCACCGAGGACCTTCGCCGCCGCTTTGTCCGCGCCGAGACCATGTTGTTTCGATTCCGCTTCCAAAAGGACGACAGCAAGGAACGCCACTTCTTTATCGAGAGCCTCAATCTGGACTGGGAACCCGTGAGCAAAGACGAAAAGCAAGAGCTGGCCGAGCAGCTGGCCAACTCCACCCCGGGCTTGCGACGCTTCGATGATGAGACTTGGTACAAGGTCGACTGGGAAAGGATTCCAGAACTCATCGAGCGTCGTGCAGTCTTCATCCGCAAGGGGAAAGCCTATGTCCCGCAAAGAGAGCAGCTGAGCATGGTCATTGCAGATTTCACGGCACGCTTAGAAAAAGCCATGGAGGTAAAAATCTCTTTACACCCCTCTTTTCATACGGCAAAAAAAATCTGACAGAGATATAGTTGACAAGCCGGGCGCTACCTCGACTAGACGAAGATGACCGTCTCACCCCGATCCTCAATCACCTGTCAAAGAATTTCGGAAGTGCCGAGTCTGTTTACTCTGAGGGCGAGGGCGTAGTAGACGGTGCGCCGATTACTGCTGCCTCCGTCGACCCGTTATCAGCACACTTCCCCTTATGCATGCGCAGTCTTCACATGACGCTTCGCAAAAGTAATCATTTGAAACATTTTGGCCGTCTTCAATATACTCTCTTCCTCAAGGGTATTGGACTCAGCCTAGATGAGTGTATTGTCTTCTGGCGCCAGTCATTCCGAGGTTTCACAGACGACGAATTCAACTCCAAGTACAAGTACAATATCCGCCACTCTTATGGAGACGTCGGAGGCGATGCCAATCGTCGAGGGCGAGGCTATCCGCCATATTCCTGCCAGAGAATCCTCACAGAAAGTGCCCCCAGCACTGGCCAAACCCATGGCTGTCCATACCGCCATTTCTCCGTGGACAATCTCACCGCGCTCCTTCAAACAACTGGAGTGCACGATAAGGACATCTTACGTGGTGTCCAGGAAGACGTCCAGAAGCAAAGGTATCACATCGCGTGCAACAGAGTCTTTGAATGGGCTCACAGGGCGGAAATCAAAAAAGTGAAAGAAGACGGTTCATGGGATCAGACCGATCTCGACACGATCGTCCACCCCAACACATACTTTAAACGGAGTTATTTGCTCAAGACTGTGGGGAAACCGTCGAAAGAGTAGATCCACCGGGATTTGCTTTCGAATTGGCACATAGCAAACAGCATGGGAACAGGGCGCAACGGAGTAGTGATGGTATTTTGGGAGCTGGGATTTTCTTGTAACTACGCACTGTGCAGCTAGGCATCCCTCACTTGATGAGAATACGACTTTTGAATGTCAATCTTGATAATAATAATAACAATTTGTATTATTTCATTGGACATAGAATTCCAATCCAAGCACATACAAACACACACAGTGCTGTGATGTGACCTCTGCTGATTCCCAAATCATCAAAAAGGATCGGAACGACCTTTCCGAGCCAGGTGCCCAGCCATGGGTGCATTGGTCTACGCGCGACGCGAAAACAGCCTCATCACTGAGCGGACAGAGGCTGTCGATAGTAATGTGTTATTTTTGTTGTATGCCGGCGATGGTTAATCAGAAGAGAAAAGAAAAAGCCGGCCGAGGTTTTCTCTTCTTTTAAGGCGGTGAGTGGGGCCCCAGCGCCTTAGCGGCAAAAAGCCCGGGTGCGGCGGGCGGCAGCAGCCAGCAATGCTGCAACCTGGCTTCAAGGCACACGCCTACCCACAACAAGATCCCCCTCCGGTTGATCAGAGCATCATCAATTCCAAGTCTGTCAATCACACCCACTGCCAACCTCCCCCCGGGCTTGCCTCTCACAGGCGTCGAGCATGCTACGACGGACTCTCTGAATCCCTCATCGCCCCCCGTAATTCGAGTCTCCCCAGAGGCTCCCCCATTTCTTTCGTCACCCCTCCCCCAAATCCCCCGTCCGACAACTTTGTTACTGCTCCACACCACGCACGATGGACTACGAGGCGCTGAAAGACCAGTGGAGCGATGTCGAGGATCGCGATGGCGTCAGACTCAGCTGGAACACATTTCCAAGCTCGCGCATGGTCAGTATTCCGCCGTGATGTCTGCGAATTGCGGCCCCGAGGCTAACACCGTGCAGGAGGCATCCCGCTTAGTTGTCCCCATCGGAGCTGTGTATACTCCGCTCAAGGAGAAGACCGACACCCCGTTGCTGCAGTACGAGCCTGTGACGTGCAAGGCTCCTTGCAAGGCTGTTCTCAATCCTTATGCGTATGCCAATTCCTTGCTACAACTGCAGTCAGAAAAACGCTCACTGTTGATGTAGCAATGTTGATGTCCGAGCTCGGATCTGGATATGCCCGTTCTGTCTTATGCGCAACCCGCTGCCACCACACTACAAGGACATTACCGAAAATGCTATACCCCCGGAGCTTCACCCCCAGAGTACCACCATCGAGTATCGATTGGCTCGTCCGGCTCCGGCCCCGCCTATCTTCGTGTATGCCGTCGACACTTGCCAGGAGGAGGACAGCATGAAGGCCTTGAAGGACTCTCTTATTATGAGCTTGTCTTTGTTGCCTCCCAATGCTCTGGTCGGTCTGATTACGTTTGGCACAATGGTAGGGAATTCCTTTTCCGTTCAGGCACGTAAACAAAAGGGAAAACAGACGAGCTAATGGTAGTGTAGGCGCAAGTCCATGAGTTGGGCTACGGCGAGTGCGCAAAATCCTACGTATTCCGAGGCAGCAAGGACTATGCTTCAAAGCAGGTCCAGGAGATGCTTGGACTTCTTGCGGCTGGTCCACGCCCGGGCGCTCCCCAGGCTCCTGGCCGCGCACCGCCTCCCATGGGCCCTGCTGCCCGATTCCTTCTTCCCGTGCAACAGGCGGAATTCCAAATCACCAACATTCTCGAGCAGTTGCAACGTGACCCATGGCCCGTCGCTAACGATAAGCGTGCTTTGAGGTGTACCGGAGTTGCTGTCAGCGTTGCTGTCGGCTTGTTGGAAACTTCCTTCCAGAATGCCGGTGGACGAATTATGCTTTTCACCAGCGGTCCTGCCACCGAAGGCCCTGGTGCTGTTGTCAGCCCAGAGTTGAAGGAGCCCATTCGGTCCCATCACGACATTGACAGAGATAACATCAAATACTTCAAGAAGGCGCTGAAGGTATGGTCATTCCACTCTCTGTTTTTAATGCGCGTCGGCTGACATCTATGATAAGTTTTACGACAACCTCGCAAAGCGCGCGGCACACAACGGCCACGTTGTCGATATTTTCGCTGGTTGTCTCGATCAAGTCGGTATGCTGGAGATGAAGAACTTATCAAACTACACCGGTGGTCACATGCTGTTGACTGACAGCTTTACGTCATCCCAATTCAAGCAGTCATTCGTCCGAGTCTTTGACAAGGACGAGAATGACAACCTTCTCATGGGCTTCAATGCATCACTGGAAGTCCTCACCACAAAGGAACTCAAGGTCACAGGTCTTATCGGACATGCTATCTCTTTGAATAAGAAATCCAGCAGTGTTGGAGAGACTGAGTGTGGTATTGGAAACACATGCGCGTGGAAAATGTGCGCTATCGACCCTGCAGCCAGTTATGGTATCTACTTCGAGATCGCAAACCAAGGTGGCCCCGCGCCAATGCAACAGGGCCCCCAGCGTGGGATGATGCAGTTCCTCACGTACTACCAGCACTCGTCTGGCCAGTTCCATCTACGAGTCACGACGATTGCCCGAAACCTCAGCGGCCCTGCCGGTGATCCAGCGCTTGCCCAGTCCTTTGATCAAGAAGCCGCGGCAGTGCTGATGTCTCGTATTGCGGTGTTCAAGGCCGAAGTTGACGATGGTCCTGATGTCTTGCGATGGGTCGACCGCATGCTGATCCGGCTCTGCTCTCGTTTCGCAGATTACAGAAAGGATGACCCAACGTCCTTCCGCCTTGAAAAGAACTTTACCCTTTATCCACAATTCATGTTCCATCTCCGTCGAAGTCAGTTCTTGCAAGTTTTCAACAACTCCCCTGATGAGACAGCGTTCTACCGACATGTCCTGAACCATGAAGATACCGGTAACTCGTTGATTATGATTCAGCCTACTCTCGATTCATACTCTCTGGAGCAAGAGGGTAGCCAGCCAGTGCTGCTCGACTCTGCCTCTATCCAACCTACTCACATCCTCCTCCTCGACACCTTTTTCCACCTTCTCATTTTCCACGGAGAGACTATGGCCGAATGGAGGAAGGCCGGCTACCAGGAACAGGAAGGATACGAGAATTTCAGGTCCATTTTGGAGCAACCAAAAGAAGATGCCAGGGTATGCAGTTTACTATTTGACATGATTGTCGCTACAGTCAAGTGCTAAAGACTTTTCTAGGAACTCATTGCCGACCGCTTCCCGCTGCCTCGTTTCATTATTTGTGACGCAGGTGGCTCTCAAGCCCGGTTCTTGCTTTCGAAACTCAACCCATCGACAACTCATTCGACCGGCGGCTACGGAGGTGGTGTGACGGCACAGACCATCTTCACAGACGATGTATCGTTACAAACGTTCATGGAACATCTGATGAAGTGAGTCCAATCTCTGATGATATACAGTTACTCACCACTAACAAATGACTTAGACTTGCTGTTTCGGGCACCAACTAGACATGGGAATAGGCAATCCTTTCCGGAACCTTTGTCGGTGAATTACAATGTCTTCGCGTGGCTGTGTGTACCTTTAGCGATTTCTTTGTTTATCATTTGTTTAAACCGACGTAGAATGAGATTTAACCTTGTTAAACGAGTCAAAGTAGTCTTGTGCAATGTAGACTGTCAATCGCGATAAATTTAGAACATCTGCATATTAATGTTAATAGTGTTGTCCAGATAAACATGATATATGTAGCAATGCCTATATTAATATTCCTATATTCCTTGAAGACTAATTAGATATTAACGTTGAATGAAGCAACGCTATCATTGGTCGGGTCCGACCCAGCCATCGCTTCCGCGCTAGCCACTTCCGTCCTGAACTAAGTCACGTGTCTCGGCTAGCACACAACACTACTCTGAAATTTCTCTTATCCACAACTTTCAAGCTTGCGAGTCTTTGCATCTCCTACAAGCACTCCCTTTTTTCTCAAGGACGATAGACCACCTTACGCACATTCGCCATGCGTAAGTATCATCTCCTTGAAGAGGCATATTTATTGCCAGGCGACTAACATTTTTTGTTTCTCTCTGAATAGCTCCCAAGTTCGACCCCAATGAGGTGAAGGTTATTCACCTCCGTGCTACCGGTGGTGAAGTCGGTGCTCAGTCGGCCCTGGCTCCCAAGGTCGGTCCTCTTGGTCTCTCGCCCAAGAAGATTGGTGAAGACATTGCCAAGGCCACTGGTGACTGGGTTCGTATTTCTTGCCTTCAAAAAATTTTTGGTTTGCGACTTTTGCTAACTGGCATTACAGAAAGGTCTCCGTGTCACTGTCAAGCTCACCATCCAAAACCGTCAAGCCGCCGTCTCTGTCGTCCCCTCTGCTTCGTCGCTCGTCATCAAGGCCCTGAAGGAGCCCCCCCGTGACCGCAAGAAGGAGAAGAACATCAAGCACTCCAAGTCGATCCCTCTCGACGAAATCATCGAGATTGCCCGCATCATGCGCCACCGCTCTCTCGCCAAGGAGCTCCGCGGAACCGTCCTTGAGATCCTCGGTACTGCCTTCTCTGTTGGCTGCCAGGTCGATGGCCGCAGCCCCAAGGATGTCAGCGACGATGTCAAGGCTGGAGAGATTGACAGTATGTTTACCTTTCCGTTCTTTGAAGTAACCTTTTTTTCTAACTTGTGACCAGTTCCTGAGGAGTAAAAAAGTTATCAATGTTTCTTTATGAAGGCACTTGGCGTTTTTCTATTGAGCTGTGCTAGATATGAGAATTGATGACCCAAAATTTTCATGAGCTACGATCCTAGTCTTCATGTAGTATACCACTTTGAACAGGTTTTTCTTTTTTTCTTTCTTGTCCACTCCCTGATCATCCAAAGACCCGTTTGGATAAACCCTCCCCTACAAACCCTTTGCCACACTCTGGCCGTTACCGTTTCGATCTTCGGATTGGAAATTATGCTCCTACGGTATGGGCCTATTTTGGTGCAAAGAAGATAAACCCTCTTGACCCGCTACTCACCGCGATATTCTTGGAGATCTTTTTCTCGGCATGGATATAGTGGTCCATCTTTGTGGTCTACATAAAACTATATGGGTAATTTTATATATTTGTAGATGGATTCGTAGATGAATTGATTTGGTGAAAATATTATTCTGTCGCATTTATTCCTCTTTGGTGTATGCATGTAGTTGGTAAACTGGCTATTAACCATTGGTTTCCATTACCCATCAAAACTACTCTATACAAAATAAGGCCTTACCTTGCATGTCTCATGACCTCAAACAGAACATGCATGCGCATTGGTTCTCGAAACCAAATAGTCTCCGTTTTCCGACCCGAATGTGCTGTCAGTTTACTCCGTACTAGTACTTATTATTCTTATTTCAACTAGTTTAATGCACAAGTCAGCAGCCAGGTAAGGCGACCTGCAGATTGAACCATCCGGGTCTACACACCCGTTGCCAGTCAAAGGGACAAAATCGGCACGAGCCGCCTGGCAAAAGTCAGAAAAATTTTTAATCTTGTTTTTTTTTGGTTCATTATCGGCCGGGTTTGTTACATATGCAGCTACGGTTCCCCGAGAAATGTGTTTGCGTAGTATGTGTCGGGGTCGCCGGAATATTGCCAGTACGTAATTATGGTACATATTTGCAGGGGACCTTAAAAGAGAGAAAAAAAAAGTCCGGGGTCGGAAATCGGATCGTCGGGAATTAGCGGCATTCTGATATGCAGCTATTTAGTCATCTGATTTGTTGTGGTAGTAATTAGAATGAACGTGGAGGGATGGAATGGAATGCGGGAATGGGTATAACATTGATGTAGAGTTACCACGATGGACATACAGATGTAACTGTAGTAAATTCTTGGTAATGACGTGACCGTATTCCTTTCCTCACGGAGAAAAAAAGTAATTACGTAGAATTATCCACTGTTGGGAATTCTTCAGATAACATTTGAACTGAGATCATACCACGTGCGCGGAATGTCTTCTGGTACGTACACACCAGGCATACATGTGTTGCATTGGATGATGAAACCAGAGGGTGGCAAATTTGAACTCGTTGAATGTTGGATTTACAGTGTAGTAATATTTGAATCATCTAGGATTTTGTCTCTCCAGGGATCTTCCGTCGCTGCATAGGTATATATATATCGGGGGACGACCAGAGGACAGGTACATAAACCGACATCAGGTACTAGCCATAACATAAATACGTATAGAACACAATACATGAGCACCCCTTGTCTGATCACATCTATGAATATACTAGATGACACAAATAAAATGTTGCACTTAAGAAGAATGTTAAATCGAGATCGATGTAATTCAAGTCACGTGGAAAATGATCATATCATATCAATGTGGGGTTCATTCTATTATGTGGGCCTCTTGCAAATTACTACTCTTAAAAACAACTCTCAATCATCGAGGAGAAATTATATTCCGAAATATGTTAGAGTTACTGATACATATTCAGGGGCAGTACTCGGTGTAGGTCCTGGCATCGGTCGATCATAGCGGTATATCCACAAGTATATACTCCGTATCTGATATCCACATCCCGGCACGACCGAAAAGAAGGATGGATCCAAGATAACATTGAATGTAATTACAAACTTCAAAGCAATACTAATCCCACAGTCCACAACAATGCACTGCAAGTGGAGAACACCAACGCAAGTCAAGTCAAACAGACACCCCGATATGATATGCTCGAAAAACGGGCCTGTTTTGCTTACCCCACAAATCAACATGCAGTCAGCCCAATGAATTGAAGTGTGCTGCCTTGATCGGCAGTGCTAAGAACGAGTTAATCAAACAAATCAAGAAAAAAAATTTATTTGTTTCAAAGAAGCAAAAAGAAAACAATAGTTTTTTTTTTTTTTGGAGATCGTCAGTGGTAATCTGGGCTGGTCTTCGGAGATGCGACTTGGCATTATTGTAGCAAAGTGCCGATAGTATTTCAATATTGATCAATACGAAGGAAACTATTAATAATAATACTCCGTACTGCAAGGGACATTAGAACTATCAATGTAGGTATCAGATCGCAGTGAGACATGCGCTCGACTCTCAGACAGCTCGTGTTCAATCTGGTGGCACGTGACGCACGAACAAGCTCGTGCATGGGGCTGATTGGGCGCGCCCCGGTTTATTTTCCTTTGTTTGATGTACGACCAAATAAATGCCAGTCCACCATTAACCATCTCAGCTATGGGCAGATACTCTAGTTGACCTACAAAACAGCGCATACTCCATGCTATTAATAAATCTTACTTTGCTCAGTGCCAACAATCGACGATGACCTGGGCAGGAGAGTCAGAAACAGCTCTCGGTGGACAGGAAAAGAGCAGCCTCACGGGTGGGTCAGAAGCAAACACAGCCATTGGCCTGCCCGGGGGCCCGCATTCGGCAAAGACCGGCAGCAGCGGGCGCTGACTAACCAGTCACGGGGCTAGTCTGGGGGCCAGGCGTTCCTTAGATCGACTGCCAGCTTGCCGCTCGCTCCACCCTTGGCTTGCTGGCCCAGGTGGGGAATCGCAATGCTAGTTGCGCAATGGTATGATCGCCACCGCAGATGGCCTTTTATTTTGTTGGAGATCAATTGCATTATTGTTGTTATTATGTCTGGGTATAGATGTTTTTTTCATGTGTAGACAGGTTTGCAGTGTATATGCGTATATTGGGGACCAATTATTCGATATCATTTCCCTATGTTGTAGCTAAAGATTAGCAACGCCGCCCTAGACATGCGCCCTTGTCACTTGTCCCTGTCCACCCAACCCCGGTTCGCTCTTGGCCTGAATCTGGTCGGATCTAGTTTCTGACTCTCTGCACTACCGAGTACAACTCCATCCAAGCCCCAAAAATAAAGTATAATTATCCTTGCCAAGTTGCCAACCGAACTAGAGAAAATTAAAAACTGAACAAAACTAAATTAAAATTAAAATGTAAAAATAAAACGTGCAGTGAAAGTCAGAGTTGCCAACCTTGTATGCGCCATCGGCTTCGGCCACTATGCGTGTTATTAATAACTTATTATCATTCAGGCGACATACAGGGCGAGACCGTGCGCAGGACCATCAGACCGTCTTTAGGTTTATATTCTGTGTACTGTGTACTGTATATTATATACCATATACAAGAATGAGGACGTATATCTACATACTCTGTATATCTAATTGGTTCCAAGGTGATTGATTATGCGCATACAGTCTCCCACGGTACTACCGAGTGCCGAGCAGATGCTAAGAAATCTCTTTCTTGGCCTGAATCAAAACAAATCGCGGTGGGCAACGATCGGCCACGGATGATGACGACTAATGTATAGCGCGCCGCCGAGTGGGGCGGGCTGCTGCAAGCCTGCAACCGTCGAGCCCACCGGTGGAGATCGAGCAATCAGCTCTGGCGCTGGCCGCCATCCCACACGCACACATGACGCGGCGGGGGAGGAGCGGACGGTTAAGGCGGCTGCCCTGACGCTGGAGAAGTAGTAGATACACGAGACAGTCTGTCCAGCACAGCAAAGTACATCCACATGGATCGATATGTGTGCGTGTATGAGAGTGTGCACATGTGCTCCGCCCAGAGACAGAATGTGTCCTCTGGCCAGTGACTCGACGATCCCCCCGGTGGAGCCGCAGTCACAGCGAGGTGGGAGCAGCCGAGGCCTGCGATAGGCTGCAGGGCCCATAACGTCGGATCGTAAAGCGTGGATCGCCCCGTCCCTGCCAGGCGTGATGAGGCACTGGCTGTGGCTCTAGCCTCCAGGCCATCGTCTAGCCGCCGCCCCTCCTGCCCGCCCGCCCAACCAACGCTGCCCGCCCAGCGCCCAGCGTTCCCACCGCCCACACCTCGCTGCCCGCTAATGCTCATGCCTCCACGCTGGTCCCAGAGACGGCCACGGCCCACCTGGAACTTCCAACGGCTCTGTTCTCCAGCCCGGCATCTCGCGCGCGCTGGGAACAAGAGAACTCGACGATGAGAGATCATTTGATAAGGGCTGTGGACTGGGAGTCTGGCTAGTTTTGCTAGTTCTTGCGGTGCTGCTGTGCCTTGTGTGCTGCCATCTGGTTGAAATTTTCTTCCTCTTGTCGTATTTCATTTCGCACGGAAGGAAGGAGAGACCATCGCTCTTTCCCTGGGCGATTTTCATCTCGATCGTCCCTTCCCGAGCGCCCGCCGCCGCCCTATTCTCGCTCCTTCCCCCCCCCGTCAGCACTCCCTTCATAGTGGCCTCCTTCCCCGGATAGCTGCATGCTGGTGTGTGAGTGGCCAGTCGCAGCTGCTTCGCCTTGGCAGCGACTCCGCCCATCTCCAGTTTACTTACTCCCTTGCGTTGACACTTGGTTCTCAAAGAATTTCACCTTACGACACAGCTGCTTTCGACTGCCTTCTGGAAGCTGCCTCCCCATCGTCTTCGCCCTAGGAACCGCGCGCACACACACGGCGAGTAAAGAGGCATCCGACTCACCCCCCCGGTTCTCGTCTCATGGTCTGCAGCCTGGCCGCCCGGCAGAGTTTGTCCACTTCATGATGCGGTGTCGAAAACGTCTGAAGAATCACGCTTGTGGATGATCCCTCTGCAGGCCCTAGAACAGACCCCCAGACACATATATCGATCCGTCGAAGCCTGGCTTCGATTCGCCCCCCCACAGATTCAGGCGAAAAACAACACAACAACAACATCGAAAAAGACAGTTGCGTACCTCCCTTCCGTCTCTCGTCCAGACAGGACGGAGATCGGTTGGTTGGCCATCACCTACCCATCATGCTGCCCTCTGTCGCCCTTCCTTCCCCCCATTTTCAACCGCATCATCATATCGACCGCCGCTTCAATTATGATTTATTCGCGCGTCCCTACGACATGGGCCAGTCCGGGTTCATGGACCCTTCCTTTCAGCAAAACACCCACAACAACAACAATATCAACGATACATTCGCTGCCTCTGTTCCTCGCTCACGCATCCAGTTCGCCCACCCAGTTCAGCGCCCACTGTCTCACGAGTCGCATGCGACCGACTTGAACAACCTATCTACCAAGACCGCCGAACATACACTTAGGAGAAAGACACCGAATGGGACTTTAGCTGCTGGTTACGATGGCACGCCAACTGATCAAGCAAACCAGCCGCCCGCCGCGAAACACATTCTGGTCTCGTCGCTGGAAAAGCAACAACTCACCCCATCACAGTTACCTTTGACGCCTGACAACTGGCAGCCCGAGCATAGCGTGCCTCTCCAGTATCAGAATTTCCCACCGTCTTTCAAACAGGATGTTTCTCGAAACAATGGCGCCTTGCCCGCAGACAACTTCCAACCCGGAACCGGGGCAAGCTGGGTCCGGTCTGTGAATATGCAGCCAGGCATGGATTCCGTCCTTCATCAATCACTGCCAATGCCTCATTCTCAACGCTACTTTTTACAAAACGGTTCTTCCATTCCAACCGTTCTACCAGCGACACTCCAGCCCTGCCTTGGTCCAACTGCACCGGTCGGTACTGGTCCATACGGGCCATATTGGCCTGACGGCGCCTATATCCCGTATCGACCGGCGGCTCTTCGTGATGCCCGTTTTGATGGTTCTTCACCACGACTGCCCGACCACAACGCCTCTGCCGTTTTTGACATGCAGCCTCCGCTCGTAAACCACCCATCTTTTGCGACTGGTGGCTTTTCAAACCCAGGCCTGTCGTGGAATCAACTTGCCTCAAGCCCCCTCAATCAGGACCCAATACTGCAAAACAACTTTCCTCCTCGTCATTCTCACCAAGGCTCTTTCGGTGTGGCAAAGGATTTGCAACATCGCCTTCCCTATCACGTCCGCGCGGCTAGCAGGCAAACGGCTGCTGATCCTGTGGCCTGGAACCACAGCCCCAGTGTGCCCCCATCTCTTTCGAAAACGCAATCTCGCGTGCAGACTGTCGAATTTAAAGAAAAAGTGTTATCATGGGCTCATAGTGTGTACGTCGACCTGCTCGCCACCATCCACCACGCCAGAAAACAAAGCATATCAAGGTCTACTGCTAGCGGACAGCCCCAGCGACCCCTCAAACCGACTATCTACCCCAAGCCCCCCCGCCAACCGGGGTTGGATTTTTCTTCTACTCACCCAAATCTACCACGCCACAACAGCTACCCATCGTCAAGATTCGACTTGCTTCCTCCGGACATTTCTCTTTCTAATGACAAGAACCGACAGTCTGAGCGATCTGCATCTGGACTCATGTTTGGCCAAGATTCAATCGACACTCCGAGGAGGGCTTCAGGGACCCCCTTGTCGAAACTCGTTGGTACAATTCATAATGATACGAATATCATGGCCAATGCTGCCTCCGCTCTGGAGATGTTATCTCACTTGTGTAACGAAAGTAACTGGGAATGGATCGAAGGCATGCTTTTAGGTGGCTGCTTGGCATATGGCTTGGGCGATTATCAAAAGGCAATGAGATGGTATATGAGGATCATTGCTAAGGATGCTGGGTAAGTCGATTTTCTAGCTCTCTTTTGACTGGTTTTGTCTTTGTCCTTGTTTCCCCCACCGCGTCTTTGGCTAACCATTTCTGCAGACATGTTGAAGCCATTAGCAACCTTGCTGCCTCTCTTTTGGCTCTTGACCAGAGAGAGGAGGCACTCCAACATTGGCTACGCGCTGTTAAACTCCGCCCAAGCTTCTTTGAGGCTGTCGAGCATTTAATCAATCTCCTATGCACCAGTCACCGTGGCAAAGAAGCTGTGAACATTATAGAATTCGTCGAGACGAACCTACGAGTTCCGAGGAACGGCGACTGTTTCCGATCCGACGAACATGCCAGCGAGACCGAAAGTGATGCCGATAGCACGGCATCGTACGACCGCGCCGCTTTTGATTACGACAATGACCTAGACAGTGCGTTGGCCATGAAGATTAACCTCAATGATTCTACATCGGCTGGCTTTGCGTCAAGTGGATTTGCCATTCCCGGTTCTGATAACGGCAGAATGCTTGCCCTGGTTCATGCCAAAGGAAATATGCTTTATGCTCTGGGCAATAATGCCGGTGCTGCCGCTGCATTCGAAGAAGCCATTTTAATCGCCGCCGGTCCGAGGCGACATGGCATGAAGAGTCTAATCAAGCAAACCCTCGACGCTTTCATACTCTCCCGCAATGCATATCACCCAGTCAATGAAAGCGACGACTCGAGAGAACCCATCCTTCTTCAGCCGGAGAAGGCTCTTCAAACAGCAAGCTTGGTATTTCCTCCGTATGGAAATCCGCCGGGTCTTCAATATGTCGCTGAAGGCCTAGCCAAGAAGGCTGCAATTTCGACCACAAGCAATTGCTTGCTTTCTCTCGCCAAAATCTACCAAGATGGAATGTCGACCGTTTCTACAGCTGGTGCCGCCAAGGCTGCCACGCCTGGAGTGAGGGATATCTTGGCGCTGTACTACCTCTCCCTCTCACTTCAACCCAGCCCGTCTACCGCCAACAATGTGGGAATTCTTCTTGCGAGTATCCAGCACAATGCTCCAGTCAAGTCACGGCCACGTTCGAACACTAGTGTGACTCCGGAACTCCCTGGTGTGACACCTGGGAGTGGCGTTTGGCTAGCTCTGGCGTACTATAATTACGGCTTGAAGCTTGATCCAAAACACGCCCATCTTTATACAAACTTGGGTAGCTTACTAAAAGATACGGGACAACTTCAGGCAGCCATAAGAATGTACGAAAGAGCGGTTCAGTTCGACGGTAATTTCGACATTGCTCTAGCCAACTTGGCAAACGCTGTTAAAGATGCAGGCCGCATCAATGATGCCATTACTTACTACCATAGAGCCGTCAAAGTTAACCCCGACTTTGCAGAAGCTGTCTGCGGTTTAGCCAATGCCCTCAACTCGGTTTGCAATTGGACTGGCCGAGGTGGTGTTCTAAACGGATTCGGATTCACGGACCGAGTGCATGTGGATGACAATGGATTACCGCGCGATGCTAACACGATTCAAGTCGGCTTCGGTTGGATGAAGCGTGTGGTGGATATTGTCGACAAGCAATTGAAAGATGGTGAGATCTGGGGTCGCGGCATCTTAACGCCTTCCGTCATCGATCAACTTTGCGCGCAAGTGTCATCGGTCGCTCCGTTTGGACTAAAAGCCAAGGATCTGAACCTTCTCTTACGTTCTTGGGCCGGTAAGAAATGGGAGGGTTCTCGAATAGTGAAATTGGTGGAACGTGTCATGCGCGCCATTACCTGGCAATGGTATCAAGACCGCCATGTCTACGGAAAGGAATACCCTCTCTCGCGATATCGAAGACCGCAGCTACCCAGCAGTCTTACGTCTCCAAACGCCCCGACGGTACTTCCTTTCCATACGTTCACTTGCCCTCTTTCCGCAAAGCAAATCCGTCATATCTCACAACGAAACGGCCTTCGCATTTCTAGTGCGACCCTCCGCTCACCGTGGCTCCCAAGCACGGTCTACCCGCCCCCTCAGCCTCCGAATCCTTATCTCAAAATCGGCTACGTCTCATCGGATTTCAATAACCATCCTTTGGCACATTTGATGCAATCTGTTTTTGGATTCCACAATCCCAACCGTGTCAAAGCCTACTGCTACGCAACAACCCCTAGCGACAATTCTACCCACCGCCTCCAAATCGAACAGGAAGCGCCGGTATTTCATGATGCGAGTAGTTGGCCTGTCGACCGTTTAGTTGAGCAAATCGTGAGAGACGGGATCCATATCTTGGTCAATCTGAATGGTTATACCAGAGGCGCACGGAATGAAGTTTTTGCTGCTCGACCCGCCCCGATTCATATGTCTTTCATGGGATTTGCAGGAACACTAGGTGCAGAGTGGTGTGATTATATCCTCGCAGATGAACTATCTATACCACGCGACACCTTGAGCCCTGGCAGACGTGACTATCGTATCAATGATCGTCCGTTCGAAAATGACCACGCAGAGGAGGTAGAGAACTGGGTATACGGAGAAAGACTAGTCTATACCCGGGATACATTCTTCTGTTGTGATCATCGACAAAGCGCCCCAGACAACCAAGATCCGAGCATCCGTTGGGACCACGAGCTGGAACGGCGTTGGAAGATGAGGAAAGACCTTTTTCCTAATCTCCCCGATAATGCCATTATTCTCGGCAATTTCAACCAGCTCTATAAGGTAAATAAATCTCTGTTCTGCGCCCTTGGATTGTGTGGATGGTAGCTAATGAATAATTTAGATTGAGCCTACAACGTTTCGTACATGGCTTCGCATACTTTCAGATATTCCTCAAGCTGTGCTGTGGCTTCTTCGCTTCCCTGACATTGGAGAGCAGAATCTGAAACAATGTGCAGTCACTTGGGCCAACAAGGAGATTGCTTCTCGAATCATTTTCACGGATGTAGCACCAAAACAGGCGCACATTGCGCGGGCGCAAGTTGTGGATCTTTTTTTGGATACCCCTGAATGCAATGCACACACAACTGCTGCAGACATTCTATGGAGTGGCACACCGATGCTTACCTATCCTCGTTACAAGTACAAGATGTGTTCGCGTATGGCATCGAGCATTCTGTCAAGTGCCCTTCCTGGCTCTGAAGCTGGTCGTCAAGCTAAAAAGGAACTAATCGCGATTTCCGACGACGACTACAGAGACAAAGCCCGGCGTCTTTGTCACGACCTACGTTACGACCCTGGCTTTCATGGCAAGGGGACAGGTCGCCTTATTGAATTGCGAAAAATTCTATTCATGAATCGGTGGCAGAGCAAACTGTTTGACACTCGGCGTTGGGTCTCTGACTTGGAAGATGCTTATGACAAAGTATGGAATGCTTGGGTGAAGGGTGAAGAAAATGATATCTGGATATGAGGTGTTTATTTTTCGTTTTTTTTTTTTTGTCATGATTGTTTGATTTTCCTATATACCCATCAGTTTTCTTTTTCTTTATACTTTGTTTTTATATTTTGGGTTTTATGTCGTGAGCTAGCATCACCTTTTGATCATTACGTTTCGATGCCGGATATGATGCGCAATTAATCTTGAGTGATTGGTTTGTTTCTTACTTGGAATTTAGCGGGCATACATGCATGGAGCGTTCACGTATCAGGAAGGAAATGCAGCATAGCAGCACAGGGCAGCAAGTGGTATAGGTTTTTTTTTTGTTTCCCTTTGACTGACTGGCGTTTTGTCATATGATCCTTTTTATATTTGGGATATCAGGACATTTAAGATTTACATGTATGTATGTATCTACAAAATTAGCGCGATTTTACGGGGCGTCACTTGGGTAGATGTGAAAACCTGGCAGGCAGGATGGCATATCTGGTCGAATTTCCTTGGGCGTTTTTCTTTTGGCAATTCATTCCACTCTACCGATGTATTTTTTTTTACTCTTGTGGGTTGGTATCAATTGATGCTACACACGAACGGGCATACACATATATATTCAATGTTATATATAACATGGATAAGAACATCATTGATAGATTCATTAATTGATTAAGAACTAGGACATGGATTGAAGACTATTGGGGGCATCAAACGTCCGGTCGATATCAATGCAGTCTCTACACCAGTTGAAGGTTGCAGGGTACCCAAGTGTCCAAGAGCCTCAACTAATGGGGCATCTACATGACTTTATTAAGGTGTTCGTATATGTATATCAATTGATACTATAACCCGTCGACAGCACGGAATTCAAGACAAATCTAGTCTTTTCTCAGTTGACATTGATCTCGAACGTGATAAAAAAAAAAGAATACATGTACCAGTTGACCGCTCAATGCGTCAACTAGTTATCACGTTTTGACATCAGCTATCGTCAGGCTGCCGAGGTAACTGATTACTAAAGTTAAAATACTGTGCTCGTGATGTTCAAATGTTTTATATCTCCTAGGTATTGCTATTCACAGACTTATCGTATCGATTTATACGTAAAACAGTACATATAATTGCAGTTTCAAATGTTTATGAGGACATAAACTGGCTTATTATTACATGGATTGACATGATAGAATTCGATAGTTTGTAAAGTAATTATATTGAGGTGTTCGCCGAGGTCGACACCAAGAAAACAATATTGATATATCAATAATGAAGGATGCTTGTACTTAGTGTACACATGTAGTGTTGGGCCGAGGTTGTGCCTGAGGCAGCAACGGGCCTGTGACTATGGGACGGAAATACCCTCCGCGCCAATGAACTATATACGTAGTAATAACAACGAAGGATGAAGAATTCGAGCGAATGCGACATCAAACTCCAGCTTTTTACGAAATCCAACATTGCCATCCCTTGTATACGAAGTAACAGTAAACAACGCCATTTCCCTCTTTGGAGGTGAATTATTTTCTAATTTTTGAACACTCGGTATACCCCGACGGTTTGCAAAGAATGTTGTAGGATTGTTTTGATTGATTTTTGCGACCGTCGAGAAAACCAAGCTACATATATCCCTTTTGAGGAATTCCATTCGGCTACGCATGTTTTTCCCATATCGGGTAATCCAGTACGTCTCATTCGGGCCAGGGAGTTAAGGGCTAGGATCTGGTGATATAGGTGAACCATTGGCTCTGGCGTCTGTATATCATTATTATCGATGCTATTAGCATTTTATATTAAAGTGCTCTTATAATTAATATTAGTAGTGCCCAATTATCCCGGTCAAAGCTGTGTTCTTGTAGTATATGCAGCATTCAAGAAGTGCTCCCTCTACGCAAACTCACAGTGTAAAGACAAACCCCCAAAGCTGAACCAGACCATTGGATCAACCGTTTTAACGACGTAGACGGCCCCTCATTCCCAAATAGACTTAGATTCCACTTTGGCAGCTTGAGTGTGGCTAGTAAGCTATTCTTCTTCCGACTTCTAAATTCCTTTTGGGTGGGAAGGCGAAGCTGCGATGGATGATGGATCGGTTCCCACAATCCAGAAAGACCACAAAGAGACTAATCCGTAATCACCCTGCATAACGATCTGGGATCTTCCATTGGTGCGTCCAATTAATGACAGCGCATGGAGTGGAGCCCCAGAAAAGGCTGGTTACTACTAATTTAGCTTAGTTTTTCGTTTTTTTTCTTTTTTTTTCCAAGCCACAGCGAGTCGGCGACAACGACGCTTGAGATCGGCCAATAGATCACTGCCGATCAACAAATGGAAAAACACATCCCTAATTTTTGAGCCAAAAAATAAGAAAAGTCTAAACCGGAAACTGCAAGCCCACACCCAGACTACCAGACTACGGAGTAAAGTTCTGGCCCTAATTAAATCTGACAGGAAAACGGGCAGAATGGCAAAAGGGGACTGGGGATTATGATCCATGAATTGTGTCATAAGTGTTCCCACTTTTGGCCTTTTCTCCGAGATCGAGTTGTTTTTCTTTTTTGGGTCTTTTCCCTTTTGCCGTGCATCATGTACTAGTATCTACCAGATCTCGGTCTTGCACGGTGTTGACTCGTGACACTTCACGTTCCCACGCCCCGCCCACGAGTTGACTGACGGGCTTGAAGGATCGGAAATAATCCTTTTTCCCCCTTCTCCTTTCTTCCGTGTCTCTTCTCGACTTGGTACGGAGTACATACTACACACAGAGTAGTACGTATTATGGAGAGAGTACGAGTAGTACTACCAGGGTTGACTTACTGTCACTCGAACCATTGAAATAATAATCAACAGTATTTGTAATGATTTCCGGCATAGTCCCCGAAATTCTGGCAGCTGGTCAAACGTAGAGAGGGTGTTTGCGGCAGGCCAGTGCGCTTGGTTACTCAACAGCGTTTCTCGATCTGCTGTGCTCGTGTGAGAAATGATAACAATGTCAATGTCTCTTTTTAACTTAGTCTCCGGTGCAAAAAGAGGAGCCCTGAGTTTCTGACCGTTTACGATCGCTTCAGCTCAGACCCGGATAGTGGATCAAAAACATTTTGGTTTTTTTTCTCGTTTTAGTCCAGACATAATAGAGTGTTTACTGATGCGGAACAACGTCATGTCTCCATAATTTTTATTTGCGTGTTCACGAATTTGAGATTCAATTGAACCAACAAGACACAATCGTCTAGTGTAAGCAGTCGGTCATTTGTATAATAATGCAAAACTAACTAACTATATTTGTGTAATGGTACCGTGGTTATCGCTACTATGGTTATTCTCCGCGCCGATGCCGTGCCCGGTCTTTTTTCTTTTCTTTTTTGATACATGATGAAATACTAAATACCGAGGCTATAACATAACATAACTTACATAACTTACACGATTGAAATCGCCAAACGATCAGATTGAGTTATGCATCTTAGATGCGCGCTAGTCCGTTTCAGGCGGGCTGGTTCGTCTGAGAATTCCAAATACTTGTGGCCAATGACAGGGTCCCCTGGTAGTCCCCGACTGAAGCCCGAGGTCAAATTATGGTCGCCGACGCCTATTCGGGCGTAACTCAGATGACTTGGCAGAACGTAGGGCTATGGTGGGGCGCCCAGACTGGCCCCTTTTTTCAAAAAAACACTTTTTTTGCTTTTTCTTTTTTTGATCTTTTTCCCAAGCGTCCCCCATAACCACAGTCTCCACCCAGCCCGTTGTTGTACGTATCACTTGCGAGATCTTCAAGCCTTCTAGCCTTTGACAAGGTCTAATTTAGCTTGGACAAAAAAAGAAAAGAAAAGAAAAACAGTAATAGACGTTTTGAGTAATCGGGCAAAATATATCTCCCAACCAGGCATGGTGCGTCATCTTCCGGGATAATATGATTAGTATAGTCCTCCTCCTACACTTACTATACTGCCACTGGGGTACATAGATGCGCAACTTAAGCGAGGTTCAACAAATACAGTAATCATGTCGGTGACTTTCGTCTCCATTAGGCTTCGGCATTAGCACGAAGGAATCCAAGGTTCCCCGATCCAGACAATTTTGTTTTCTGAAAAAGGGTAAAATAATAATACACGCATTAATGTTGTTATTATTATTACTACAGTACTCCATACTATGAACAAGTGATTACTGCTATTTTTTTACTAATTGATATCCATTGAAATGTTTGAAAACGGGATGGACCGATTACCCAAAGTGGAAGGTCATAATCAACCCGCGACCCAAAAAGTCATCAGGCGAGCTGAGAAAAAAAAAAGAAAATAATAGTCGGCGGCAAGTCATTTGACTGGTAACAAATGAGAAATCTGCATTTTGCCGGACTAGATCCGAGGCGCCGTGCCAAATGCCCTTTTTTCCCCCCCCTCCATCCCGCGGCGGATCGGCCGCGTATCATTTTCGGCCGTGATGCTGCTGGATGGCCAATCATTTCGCGGAGAAGAGCCGCTTCAAGGGGGTAGGTACGGAGTATTATTTGGTATACTTCTTGAGAATCCCCAACAGGGAGAGGGTTTTAAGGCTTGCGCCAATACGTAATCACGAAAGTGTAAATATGTAGTAATAACCCACCACGGGAAATGCCCGAATCGATAGTTTCACATGGGACGGCTTGTTTTGATGTCATGCGAATCCCGGATCCAAACGGCGTGCAAATCACGGCGTGAGCGAAAAAGTGTAAAACAGGAAGAGGCTGAGCCGTTCAAAAAGTCAAAATTCTGTGGTGGTCTGTGCAGCATTCTGCGTGGCTGTCGTGCTGGCAGTTTGCGGTGCATGCCATGGCCCATGGCCCATGATGCTTTGAAAAGTGGATGTGAGAAGAGTCATAGACGGCAGTGTTTTCGTCCGGATGTCGTTGAGTACTCCGACGGCGTACCCGAGCAAATCGATCGACGGTTCGTCAACGCCAAGTGGCGCAGCAAGGCCTGCGCCACACTTTCCCTTCTTGGCTGGGCTCAACGGCCAAGGGCGCGCACGGACCACATGCGAGCCAATCAAGAGATCCGAGTCCCTGGCTAGTCCCAATTGGGACATTCGCGGCTAACGGCGACCCATCACGTGCCGTGTCCTGACCCAGTTTGTCCACGTTACTCCGTACAGAGCAGCCTGATCTGAAAAGGGGGCAGCCTGGGTCCCACCGCAACAGGTCAAGTAGAGATTTAATGTTTCCCTGGCTACCTGAGAAAACGGCGAGGCGCAGATGTGGTTGGACATCAAGTTAAATGAAACCACGGTTCAGTATTTCAAATTCCAGAGCCCTTAATCCACTCTGGCATACTAGTAGCTGGTATATCACAATATCATATAGCGTTATAGTAGCAATAATATACTACAGGCGGCAATAATAATCAACACACGCCCATAAAACATGCAACTATACACTCGGAAATATCTGTACCCAGTCGATAGAGTTTGCATGACGGAGAACCCGAGCAACCCCGACGGCGTATGAGAAGCTGCCATCCGGGGGAGACGGCTTGGCATCGAGGCCGTGCTTTGCAAGATCAACAGCATTGCTCGGGCAAAGGCTAGCTGAACATTGCAACGATGAAAAGAAGATTTCCGAAAGGGGAAATCACCTCTACCCGGGATGCTAGCACGGCATGGGAGTGCCGCTGCCCCAGCTAGCTGCTTCGCATTATTATTTTGCTCAACCTAACTCGTTGCGAGCTTATTACTATTGCTTGCCTAGGCGCAGAGATGTGACGAGAGAGAAAAAAAAAAGAAAAGAAAAGAGCACCAACGGCGATTGTCGCCGGTCGATCGCTGTGGACGGATGCAGTGTTTATCAACTTGCGACTGTCAGACTGGAAGGTGACTACGTAGGTCTAGGAGCAATGTAGGACTACTAGTGGATTAGCTGGCCAACAACGCAGCGTGGAGTACGAAGACTGGAGCACGGGGGCTATGCATGGTCCATCTCCAGCGTCTAAGATGGCCCCCCGCCGCCCTTGCCGCACCCCGTCCGGCGCCCTGGGTCATTCTGAGCCGATACGCCTAGCGTGGGCCCGTACAATACGGACATGCATGTTTGTACTTACCATGTATCATCACATTGTCTTCTGCTGCTGCTGTGCCATGCTGCCCTTGCGAGTCATGACAATTACTTCTGCCCTGCTCTAGTGCCGTGGCAGCAGGGAAAACACACAAGCGCAAATCAGCACTTTGGATTCATGTGTGCATGTATGTACGGACGGGTAACGGTCGATGCAGCTTACTTTGGCCTCTGTAATCCGTATTGGCCGCCGGTTAAAAGTATACTGCGGATTAAGTGATTATCATTATTGATCCACCGGCTTTAGAGTTCCTCCCTGACAACGAGTCAAGCAAGAGTATGGCCGGCTCCCTTCGTACAGCTCGGCTCCCTGCAAGCGCCTGGTAGTCAGTGTCGTAGCATCCACCCATCGCCTCCTCCACCGTAGTGGCACCCACACAGACAAGGCACTTCCACCTAATAATTACACTACGCTACGACTTTGCACTTACACCACGCCCATGCCCATGCCCGTGCTCATGCCTGTACACTTTGCGCTTGATTGGCCTCGTCGCCTGGGCCCCTTGTCACCCTGTCCCCCCCAGCAGGCGGGTTTTTCCTCTCGTTATCCACCCCGTCGGCGCCTGTCCCAGTCCTCCTGGCCTAGTCGCCCTAGCTCCGAAGATCTTAGATCTGGGACTTGCTGCCCCATATTCTTGACTGGTGCGTACCTGGGCCTGCTTAGCGCCTCCCGCCAGAGTACATATCTCCTAAGGGCCGCCTCCCGTCGTCTGGAACTCCAGTTTCCGATCACTACGCAACTACACACGTCCATTTCGTCCTCGCTGCCGGTCAACACCCATCCGGTGCAAAGTCTTGTAACAGCAAATTCGACCGTGTTTATAATCTGTTTTGCTTTTTGGTATCTGCTCGTCGGGTATGTCCTGGAACCCCTCCCTTCCTTTCCTTTCACCCCGCCGCCTGTGCGGAAAATCCGAAATCAAGGCATCTTGATTTCCGGGGCACATCTCAGTTCTGAGTTGTCTACATTGGAATTTGCTTCTTTGTTTCATATATCTAACAAAATACATAGCGCCGTCTCATTATTGAACATGGCCATGGCACCAAACCATCGCCGTGGACCGTGGGTCCCTGAAGAGGACAACACCTTGATCCAGCTCGTTCACGAGCAGGGCCCCAACAATTGGGTCCGCATTTCTCAGCAGATGCAGTACCGCTCGCCCAAGCAGTGCCGCGAGCGCTTTCATCAAAACCTCAAGCCATCGCTCAATCACACCCCAATCTCAGCCGAGGAGGGGCTTATGATCGAGCGCATGGTCACAGAGATGGGCAAGCGCTGGGCAGAGATTGCCCGGCGACTGGGCAACCGCAGCGACAATGCCGTCAAGAACTGGTGGAACGGCAGCATGAACCGCAAGCGCAGAGGCCTGGTGGTGCAGACATCATCCCGCACTTGCAATGGCCGAATCGAGGCTCCCTACCCACGAGCCAGCGACCAGCTGCGACGATCCTCATGGTCGATGGTTAAGACCCAGGCTGAACGGAGCCCAGTCACCGTCTCCCACCTGATTCACGACCGACCCAGCTCTTCTCACGACCACAGTCACCATTTGGCCCCCGTTCTCACATACAGCACTCGACATGTGGAGCCTTCCATGACCTCGCCCGCCTTTTCAGAAGTGTCTACGCTTGAACCTCCTTCTCTTGTATCCGACCACAACTCAGTCTCTTCAGCTTCACCTAGAACGCTGCCCTCGCCTCAGATGTTGTCTCTTCCTGTTGATGTGCGCCAGACTTACGTGGAGCGTCGTTGTAGCGTGCCATCCACCTTTTTACAACAAAGTGTTTCCTCGAGAGAGGACACTTATGCTCCGTCTGACCGTGAAGTCGGTCGAAAATGGGAAACCGAGTACCAGTCATATAAGCCTTCGGGCCATCACCATTACTCCAACTCTGTTCCCGAGGCAGTAGAGCCTCAGGTCGAGCGCCGAGACTCGCGAATGGGTCTGCAATCACTATTAAATTAATTTTGTCATTTCGGGTTTTTGTTCTTCTCATTCTCTTAATGGGATTCAAGCGAGTGGTTACTATGGCGCATGGAACTGGCATAATTAGGGTGGGGGTTTGTTAGTATCCTACGGGATACGGATATCAAAAAGGGATTTTCTTAATTTGTTCAGGCTGCATTTATGGCGTGGGATTCATTTGGGCGGCCTCGTGTTCTGCTATACATATTTTGTCAGATTTTATCTCAATAATGTATTATACCTACTTCTATCAATACCCACTTCTACCAGTTGACATATGTATCAATGTATGAATTGATGTTTCAGGCCCCATGAGAGCGACCTCATTTGAATCGAAACTTGAATCAATGAAAAGCACCCAGCACTTATGATTTGCATATACCACGAGAAGTCTCCTGCAGGCGACTCGTGCTCAGCTGTTGTACGTACACTGACTGCGAAGAGGGTGGCAAGCCGGAACTGGCCCTTGATTGGCCCGGCTATTCGTGACAGCCGGGTCGACAAAGCAAGGGACAAGCCTGCTTCTTGTGTGCTTCAACTACGAAATTTTTTTATTGACCTGCAGATAATTGCAGGCTGACTCTGCACTCAAAAAGGCAGACCGCCGTTTGATTTGCTTTGATTATTCTGCTGTTCAACGGCGGCCACATTTGCGTGCATTATTGTTTGTGCAAGGCGGCCGTTCGGGACTTGAAGGGAAAAGGAACCTACTGGAAGCCTTGCCTGGGCGAACTATGGGACCAAGGGTAGCTAGGTAGCCAGCCAAGCTACCCGCTTGTTCGCATAGCAGTTTGAAACTATAAATTAGTATCTCTCCTTCTCGCGAATCGATTTCCGTTGGGCGAGTGGCGATGACACGTCAGGGTTCGTCCCTGAAGGAACGGCCCAGTCAGAGTACGAAAACCGGTCCCTGTGTGCGTCGGATACAGCTTGACGCCGCCCGGCCGTTTGGCCCGTTTCACCCTCGCCACTTCTTAGCTTTGACGCCGGATGACTTGTACATGTGCTAAGTTATATGGAGCACGTAGTATAGGTAGGTACATACTACATACTGTAGTACGGAGTAGTAGTAACAGAACCATCCGAGCGTCTAGAACCCAACGACAGTTTCAAGCGAGGCCAATGCTGCAACTTCGCCACGCAGCTGCAGCCATTGGTTCGGCTGTTTGCTTGCATACAGATGAAAAGGGTAGGGGCGTTGTCAGCGTCAAGTTGGGACTAAATAATAATAATATGTAGGATGTAGTAATGAACTAGGATCTGGGCCGTTAGCGCCCGGGTGACGAATAGGAACGGCTCGCATCGATGAACAGGGTAACGGTAACTCGCGAACCGTTATGGATTGAGGATTTGAGACGAACACCCTGACGCCAAAGGTTCCTTTGTCAGCGTACACTCTTTTACAAAGCAAGAGCATTTTCTGACTCAAAAGTATTCTTCGCAAGTTATTCTTCCCAAAATCCATTACCGCATGCGGCCTAGCGCGGGGACGGAGCGGGCGGGTAGAGTGGGTTTGCCGCTGCAGGCTCAGCTGGGATTGGGTGGCGGACAAGGTTAAGATCGGCCCCACCGTTTCGGTGTCAAAGTTGTCATCGCACACAAGTCCCAAATTTGGGAACTCTTGCTTAGATAGGAAAGTGCCCGCCTTCTCGCACCCTCACTCCGGCTTATGTAACCCATCTTTGTGCAGTCCTTTTTTTTTTATGCACCGTACCTCGGTGATATGGTACCACGCGGCTGATTGCCCGCCTGACCGGGGATTACATTCCTTGATGTCATCTACAAATTCATCATATCAATTGGCTGCATCATTATGCTGTACAGTTGACTGGATGGTTATCGCATTTGGGCCATCATCGGCGCCTAAGGAAGTATACGAAGATCGCAGATCTCCAGCAACTAGAATGCGGAGCATTCTCACTTCCGACTTCCATGCGTGCACACTTGAATAATAGTGAGACTGTGAGCTCTCGAGGTTACTACGGAGTATGGTTTGCTCTGTTCTCCGTGTGATCGAAGCTTTTTTCTTTTGTTTTGTGCTGCCAAGTCATCCGATCGGCCGTCTGATGGAAACGGTCCTTGGTGCTTCCCTGCGGAAGGCCGGGAACACAGACTAAAATCTGCAGCTGCCAGTAGCATGCATGATGATGATTATTTATTTATTTGTCTGCATGCCCCAGCGACACGGTACCGCGCGATAGTGGCTGGAGGGAGGAGGGGGGGAAGGGGAGGTGCAGATCGCCACGAACCTGGTTATGTGCTGTCGCGAACAAGTAAGCCTCGGATAAACAACATCAGCTAAGCCACACCACCCCTCTGGAGCGCACTATTTGCCCAGCGGAGCTCTCTGTACTCCATACATCCAGGGTTTGATCGAGACCCAGAGGCAATTGATTCTCAAATTTTCTCATACTCAAAACCAATGATCTTCACATCTACTGTCGGCACGCTGCGCAGGGATAATGCCCAACCATTGCGACTCCGGTCCTATAAGAGCGGCCTAATAAGGTGTTACTATCCAAGTCGGCACGGACTGGACTGATCGCCAGCCAGAACAAAATGGAACGTGTCTGGCCCATCCAGCAAGTAATCTACAGATTGGGTCTAGTGTGGAGGAAGCTCCTCGCACGGCTCCAGATTGGCTCGCTAACAATTAACCGTACAGACGGTGGACACCGACACACAACACCCAGACAATGGGGTCGGGTGGGCCAACGGGGGGGGATTGGCAGTGGGCACGCAAGGGAGCGCACAACCCGAGCTGCGTCAGTCCATGTGTAAAACTTGAAACTTGACAGTGGCGTTCAATGGTGGTTGCTCGTCTCCGATCCCGCTAGCGCGCTTTCGGCCTAGCGCGGACCCACAAACGAGATCGACCGAACAAGCCCGGCGGCTTTCCATGGGGCGGCCGTTAGAGAGTGGGGCCACCCCGTATCGTCCCAGATAGCTTTCCTTACCACATACGACGACCGTACGTAACAATGTATTGGCTGTATTTTTTGGATGTACGTATTGAAGGTTAAGTACTCTCCCCGTATTGTCACCCGTCGCAAATAGCACATCCTAAACTCTTTGGGCTAGTGGCGCTGCTTCCAGGCCATTTGTGGCTAGCTATCGCTTCCGCTTTGGTTCGGCGAGTCCTGTTGTGTCACGAGCGCGTTCCCTATTCCAGCGCCATGTAGCGAGCTCTGTCCTCGGCTAGCCTGTAGGATTTCGCCCTTCGTATGGAAACTTGCCCAAACCACCTATACGGGAGTGCTACTATATACACCTATGTATACTAACGTACGGGTATATTCGCTTAATAATAACAGTATCCAGCTGCCTGCCAATGGCATTTTCCCATTCTTGAGTCCGCGTACGCGTACTACTCTTTGGATAATAATGTGATCGTCTTATCTCGGCCTTGTTGTATCACATACATCATTGTTCCCCATGCCCGGCACTTGGGATCTTAAAAGTCGGGACGTGGGGTTGCGGTCGTCATGTGATCTGCCATGACCGTGTCGAGCTTCAGAACGTCTTACTGTTTCAGACCTTGCTGTCATCATGATTACTTGGAGCATATACGGAATCGAATCCTAGCAAGCCAACTGTGCTGTGCCAGGACGCCGTCATTTTTAGTTTCGGTGGCTTACCGTTTAAATGCGCCCTGGTACGTACAGTATGTATGTACGCTTGCTGGTGGTAAATGCTGTGTAACGTCTGGATTATGAAATCAGAAATTCTGGCGTTGGGCAGTGGGACTCGGCAGTTCGTACGAAACTGCATGGATTGTCGCATGAGAAAGAAAAAATAAAATAAAATAAAAAATTGGCTGTGTTTCTGATCTTGTGATTTCGACTGGCCGGGGTTGACCTTGCTCAAATATACGAGTATTTGACTACGTGTAGCATGTTAATTAACACTGTCAGCTTGGTTTGTACTAGGCAGGGTTGTTGGGAGTTCTCGATATCAAACTTAAGAGTCAAAGCATATATACACCAGGGACCCCTGTCTGCTATTTTTCCATTTTGGGTAAACCGCCAACGCAGGCTTCAAGACACGAAATCCTGCAATCCTAATGAAGCAACTACTCAGACTAGCCGAAAAGTTTTTCTTTCTTTCTTTTTTTTCTTGAAAAAAAAAAAAAACCTGTGTGCTGTAGCGCAACACACCGCTGTGTTCGAGGCGAGATTGATACGGCTCTATGCTTCGTCGACAACAGACGCATAGTGTTGGTATTTAAGACAACATCTCGAACAAGTATAAACTACCAAGCTCCATATCATAGTAGAAGTGGCATTGAGCTATTGGATGTCAATGAGCCATTCTTTATGGGTGTGAATGTTTCTTTCTGGACGGATGTCAGAATATCTATGACCTGTCAACATAAAAGCGGTAATAAAATCGTCGAATTTTGTAAAAGTAACCGTAAGTCCCGTCATGACACGTCAACTGCACAGTTAGGCATAGAAGCATCATTTTCTGCCTACGACTTCTAGAGTATGTACTATCCTAAGCAGGCAAGCCATCACTACATGGTTTCATTCATTTCTATACCGGGTATAAGAAGTCGCGCAAACTTAATATCATTCGACTCGGGGCCTACTTGGCGTCTTGCATGTACCCTGGCCCTGTCTGATCAAGCGCTCTGACTAAATCAGGGTTGCTCATTGCTGGCTTTAGCTGTACTTTGGCATTACCCATGTATATAGCAATCTAGTAATTGAAGCCTACGGCAAAGACTAGTTAACAAACTCCATATACGAAGGTTTTCACTATTATACTAAATAAGGAAGAGTAGACCATCCAGAAATTCAAAACCCATAAGAGTCATTCCAAAGTTTCATGTTGCTAGATACCATCGTTATTATTATGTAATGCGCCATTCAATGCGAGTAAAGTGTCTATCATTCGATCCAAGATACCCTGGAAGGAAAAAGTATGTCCATTCTTTGCTGAGCAAGGGCTATTATCACGAAAACATGTCCTCGGCCCGACGTCTTCTGCCCCCTCTGCCCTCCAGTTTGTCCGAGAAGAGTTCTTTGCCGGCGTTGTCGTTTTTGTTGTACTTGTTTGGAAACAGCTCTTTCACTGCCTGCGCATTTCCCTTGATCGAGACTCCGCTGGCGAGTCCGCGAAGTGCCATGCCTTGGTCGTTGGCGGCCCCCTTGATATAAATCTCGCCTGTGTCGTTCTCTGCTGCTCCATCTACAAGGGGCACGCTCATTCGTCTCGAAAACAGTTCGGCCGTTTCATCAGCAGCATCAATCGCGTCTGTGCGGCGATGGTTGCTGTTGGTCTTGTTGGGGAAGAGCTCTTTCCTGAGGTAGCTTGCGGCGGTTTTGTTGGGGAACAGCTCGCGCGAGTCACCATCACCACCAGAAGGAAACAGTTCTTTCTTCTCGTTTGCGCGGCCGCCGCTGGTTCGAGGCGAGCGGTCACGGAACCGCCGACGAGTCTGTTGCCGTTCATCGTCGCTCCGGCGCATTTCGTCCAGATCGTCCCGACCTGGAGATGCACTTCGGTCGCGCAGCCTGCCTGACCCGGCACCCTCATCAGGGAACAGTTCCCGTCCTGGGCGTCTGTTCCGTCGTGGCCGGGGTCGTTCTTGTGAATCCGCTGATGAGCCTCGCCCGTAATTACCGGCTGGCGCGTCGTCATACATGTTGGCATCGAAACCATCATCTGCATGTCTGTTGCGACGCCGGCGGTGCTCGTGCTCGTCGAATCGCCGTCGGCGATAGTCTCCGTCATTGCCATATCCGCGGTGCTTCTCTGCAAGTTCGCGGCGTGACCTCTCTCGGGGGTCGTGTTCAGGGTGCATCAAATAGAAGCGACTTGACTCGTGAGCGCGCGGTTTCTTGCGATCCGTCTTCACCGCCGTCCGCACCTGCAAAACCGATTCCAGGTGTGAAGAGAGCGACTTCGCTGTACGAAGTCGCAGCGGTGGCAGCGCTGATGCATCCTCCTCGCCGAGCTGGGTCAATGCTGCCAGAGCTTGTAGTCCAACTTCCTCTGACGAGTAGACAATGTTGGCGGATGTGTCGTCAATCCATTCGATGCGACTGGGCTGCTCGATAGAGAAGTGGTCGGACGCGAATCGCTTGATGTCGTCTGTAGTCAAATCGTCCACGCCTCGAACATGGACCTTCTCGTTCTGTGCTTCGGCGGTGTGCGGGTCGACAGCGCCTTCTTGCAGGACTGGGGGTTGCTGGATGTGATCCTAAACACCGAGTATCAGATTCAAGCTCGACTTGTCATAGAGTGAAAGCAGCCCTCACTGTTTCTATCGCATCAGCCTCTGGCAGCGGGCCTAGGTCAATGTCCATATCAATATCCATTGAGGGCTCTGCGGTGTTGGCGACAGGCTCAGTCGCGGGGGTCTGCTGAAGACTCGCCACCTCCATAGCTGTCGCGTCGGCAAGAGCTGGCGAGAAAAGACCAAAAAAGTGTCGCGGGAAGTCAATTAGTAGATTTCGATTAGCGTGGCATCTGCTAGAGTCTCTGTTGAGCTTCGTTCAGAGGCGATTGAAAGAGGAGAGGCGCGGGGAAGGTCGGGGTGAGGTGGAGAGGCTCTGGCAGGTGCAACTGTTGATCGCCACAGGTGAAGAAGTCGGGCCCGAGAGAACGGATGTTAGCGCCGCCCGCGTCTTGGCGTTTGCCCTCTTTCTTCACGTCAGTTTGATTGTTGTATATTTAGATACTTCTTTATTTTCTATTTTCAAAGCTCTTGGCTTACTCGTACATCTGTTTCTGTTTCTGTATTCCTTGTTTTGTCTTTTGTGAGAGCAAGTCACGCATGCGGTCAGTCAAGTAAGTCTATCTCAAGAACGAGTTTAGATGAATCATGTTGAACAATCGAGCTGATCGACTTGTCAGATGCGAACTGAATGATCATCCATCATAAACAAAACACATGAGAGACAAGTAATGGCGCCCCCGCCCCCTCTCGTCGGTCTCCTCGTGGCTCGGTTTTTGCGGGCCAACAACTACACCGAGACTCTGGACGCCTTTCTACGCGAGGCAGGCCTGCCTTCAGACGCAGGAGAGACAACAGAAAAAGAACTTGCTTCCGAGCCAGCCGGTGCAGGCCAATGGACTCTCGAGGGCATTATCCAGGAAAAGAAAAAGTTTGATCAAAGCCTGACTTTTGAAAGAACTGACGAGTCCACTTCTGCCAAGGACCAGTGGACTTCTCTTGGTACGTTTTATCATGTCTTTGTGGACGAGTTTCTGTGTATTCTCATTGATCTGACCATGGAACAGCACCGTCACAACCAACGGTGATTGACACTCCAAGCTCAACTAACCTGCTCCACGTGTCTGTGAAGCCATGGCGGCGAGACGACAAGGAGAGCACTTCATATGTCGTCGCTACCGGGGCTGACAAACGCCTCAGTCTGTTCAACCTAGATGCAGACAAGACGGTCGCCGTCTCGATGGCGCAGCTGTCGGATTCTCCCATTCTTTCCCACGCCAGTGTCCGTGATGGGGAATACCAGTTTTTAACAGGCATGTCCGGCAAGCTTCTCCTAGTTCAAAACGACGAGGTGATAGACAGCAGAAAGGATCACTCCAAGTACACTGTCCAGGTAGCCGCATTTGAAGACCGAGATGGGCATATATGGATTGCCACGGCTGGATGGGACGCACAGGTTCTAGTTTACCGTATGAAGATAGAACCTTCTACCCCCGACGTTCCTCCTGTAATTGGCGAGCCCGTGGGAGCCATAAAACTGCCCACGAATCCCGAATCCATTCTCATCACCCGAAACCCAGACACGCAAGAGTTGACTCTTCTAGTCTCCCGGCGAGACTCGACACATATCTACTTCTACAACCTGGAAGCTCTGCGCAGTGCCAACAACAACATTGAGAATAGTACGGTCCAATGCGAAGAAATAGGAAAACAAAACCTCGCGCCGCATTCCAATGCATGGGTCGCTTTTTCTCCGTCTTGTTTGGCGCTGAGTCCACATGATCCTGGGCTTTTGGCTGTTGCGTTGTCAACGATGCCGCATATGAAAGTTATGATTGTCCGATTATTATTCCCTTCTTCTTCTACTACACAAGATCCCATCCCGCAAACTCGAACCGATGCGGTCACCGAAGACCGAAATGAATCCGCCTCAGTATCACACGCAACCCAAGCAATGGCCGCACTCGCCCTGCAAAACCGCGAGGACGCCGCAATCGTGATTCAGGCAAACACATTCGCTCCCCAAACGCCATACTCGACGCCGCAAGTCGTCTGGCGGCCGGACGGCTCTGGGCTTTGGGTGAATGGGGACGACGGGGTTATTCGAGGCGTCGAGGCCAAGACTGGGAAAGTAGTGACGATGCTAAAGAATGGCCATGAAATAGGCAGCAAAGTGAGAAGTATCTGGGCGGGTTGGGTCGACACCAAGGATTCCGAGAAAGAAGAGTGGGTGGTGAGTGGTGGGTTTGATAAGCGGTTGATTGTTTGGAGATGAATATAGCTTTATATCTTCAATAACAACATTGAACGTACGCATTATTAATTGCATACTTATTGTAACATAACCTAGAGTAGAATACAAATGAAATGCTATTGAGGAAGAGAGGCTCTTCGATAGAGAATAATTCTACATAGTTTTGAAATAGACTGAAACACGGTGTGACAAAGTGCATATGGATATTTACATCAACAGATCTATTTCACGTGGGCCTGGAGAGTCTCAAGAACCTGTAAAAAAGAGGAATTAGCAACACGAACAGACTAAAACAGAACGACTGGCATACCTCAAGCTCGATCTTAGCCTCGGCAATGTCCTGCTCGCTGCCATTGCCACTGGCGATCTTCTGGGCTTCAGCGATCTGGCTGCGGATAGCCTGGATGATATCGTCAGCAAGGAGAAAAAAAAGAACCGTGCCGCGAATAAACTAACCTCGGCGGAAAAGTCTTCCAGAGGGTAAGCCTCAACAGCGTTGACACTGAGGCGGGAGTCGGGCTGGACGACGGCGAAGCCACCAGACACTATAAAAATCCCAAATCCAGTCAGTATATGTTGCTGTAATGTATATATCGGCTGTTGCGGTCCAACGTACGGAAGAACTGCTTGGTGCCACCGCTCTCCTCGATGATCTCAACGAGGCCGGGCTTCAATTGCTCAATGGACGGAACGTGGTTGGCAAGGATACCCATTTCACCAGACTCGGCGGGGACGTTGACTTGGACACTGGATGGGGGGTTAGTTATGGTTGCTGGGTCGTGCAAAATCGGAAAATATCAAAGAATTGTCGGGATGGGCGGATTGAATCGGGAAAAACGTACACGTCGGCGGACTTGTAAAGGTTCTAAATCGAAAGCAGGGTTAGTATTCCAGATGTATTCTAATGGGATAAAAAGTTCCGGCAAAACAGATCGGGTCGTACCTGGTGAGGCATGGCCAGGGACAGCTTGATCTTGTCGGCCACAGCGTCGGCATAGGTTCTGCGACCGAGAGGAAGGCGAATGGCGGCAGGACGCGCCCGCAGGGCAGCGCGAGCGAACCGGAGAGAGCTCATTGTGCAATGGGTTGAGGAGAGAGAGGTTTGCAGACTTGATCGTCAAATGCTGAGGTGGTTCAAGAGAACGGTCGAAGTCGGAACGGAATGCTAACCCGATGGGGATGTCACGTGCTGTCTTAACAATCCGTTAACTAGGTTAACAGTATGTTATGGCTGCAAAGGTGATATAAATAATGTCCGAAAGAGCTGCATATTAGCATTGTGTTAATATTAGTGGTAAACATTGCAAGGCCATTTAACCTGTGAATATTCAAGGAAACATTATGCAGCAGTTGGTCTTGTTCAAATGTATACCATAGGTTTGAGCAGGCATCACAGCTAATTGTATGAAATAATTTCAACTTGTCCATATTATTTTTATTAATAATTACTGAATACAATCCAATTAACAATGCTATCTGTTGACTGCGTACCTGCAAAGTACCTGTAGGCAGTATGGACTATGAGTACAGAGGCCGACCGCGCTAGCCGCATCGGCCTAAGCGAAGTCTCCCACACAAGCGAAGCCCTACGGTTCTACCCGCAAGACCAACTTCTCTCACCAGTTCAGCTCTCACCACGACAACCACATCATCGCGACAACACCGTCAAGATGGCCAGTACGTACCTTTTCCCTTTGCCAATTTTATTCAATCTGTACTAACCGTTTGACCAGAGTCAAAGAACTCGTCCCAGCACAACCAGAGCAAGAAGGCTCACCGTAACGGGTTCGTCGCCCTTTTTTACTCTCTATCGACTTGATTTCCTCGTTTTTTCAACCGCGCTAATCGACTGTCCAAAAACACAGTATCAAGAAGCCCAAGACCTACCGTTACCCCTCCCTCAAGGGTGTCGACCCCAAGTTCCGTCGCAACCACAGACACGCCCTTCACGGTACCGCCAAGGCATTGGTACGTTGACTCGATTTTTTGGGTCTGGCACATCAGATAAACTGACAATTTCCAACAGAAGGAGCGCGCCGAGGGCAAGCGTGAGATTGCTTAGATTTGGAAGAAATGTCAACATAACGAAGAGAACAAAAATTTAAAAAAACCCTTACGTTTTCCAAGCGGCGAAACCACTTCTAGTGTGATATTGTCATGACTTGCAGATAAACTGTTGCATTCGACTATTTGATTTGATACGGTGTTTCATGGCGGGATACTTGGAATATCAGCAATAATTGAACGTTGCTTCAATTCGCTTTCAATTCAGCTTTCCATATCATCAGTCATGGTGATATAGTTTTACAGGCATATGTGTGTACAGCTTCGTGGCTCTCCCGTGCCCGTTTGCTGAAGGATTAATTTCTTTCGTGCCGAGATCAGCTTTTGCCCTCCAATTACCAAACACCCTCTCCCTGATTCTGTGGCGGGAGGGTGCATGGACGGAGGGCTACATATCGTAGCTCGTAAGTCTGTTTTAGAGTTGAATGTTATAAGTAGCAGTTTATAACAGTATGAACAAGTCTATTCTATCAATGATCTTGACCTGAATAATAAGATATAAATAACATTACGAGCTCTGCCACTCGCGAGCTCTAAAGATGACCTTTGGATTGCGCAATGCATGCACATTGCGAATCAACCGCACCTCGCCCGCCTTTGTCTCTCGCAAATGCTTCCGGAACTGTCTCTGTTCATCCGTCCCATCTGCATCAACTTCCTCAGCAGCAGCAGCAGCAAGCTCAGCCGTGCGCGCCTCCATCGTGCGTTCCAGCACATAGTGCATACTCGACAAAACCTTCTCCGTCGCCTTCGCCAACGGCAACTCCGTCGGCGCAACATCATCTGGCGACACCCACGAGCGCGTAGATTTCAGCTGCGACGTTTGGGTATCTGCTGCAAAGACAGCTTCGCGCAGGCGCGCCACCATCAGCGCTGCAAACATGTCGCCCGTGCCATTGAAATTGCAGTTCAGGGCTGGCACGTCAACGCTAAACAGGCGCGGAGAGCCGTCGGAGCGCCGCGTGGAGCCGATCACGGTGAGGGTTGATGTAGGTGTCGACGAGCCCAGGCGCGAGAGCTGCACCGAGGTAACGATGACGTGCGGGATGGAGTAGGTTGCGTGGATGGCGGTGATGGCGGCGGTGATGTCGGCGACGGTGGAGATCTTGACGCCGGAGAGGACTCTGCGACGCTATTAGAAATGGGATAAGTTGTAACTAGCCTTGTAGGCAACTTACTCGGCCTCGAATTGGTTTGGCAGTATCAGATCTGCGTGGCGGATTGCCTTTTTATACGCCGGCACCACATCCTCGCTCACATACAGACGGCCGAGATCGCCCATGACCGGGTCCAGAACTGCCTGGTCAGTTTGTTCGAAAAAGGGAACAGAAAGGAAAAAAAAACGAACCCCAAAAAAACGAGCCGGGCCTCGACTCTGCTCTCCGTTTGAGATCCTCGGCGATATCGCCCACGGCCTCGACGGCGGCTGCAGACGGCGCATAGCCCGAGAGCAGCACGTCAAAGTCGGTCAGATAGCTCTGCGAGAGACCCTGGTAGAGGTTGCGGATTTCGTCGGCGCTGGTTTTGGTGCCTTTGACCTGGCGGTAGCCGGTGTGGTTGCCTTGGTCGTCGGGTCAGTATTGTGACTGAAAGAGGATTTTTGACTGGCGTACTAAAGTGGACGGTGTTGATGCCGGCAACTTCGCATCCCAGCGACTGCATGACATACGTGGCCATCGTGTTGCCGACAAACCTGGCAACAATTGTTCAGTGACTGAGGTTCTAAGCTGTCAAAAAAAGACTGACCCGTAGCAGACCTGCAGATATTAGCATTATTCGGTATCATCTGAATATTTAAGTGAGAGGACCAACATGGCTGGCTATCGCGAGGACTCTGGTCTCCGGGACCATGTCCTGTTCTTCAGACATTGTGACTACAATAAGACGCAGTATGCAAGAAATAATACATAAACAGTCGATCTGCGAACAAAGAGCGATGCATGCAATGGGATTGTTTGCCTGCAAAGTCAAAAAACGTAGCCCCGCTATTCGAGCACGTCGCCGCCACTTTTCCGTCGGCTTATGTGACCAACCCGGGCCGTTGACTACATCAAATATTAAACTGGTTTCATAATAATGGCTCTTGTCATTATTATTACCTGTCAAGAATAATGAATAACTGGTAATATTCAACCTGTCTACATCGTGAATTCGTAAGCACTTATTTCCCAGTGCTGCCAAACCCTCCGGCGCCGCGCACGCTCTCCTCGAGCTGTTCCACCACGAGGACGTCTGGGGTATAAATCTAGACGGAGTTAGAATGATTGACAGAGAGGATGTATAAGTGGCAATGCGTACTCTTTCCAGGACCAGCTGGGCGATTCGGTCTCCTTGCTTGACTGTGCACCGTTAGCTTTCGTTCCAAAAAAAAGTACGAAACAGTTGTGGTAAAGAGACATACTCGTAAAGTCGACGTCGGAAAAGTTAAACAGCAAGACCTTGACCTCGCCGCGATAATCCGCATCAATCACGCCGGCACCGGTGTCAATAAAGTGCTTGGACGCGAGGCCACTGCGCGGCGCAATGCGGCCGTCTAAATCTCCAGTCAGCAAACCTGCTATGAGCACCTGGCTAATGCGGCAACCAACATGTGCCCTCCGGAACAGCAATGGCCAGTCCCGTATCAACAAGCCCCTTGCCCTTGGCCGGGATAACAGTCTCCTTTGCACTGTAAATGTCGTATCCGGCGGCAAACGCAGAGCCGCGCGTGGGCGCAGTGGCTGCCTCGACCAGCTTTTTCACCATGAGCGGCGGCTGGGGCTGCGAGATGGATGTGACGGCGGTGGTGGTGCCGTACGCCATGACGGAGGCAATGCTTGAATCGGCTTCGGTTGTTTTTGTTCGCTTTGGAAGCGGGGATGCAGGGAGGGATGGAGCTTCGTGGACGGCGGCGGCGGTGGTGGTATCTGGAGGTGGTGTGGTCTCCTTGGTCATGGTAGACGAGGTCGAGAAGCGCAGGACGGTGTGTGGGAGTAAAATGCAGGTGTGAATGGGTCTATAAACGAGACGCCATCCCTTGGATGCAGGTCGCAGCATCTTCTCTTGCGGCGACGCGTCGGGCGGTGAGGGACGCGCCGCGTGTAGAGTTTAGGGCTGGGCCCTATCCATATATTACCCCGTACGGACTAGGCTGATATGATCTACTGTGCTCAGTAGATCGTATCTAAAAGACTAATTAATCGCACGTACTACAGTGCTATATTTACTATTATTAAGTGGAATTAGCTCAACAATGTCTATGGTATGCAATGTTGTAATTACGTAGAAAAGCCTGAGTAAGCGGGGAAGCGGAGACCTCGGCGGCTCCGGCGAAGCTCTCCAGTTGCCTCGGCCCCGGGTACCTACTAGGCTACTAACGTGTGACGGCCTTCATTAGCAAGTCTGGAGCACGCTCCACGACTGCTCCTGGTAAACATCTCCAATCAGTTCTGACAGTGCAAGATGGCGGGCCCGTTGCGACAACCAATTGATATTCCCTCGCTCGAGAGGTACATTGAGCAGAACCTGCCGGTGATCAAGACGCCGCTGGACGTGAAGCAGGTTGGTAGACTGCTGGTATTAGGTTCTTTTCAATGCTGACGGTGACGATTTTGCAGTTCGGCTTTGGCCAGTCCAACCCTACGTACCAGCTCACAGGCGCCGATGGCCAGAAATTCGTCATGCGCAAGAAGCCGCCCGGCAAGCTGCTGTCCAAGACGGCGCACATGGTCGAGCGCGAGTACCAGATCATCCACGCGCTGGAAAAGACGGACGTGCCAGTCCCCAAAGCGTATATCCTGTGCGAGGACAGCAGCGTGATTGGGACGCCCTTTTATATCATGGAGTTTCTGGCAGGCAGGATGTTTACCGACCCTGCGTTTCCAGGCGTGAGTGCGACTGAGCGGAGTGAACTGTGAGAGAATAAATATTCGAGACTGCGATTCCAAACTAACAAGCATAGGTGGCATGATGCCCTTCGGACGCTCGGCAAACTGCACCGGGTCGACCCCAAGTCCGTCGGCATGGAGAAATTCGGCAGGCCGACGGGCTTCTACGACCGGCAGATCGCGACGCTGACACGGATATCGCAGACGCAGGCGGGCGCGGTCGACGTGGACACCAAGGAGGCAGTGGGCGAGCTGCCACACATTGGCGAGAACGTGCGCTTCTTCTCGCACAAGGCGAGCCAGCCAGACGACCGGTCGACGTTTGTGCACGGCGACTACAAGATCGACAACCTGGTGTTCCACGCCACCGAGTCCCGCGTGATTGGCATTCTGGACTGGGAAATGGCGACGATTGGACACCCGCTGTCGGACATTTGCAACCTGACAAGTCCCTGGCACATGGACACGACCGACGGCAAGGCAGCGGCATTTCAGCCTGGCCGCACGCCGGGCATCCCCACGCGCGCGCAGAGCCTCGAGTGGTATGCGCAGGCGGCGGGCTGGGATCCGCGCGCGGATGTGGGCTGGGGAGATGCGTTTTTCTTCTTTCGCAGCGCGGTGATTATGCAGGGCATTGCGGCGCGGTATGCGCTGCGGCAGGCGAGCAGTGCTCACGCGCGCGAGTATGCGTTGAAGATGAAGCCGTTTGCCGAGGAGACGCACCTGCGGGTGCGGGCGGCCGAGGAGGAGAGGCGGCGGCGGGGGAAGCTGTAGTTTTAGTGATCGTGTGTTATTCCGGTGTCAACATGGCTGGCATCTATATATCTCCAGGTCAATTGGCTCTAGCGTGTACATGCGGTACATGCAGTGTACGTCCGTAGTGCGTATATTAACAAACATTGAAATGAACGCATAGTACATACTACATACTGTACTTGCTACAGTAGGATATTTTTAGCATGCTACTGCTAACAAAAAGCCTCCAGCTAGTTGGCCAGTCCTTATCGCTGGTGCCTATAGTTACCATATATTTAGCATATTTGCCAAGTATATAGAATACGCTCCTCGCATAGTCGCAGCAAGTCCATTTGGGCCTAGCCGCATTTGAACATCACTTAATGTTTCCACATCCGGTCTTTGCTGACCGTACAAGAGGTGCAGGGTGTGTATAAAGCTTACGTAATCGTATTCTGCCCAGCGTTGGCTGAGGAGGGTGTTGGTTGGGTTTGCTAGTTATTTCGAAATTGGGACAATTCATTCGATGCATCTTGGCAAGTATCGGCAAGTATTGGCAAGTTTTGCACACGATAGAAAACAAAAACCACTTGCATTAGAAATGTAAACAACAATCGTAATAATCCTCCCGAGTATTGAGCCGCAGCGGTGAGTTGCGTTCACCGGGCCGTCGTACGCTATGCTGGTAGTGTGGCATTTTCTTGCTACTCCGTATTTAGCGTGGTGCCACGCACGCCCATCCACTGCAAAGCCGTCTCAGGCCAATAGGCTGCAGAGCCATTGGACACGCACGCAGACGACTGCCACGGATGGCGGTCTTGGCACAGCAGATTGCAGCCGCAATTGGCAGGCGGTGGGCCCCGCTGCGGGGCGGGGCGTCCACTAGCAGAGCCTCATTCCGGCCGCGGCTGGCGGCGATACCCCGTAATTACGCTCAGAATACGCCAAATACGCAGCCGCACACAGCGCGCGGCCGCGTGCGTGGCCGTGTTGCGTAATGCGCAATACAGGCCCAGATGAGCCGCTTGGCAGTATGAGGGAGTGCGTGGCGCAGAGGCCTCGTCATCGCGCGCTCCTTCCCCCGTCAGCGATGCGCAAGTTTTTCTTGTCGTTCTGGATGTTGTGTGTGCGAGTTTTTTTGTTGCCCATCTCTGTTTTGCTCAGAGAGAGTATTTCTTCAGTGTTTCCTGTCGACACCCAGCGTCATGCCAGCGTCCAGAATGCAGGGCTAGCTGTGCGAATACCTGCTGGCGCCACTCATTAGCCCGGGACGGGTCGAGAGGGGAAGCAAACCGAGCTAGACAGTGGGCTCCGGGCAGCGACGATCGGCGTCGTTTTGCCATGGGACCCGCCGACCGCACCCGCCGCTTCCTATTTCTTGCGGCTCGTGCCACTCCAGAGCCTCATGGCAATCTTAATTTGTTTGTCCTCTGTTTCTCTGTCTGTGACTATTGAACGGAGTTGCTGAACTCTTGAAGTGACTGGAAGTTGCTTTCTGACACCCTCAGACGACGCGCTGACCGAGACCGACGGTCCTTGTTTCTCTCTGTGCTTTTCGTCGCTGCTGCCCGAGTTCCGCTGTTCTTGCGAGCTGAGCCTCTCTCTGCCTGTCTCTCCGACTCACCCTCTCTGTGCCACGTCTCAGTCTTGCTCTCAGCCTCTGCTTACAGACTCCTCTCCCACTCCCACCTCCTCTCGACTTTCCTCTCGACTTTCCTGTCGCTTCGTCCTCTCCTCCTGTCAGGGGCGATCGGCACTGTTACCGCCGCACTTGATTGCGCCGCGTAATTGGCAGCTAGCCCGCCCCGTGATTGGCCGCTGCGCACCGGCATTCGTCAGCTCACCCAATTCCTGCGATTCTTCTCTTCTTCTGGCTGCCTCGGCCGCGCTGCTTATAACTGCGGCTCTTCTCGTTCGTGCCGTGTCGTGTCATTGTGCATTGCATTGTGCATTGTACATTGTACCTTGTATACTGTGTTGTTGCTCGTGCCTGTCATTGATGTGGCCGACTGATGTTGATTGACGCCTGAGTGTATCTCCGTGATCAATCCGGTAAGTTGCCATGCACCACACGTGCACCGCTTTCTTGTGTCGTGCTCATGCTCCTCCAGACTTCCAGTCCCATGGCCGAAGTATATGACTCCGATGACGCCTGCAATCGCTCGCCGGTCCTGCAGCCGGCGGTAGTCAAGTACGGGCCCGACGAACCCTCGCCTCCCTTTCCTCACAAGCGGTCTGTCTCGCGAGACCGCCGCTCCAGAGACTCGCCTGGCTCGGACGGCGCCCGTTCGCGTAAGCATCACCGGACGAACAAAGGACTCCGATCCACCCAAGGCGATGCCGTCCTGATCGGCATTCTAGGCCCGAACCATCCTGACATTGCCCTGCATGCCGGCGAGAGGCCGCTGCGAAGCGAGTCCGACTCGGACGACGACTATCGCGAGCGCGTTAGGCTCTCTCCCCGGCCCAGCATCCCCGCCAGCGATGTCGCCGGCCGTGCCTTGGATTTGGCCGACCGCGCGAACAATATCCTGCCGCCCATCTCACAGCTCGTCTCCCAGGAACCCGTCTTTCCACCACCACCGCCGCCGCCGCCACCACACCACCTCCGCCGCGGCTCCGAACAGCTCACCCACGATGGCCTGGCTACTTCGGGTGTAGCCAGATATGCCATCTCCCCATCAGAAATGCCTGCTCAGGAATTGCTTCCTGCCCTTCAGTCCCTTCAGTCGCCGCCGCATTCCGCTGCTGGGTCTCCGGAGAATACCCAGAGTCTGCCGCCAGTTCAGTCTCTTCTGAGAGATCTCAGTTCAGTTTCAGTTGCGTCGGTCACCTCGAGTCACTATGGGGCTGCTTCTGCCCCGTCTCCTGCCGTTCATTCACGGCGAGTCTCGAGCTCGCTGCCTCCGCCACTACATCCTTCTCAATCCCAAATGCCCACGCCATACTCTCACGCTTCTCCAATGAGCACGAAAGAGCTGACCGGGGCCTCACCTGCTGCGCAGTCGCCATACTCATGGCGGCAACCCGGCTTTAAATCCGAGGGGTCGACTGTGTCTACTCTGTATGAGACACCACAAGGGCCGCTCACAGGCAAGAGTCCTGCTAACAATTACCCAACCCCTACTGAGCCACGGCCGCCGGGAGAAGAAAACCCCGAGGCTGGCAATGTGTATAAATGCCCGTTTCCCGACTGCACGGCTCCGCCATTCCAGACACAGTATCTTTTAAAGTATGTTTTCCAATGTTCTCAAAGATGCTTCAATTTTTTTTTTTTAAAAAAAAATCATACTGACGAGTTCTAGCTCACATGCCAATGTTCACTCACAAGAGCGACCGCATTATTGCCCCGTCCAGGATTGCCCTCGTGGCATAGGCGGCAAAGGCTTCAAAAGAAAGAACGAAATGATCCGGCACGGGCTGGTGCATGATTCGCCAGGATACGTGTGTCCGTTTTGTACAGATCAGCAGCACAAATACCCTCGACCGGACAATCTGCAACGGTATTTTACTCTATTCAGTTTTTTTTGGGTCTTTCTAACAAGCCCAGACATGTCAAAGCACACCACGTCGACCGAAGCAAGGACGACCCGGAGCTACGCAATGTGCTTGCGCAACGGCCCAAGGGCAGCGGGCGCGGACGTCGACGACGAGGGCACACCTGATAAGACAATAGAGACAATACATCGAGTAGTCTTATTGAACACAGCAACCAAGCATGAAGAATGGCCAGACCAGTATGTCAATTACATTCACTACAGTGTATTACTAAATACTGACTGATGCAGAGCTATGTGTCTGACTGAAGATGCCTGTATAACACACACTACAGGATTCCGCCGAGACAGCTAACGAAGTGACGAGTTACGAAGTATGATTTAGAATTGGACATAGTGAGATCCGCCCAGACGGGGCGCTGTACATAGGTACATGGGTACATGCAAGCGATATAAGATACAAGGTATAATCGAGTTGGCTTGGGCCGGTCGAATACAAATTGATATCCTTCTACTTCCAGTATGACGCGGATTCCAAATAAGGTGCAGTCACCTGACGTCAGTTGGTGGTTCCCTTTCCCAAATCTCCGCGACGTCCCAAAGCAGTAAGAAGCTGGGGCCATTGTCAACCACGATGGCACGCATCCCTCGTCCCTTAGTCCCAAGTAGGAAATCCCAATGCAGTAATTTCCAGGGCCCTTCCTAATCCAGCCACACTGGAACGTTGAACCTTGAACCTTGAACCTTGAACCCTGGACCCTGGACCTTTGGGGCCGTTCTTGTCAAGGGCAACGCACAGCATAGCACTAAGCCAGCTACTACCAAGCAACCAGCTAGACTACCTGTATGTATATGTGCATCATCAATGCATCCTGATGACTGATTGCAGAAGAAGTACCGGAGTACTCCGTTAGGTGTACGGCCAGCCAATGCGCGCGCGCGCAATTCAACATGAAACCAAGTCTGAAACCCTTGGGAGTTCTCTGCATCAAAAGTTTGACTCGTGGGGAAACCCATGCAAATGTACTATTAGTCTCTGGACCCCAAAAAACACATGTGATGGTGCAAGTGTGCACCCGCCACAAAAATGACACAACCCTTTCTGTCTAGTATCCCCCTCTTTTCAGGGCTGAACTTGTTCATCGCCATGTCCATGCGCTGCCCCATGCAGATGCAGGTTCATGAGGGTAGTTAAATTAGTTAGTTTGTATCTTATACTCCGTGCACGGTACAACGCATGGCTCCGTGACAAGACGAGACGACAAGGTACAAAAAACCAGACGGACCCCACGCGTTTTTTTGCCTGTTTGGGAACTATACAGATACGCCGGCCATTCCACGCGCTTGATTGGGTTGTTCACTCAGAACACTAGGAACTATAGAGTAAGTGACCTACGTACCTTGAACTGCGTAGTATCTTGCTAGTACCTAGTTTTTATTACTTACTAGTATAGAGGATCATGGAGACTGGAGCTCCGCCTCGTGGCATGATCTTCACAGACCACAAAAAACGGCCCACGGCAAATACGAACCACGTGCGGGCCTCGTATAGGAAGACTTCTTCCGTTGACAAAAACACACCCTAAATTACTATACGATCCCCCCCCCCCCCCCCCCCCCCCCCCCCCCCCCCCCCCCCCCCCCCCCCCCCCC
>MJVA01000025.1:850329-967691 GCA_001939245.1 Talaromyces wortmannii
CCCCCCCCCTCCGATCCCCCTCCCCCCGCTAACCTCTAGTCTCTAGGGCTTGCTTCCTTCCCCCCTTCAAAGAAGCAATTGCCCAGATAAAGAGGCTGACCGGCCTGTCGATCCCGCGGATCACCAACAGGTTTCAACCCAGTAAATCGTGCCCTTTATTTGAGCCACTAAGTTACGTACATACTCCGGAGGAGTCCCGAGATGGAAATCCGGAGGCGGCCGACCGATTTTCCCTTGGCCCTGGACGATAATTGAGTTTGCTTCTTCCCGTGTAGAAAGAGAGGACGTGCTTTAGTGTCCCACTTCCTGACTGTTCCACTACTGACTGTCCCACTTACTGACTGTCCTGACCTGACTCTCTCTCTCTCCTCTCCAGGCTCCCACCAACATTTAGAACTCAAAAGAGTCTACCACGCTAGCTGGCTAGTGCTGGACTCTGCGATCGGCAGTCCAATGGTGCCTGGCTAGCTCTGCGCCATGACTTGTCAAGTTTGTATGTACATGCAAAACCGCCCCGGGCGTGCATGTTCCCAATATTGGAGTTGATAGATAGAGAGACAAAGAACTAAGTACTGAAAAGAGTAGAAGTCATGACTGGCCTGCAAAGTCATCATTTGGGTAGTAGTAGTAGTAGTAAATAGTAATAGTAAATACAACAAGTAAAAGCAAAAAAGGTAAAGCTGATAAAATAAAATACATGAGAATCGTAACACAAGCACAACGCCGCGCAATGCGTCTATCCACACACACACACACACACACACCGGCATATCCAGATATGCTTAATCAGACATGTATACTGAACCTTGCATGCAGACAGAAAAAACAAGAAAAAAAAAAAAAAAAACTACCGCCCCCGACAGTGAATGCGACGCACATGATCCTTCATATTATCCGCGCGACTAAACACACGCCCACAGCCCTGCCACTCGCACGTAATCTGCGGATTATGCTTGGCCTCATGGCGCGCACGATCTTTCTTGCTGGAAAACCCGCCCTCGCGCGACTGCGGACAGCCATCGAAGCGGCAAAACAGGTATTTGCGATGCCGGTTGTAGTGTTTGCGCAGATCGCATGCCCGCGTAAACACGGTTTTGCTGCTGCACCCGGGGTGTGCGCAGCGCCAGGTGCCGTTGGCACTGCGCACGCCGCAGTCCGAGAGCCCGTCGAGAGACTCGGATGCCATGCTGGGCGAGGAAGTAGTCGAGGATGAAGGTGGGGGAGCGTGAGTGTGTGCGTGGGCGTGTCGTTGTTGTCGGTGGTGGTTGTGGCTGTGATGAAGATGGTGGCGGCGAGGGTGGGAGAGGCGGGGCACGGCGTGGTAAGAGGGAACAGGGTTGATTTGTCTCGCTGCGGCGGCGTCTTCGGTTGTAAATCTCTGCACAGCGACTTCAAAGTGTGGTGGTGGTGGTTGTTGTTGTGGTGGTTGTTGGGGATGGCTCCAGACCGGCGAGACTGGTGTGACGGGCGAGACCGAAGCAGACGATTCAAACGAGCCGGCCATGTATGCGGGCACTTGGTAGTATCCAGACTCATAAAACACGGGCTGGTACTGGGGGTATGCTGCGGTCGGCGACGACATGACCAAGGGCTGCTGCTGGTGGCACGAGGTGTCGAGGGCAAACAGATGCGAGGCCATCTCGTTGTCGCCCTCGAGCGCTTGCCGCGCTTGCTCGGAGAAGAATCCCGACATGTCGAACAGCGCGGTGTACGGCATTTTGCCGGAGGACTGGTAGGCCTCTGGGCAGTGGAATGGGGGAGTCACAAACATGTTGGCTGCGTGACCATCAATCATTGAGTCAATTGAGTGTGATTGTGAGTGTAAAGTGAAGTTAAGATGAGGTGAGATGAGGTGAGGAATACAACTATAAGATATAGAATATAGATGCAAGATGCACAGTAAGACATTTGAGATGTAAGACGGTTATATACCTAGGCCCTAGCTCCACGATCACCGCGCCGGCCTCGATCAGACATAACGTTGGCTCCACAACGCACATGTTCGAAGCTAGAGGATCAAGAGGAGTATGATCCTTTGCTAGCCACCGTGCAGAGGCTGCATGCAGGATCCCACACCAACAACAAGCTGTCGCCCCAGCCGTAGCCTTGGTCTTAGCCCGGCCTGGCCTGACCTGACCCTGGCCCTAGCCCTGGGACTGGGACTGGGACTGGTTGTCTCGGAATGGCCCGTACATATCTACTTGGTGGTAGTAGTCGCAGTAGTCGTAGTAATTAAGTACAGCGGAAACGGAGTGGCCGGGCTTTGCTATCCCACTACACAGAGAATGCTGTTCTGGTGACGCCTGCATGCAAAAACACCCCGACGAGAAAGGAGTAATTGCCCAAATGTCCGTCCTCGTACAAATCCGTACTATAGTCTATTAGATCCAACGCGCGGGAGAGTTTTCGCACGGCTGAGTTTATCACTTATGGCTTATTTGAATTTTTGTATTTGAGTTTTATTGTTATTGCACATCCGGTTACATCTCCCCAGTCCTGCAGCTTGGCTCGTCACAGACGAAAAAACACTGGGCCACGATCGCCGGGAAAGTGGTTCCACCCAAGAGCCACACGCCGGTCAACCTAATTTGTGTTTTTTTTTTTCTTTCTTTTCTTTTCTTTTCTTCTTTTGTTCTTAAAATTTATTACGCTAATTTCCTTCGTACGTGCGTAAAACGGGGTAATGACTCGTTTACTCGTATTTTAATTACTCTGTGTGCTTCGTACGGACCATCGTGTTCCTCAGTTGTACTAAGTTAGTATATCTTCGCCGTTACATCCACAAATCTAGAAAAAGAGGCACGATAAATGTCCGGCTAATACGAAAGTGCCATGTGCCTTACATATCCTTTAATTGCTCCGTGCCATCGAAGGTGCCTGGCAGTGGGACTTTTTCTTTTGGCAGGATTGCGCGCTGGACCAGGGACCAGGACGACTAGCTGCAACGGCCAATAGTGTCATGCGGTCTCGTTGCATGCGGCCATACTTGTCGAGTTATCTACGTATGTAGTTAGCAGTAGTGAGCCACGATTGTGTACGAATGTATCGTAGTTGGACTCCGTATAGTTTAGCACACTACTCCTTAGTACTTCCAGTATACACGTTAGTCCCGGGCTGTCGAATCGAGTCATGCCGAGCAAGCTGCAGTCCCAAAAAGGGCAGTAATCCAACATGCAGCCAGCATGGGCTGATTGGCCTGCTGGCCAGCAATTAAGATTCTCTCCCCCACCAGACATATGCAAGTGCAAACTTTGATGGGCGATCATTAGTCGCCAGCCGGCCGCTTCCGTGGTCCGTATACATCTTCCACAGTACTTGGCACCAGGTATACGAGGACAGAGGTATACGTGCTTGGTACATGTAGATATAGCCATAGATCAATGCTCTAGGTATAGACAGGATGTACAATACAAGAAAACTCCGTCAACTGGTCAACTGGTCAACCGCTACAGCCAGTCAAAGGATCCGGATGCTTGCTTGCGGTGCAGGTCCCATAAATGCGCCTGATCAACAGAGTTTGCAGCCCCGCGCAGACGACACTATTGAAACCGGCTCTTGCGTCCCGGCCTTCACGTGGTGGATCAGCCAGATGTGCTGCCAATACTACGCAGACCGCTCGAGTCATTTACGAAATAGTATTCAATATTAACGATCCCTGTTCACGATGCACGTACTCGCATTCGAAATCCCTCGTGGTGCCCTTGCAGCCTCCAGAGATGCGCGATCAGACCTGTGCCATGGTTGCGTCCCCCTAGTCTAGCCATGCTAAATTGTCTCATTTTTTAACCTGCTGTCGCATTTGATTCTGCACATCGCAACTTGCGCTCTTCCCATCATTCTGCCCCCACTCACTGTGTTGGAACTTGGAGCCGACTACACTCGAAGACCGCCGTCTTGCGAAAGCAGAGGCGTCTGCAAATCGGGAACTTTGTTATCTTCTTCTTCCTCCTCCTCCTCCTCTTCCCCTGCATTCTCTGACCGGTGCCTGTACAAGATGTAGTGTTGCACTACAAAAATGGCGTCGAAGAGAATAGACACGTTGCCCAGCAGGAACTTGATCGGGTTCCCCGTTACCCCGCTCCAGTCAGCCTCGAAACTGGAGTCGAGAACCAGCTGCGCAATCGATAACACGCCGCCAGAAAGGTCGAGAAGAATCTGTCGAATGTCCCATCCGGCTGTCGACTGGCGCTTGTAGTTGAGCCATGCCTGCGGGATGTACTTGACCACCGTGACCACGACTTTGACGTAGGAAATTCCGTAGAGCTGGTACCATTAGCAAACCCTTTTGTCTCTTCTTCGTCCTTTTCCAAGAACATACAACGTCAATCCACGCCCAGGAAAAGGCGTCATTGCCCCCATCCGGACTCGCCCTCAGCACGATAAATACCAACCCCGCAACCGCCACCAGCGACCCCCAAAACAACCCTGCAACCGGCTTGCTCACGCGCTGATACCGTGCGACCTTGAATCCCCAGACGGCGGGGAAAAACTGCGAGTAGACAATCGCGCTCAGCACGACCGCGTGCACGGCAAACGCCAAGTCGTTGAACCGCACCGACGGCTCTGGCGAAACCGGGTTTCGTGCCGCATATTGCTCGCGGATCAGTGGCGAGTACATGAATGCGCCGGCGTAGATGGTGTAGCATACGAAGCCCAGCACGTTGATGGTTGGGAAGTCGATTGCCAGTCCGTATGTGGACCGCCGCCGGAAGTTGTTGATGGGCTGGGGGTAGAATGAGAGCGACCAGCACAGCATGCTTTTTTTTTTAAGTCAGAGTATGGTTACTTAGTATTATATTCTCAGTACTTACTAAATCCAGCCCAGCAGACTATGCAGAGTCAGTCAGTAGACTCAGTACGTGGAGGTGGCAGGGATGATAACGAACCGAGATAAGGCCTTGACAAAGACCTGCAGACCCTCGGACGGCATGGCGACCGCGTATCCAAGTGCAAACAGCACGTCGTCTACAGCTGTAACTGGTACAGCAAGAATCTCTATATACAGATGCTGGTGTTGGGGTGTTGCCGGCAGTTGGTGGCACAGGACGAGAGAAGCACGCGATCCGGCTGGGTCATGTGATGACTGGTTAGCTGCTTATTAGATAAGCGGTGCTTATCTCAGTAGACATGAAACGAATTACAGCTAATAACTGTGGCCTATGCATTCTATTGCAAAAGTATTCATCTTCAAATTTGATTTCATTGCTATCAACTGGTTTTTGGACGATGCCTTTAAGATTGGTTGCCCAGTGGAGATGCTACTGTTCATTTTACTACATATGTACGTAATATGTTCTCCGCATCTTGGCCGCTTTGTCAACAGGACGACTTAACAATGGGCGTCCGCCAAGAGACAATCTAAACTTGGCTGCATTCCAAGCTTTTTAAACCATAACGCTTGATTCGAATATCTAGTATGCTTGAGCCTGGAATGTTCGAGTTGCCACATCCGGTTAGGCCGATCCTGCCAGATCACGATGCACGCTAGCCGCTTCCAGTTAGTGTTTCCGTTGTCCGCGACAACGCAGGCCGCGGGGACGGGTCGCTGCTTCGCTAAGCTCGAAACAGCAAACTGTTGTGTCCAGCCCAGCGTGTCTCCGCCCTCTCCACCATCCTCTTCATCAAATCTGTTTGTTGCTCACTGACATCCTCCTCTTACCTAAAACTGGCTTTTACGTCGTTCTTGAATTAACTCCGCTCATTTACCGGTTACGTCCCTGGACTGAGTCTTGCTCTGTCCCATCGTCCGCCGATCCCATCGATTCCATCGTCTTCGCTTCAGCTTCAAAAAGTTTTGCTCCTGAATAAAGAATACATCCAACCAGTCCGATCGAACACACTACAGCTTATTGATTGACGTCGCATGGTACATTCCCCGAAGCGGGGGATCTCGCAAGATCTCCTTTGCTGAATCCAGCATTCCTCAGCTTTATAGATCCACGTGGAGACTGGACTGCCTGAGATAGAGATTGTACCACGCAGACACAATGCCAGACACACTCTCCCCCCCGGGGAGCAGTGTCTATGCATCTGACACGATGTACGTTGGCGACGGAACCTGGGATAGTACACGGAATACCTTTTTGCTGCCCAATTTGATGGGAGTCAACTTTGATACCATGAGATACAATGGTGCGTTTTTTTCTTCTTCTTCCTAATATATTACTTTATACTGACTCCCACAGGCATGGGTAACCGCTTTCGAGACATGCCCGGCTATCACTCGATGATAGTCGCACACGGTGTCATCGCCACCATTGTCTTCCTCGGATTTGTGCCGGCCGCAATTCTGATTGTTCGATACTACTCCATATGGAACCGCTACTGGGCTTACAAATACCACGCCTGGCTGCAGGTGCTGACGCTGCTCCTGTCAACCGTTGTGTTTGTATTGGGGTGGTTTGCTGTCGGACCCCGGAGGAGCCTGACAAACCCACATCATGGCATTGGACTCGCTCTATATGTTTTGATCATATTCCAGGCCCTCTGGGGTTGGTTTTCCCACAAGGTGGAGTTGGGGAAAAGACGATACCGTTCGCCTCTGAAATTAGTGGTATGCCTGTCGTTTTGTTGTATACATGCATATATATATATATATCTGACCGCTGTAGATTCACCGGTGGATAGGACGGGCCACAGCAATTCTAGGAATTGTTCAAATCCCTCTTGGCCTAACTCTCTATGGTTCTCCAAAGTCGCTTTTCATTCTATTCGCAGTTGCAGGCTTCTTTTGGCTGGCTCTGTTCTTCATCCTCTCTTACCGCTACGACGAAGGCGGAAGTGACTATGGCTCTGATTACGACAGCCGAGGCAGCTACATGTCCGGACCGTCATCTCCAGAAGAAAAACACCACAGTGGATTGGGCAAAACAGCTGCAGCAGCAGTGGCTGGTGCCGGGATAGCGAAGCTTTTCCAACGTCGTCGATCCCATGGTCATGCTGAAGAGGATATCCAAAGCTCTTACATGGATGAAAAGTACTCCGATGAGGGCCACAAAACCGGATGGGGAAAGCGTCTGCTCCAAGTTGGCGCGCTCGCTGGGGCCGCTGCGTTGGCGAAATCATTCTGGGACAGAAGACGGCAACGGGAGAGCGACAATGAATCGGGTCGCTATCGACCGGCGCCGCATGCACACAGTGACAGCATGACCGAGGAGACTATGAGTCGGATTGAAGAAGGCCGTCCGGCTGCTGGCACACCAGGCCCGTACCTACATCCCGGCCGACGGCAGAGCTACAGCTCCATGGATTATAGCTACTACACGCACCCCGAACAAGACGAACAAGGGCACGGAGCTCGTAACGCACTCCTAGGTGCTGGAGCCTTTGCTGCAGTCAGGAACCTATTTAAACGCCGAAAAGATGACAACGAGCAACAACGTATAGAGGAGATCAAGCGTCGAGACAGAGAGGAAGAAAAGGTGGCCAGGGCGAACAGTCAGCGAAAGCACACAGGAGATGGATTCGTCCCACGAAGACAAAGGCCGTCACAGTCAGTGCTGTCTAGCGAAATGACGTCCGACATAACCCCGCGACCACCCCGTCCAGACAACCGTACTCAGGAAGCGATGGTTAGCGGCGGTGTAATGGACGATACATCCACTATTCCACCCGCTCCTCCAACACATGGACAAGTTCCGGAAAGCGTTGTTGACTCGGAGCTCGAATCTGCCATCACTGGAACCGCCGCAGGAGCCGCCGCAGGAGCCGCTGCTGGGTCAGCTAGCCGCCGTCGTAGCAACAGCAGAAGAAGATATGACGACCGACACGACGGTGTTTCCTCACCACCAGTGTCCGTCAAGATCAAAATGCACAACGACGGCCGACACGTCACTCTCCGGAAACTGACCGAAGAAGAGGCAGCAGCCAACAGACAGGCAAAACGGCAATCAAGGGAACGGCGCAGCTCTCGGCCTAGACGCGGCAGCGCCAGCTCCCTGTCTGGCGGCGAGGGGGGATCTGATCGATGGCGACGAGTCGAAGAGATGGAACGTCGTCAGGCAGAGCAAACTCAACGAGAACAAGCAGCCGCCCTCGCAGCAGAATCCGCAGCAACGGCCTCTGTGGCACCTATCTCACCACCGCCTGCTCCATTGGCCCCTCCACCGATGTCGCATGCTGCCACGAGTCAAACCTCAGTTCCCCACGCTCCATCGAATATGGCTCCATCACATATGCAGTATCCTCCTACCGCAAGTTTGACGTCCCCTGGAACGTGGACTGGAACTGAAGCTAGCGCCGACTATGCCAATAACCGGAGGAGACGTAGGGCAGAGCGGGCTCAGGCACGGGCTAGACAACAGGCACAGCATAGCGTCGAGTTTACCTGAAACCTTCTCAACTCCATAATACCCTCTTTTTTTTTCGGTCTTTTTTAGGGCATGTTCATACTTTTCCCCCTTCGATTAGCTACGCCTTGTATGAGTTTATATCTTTTTCGTCGCTTTCATCTTCTTTTCGGTGAACTCGGGAGGTTTTCTGAGGCATAGTGCAAATAGTTTTTTTTTATGACAGGGAGTTCTTCGTTGTATATATCGATTGGTCGCGAGGGAAAATACTTTATGTTTGGTTCATGTGATGTCTGGTTCAATGATGTTTGGTAAAGTTCGGTTCGATGAATTGATGTATTTTTATGATTTTAGACTTGGCTAATCGATGCAAGTGCTTCAATTTTGATGTTTTAATTTAGTCGTAAGACTTCGTAGCATGGCAGTGTGGTAATTGATTTAAAACTATCAACTACCCCCCCATATTCCCACCAAAATTCGACAAATCCGTTTCCACAAGGGACATGATATTCACATTCCCCGTAAACCAATTCTCCAACGAAAACGAGTCTCCTCCCAGCCAGGACCCGATGTTATCACTTGCCCCGTTGCCTGCATTACTGCTGTAGTCTTCTGCGGCAGTTTCTGCAGCCATGTTGCTGTGTTGCTGTTGTGGTTGTTGTTCCCCGAGATTCAGAAAGCCAGCCGCGTTGGGAAATCCGAGGGCGCTGAGATACGGCTCAAAGTCATCTGTGGAGAGTGATGAAGGTTGTTGAAGGGGTGCGAATTTGGGTGTGTTGAAGTCGGGCAGAGTTTCGTCGGGGGCATGTTTGATAGAAGAAGGTTGCTGCTGTTGGAATGCGGCTTGTGATTGGTGGTCTGCATCTGAATGGGTATGTTGCTGCTGCTGCTGGTATATCTCTTGATGGTTGATTTTTGTCTTGATGTATAGCTCGGCCACGCGGTGAAAGACCTGGCACAGACGCCGGAGTTTTTCGGCGGCTTCGATGGCTTCGCCAGGTGACTGCAGGGATGATACGAAATCTCCGAGGCATTTGAGGTCTGCGAGATTAGCTGTGGCAATGGCATGGCAGAATAGGACCATGAAAGGAGTAAAAGGGCAATTGATCAGGACCCTAAACATCAGTATTAGTTTATAGCCAGAAAAGCAAATGGAGAAGAGAAAAAGTGATTTACCAAGAAATATATCCATGCCAGATATAGCTGTTACTATTCTTATACCGCTCGGAATTGCGTTGATGAGCCCTCAACGCCGCTCGCGCCGTTTCAATGCACCCATTGCTAAAGATAATCGAGCTGTCCAACGGACCCGGCGGCACGGCCCTGTACGCCAGCGTCGAGAGACCGTAATACATAATCTCCGACGACGACGCGGCTGCTTCATAGTAGACCGGGTTGTACGCGCGCGACGGGTCGATCTGCGCAATCTCTTGATACCACAGCTGCATATCAGAAATGAGTTGCTTCGCCCGCCGAGTGCGATCGGCAGCGGGCCCGGACAGGGCGCGAGGAGAGTAGAGGTCTTCGTATATACGGCCCTGGAAATACCCGATTTTGACCCAGTGGTGATACATGCTGTCCCACATGCTCATTTTGGAGTCGGCAGAGGGTTCGGGGAGAGGGAGGGTGATGTCAAAGTCTTGCAGAATCGACGAGTGGCCCAGGCGCAGCGAGAGGCATTTGTCGAGGATGTAGGTGAACCAAAACATCCGGTTTCGGAGTTTTAGGTCTAGAGGGTTGTCGCCCGCTGTTCCGACGGTTCGATGGTATCCAAGCGTTTGGCAAAGACGAGCTGCTGTCGAGGTGAGCGCCCAGCATAGTGAAGGTTGTGATATGTCTATCGCGTACGATGCCTGGGTCCAATAGTTAGGACAGGGAAGAAATGCATGGAACGGGACTCACCTACTCCAATAAGAAGCGCCTGAAGATTCTCGCTGGTCGCCGCGGTAAATATATTGAACCGGCTGAGAGCGTACTCCAGATTTGTTCGGCATATGTTGACGTTTTCGGAAGCTTCGGGGAATTCCTTGCCTTGCAGAGAAGCCAGGCCTTTGAAGAGATGATAAAGCCCGCCATTTACCAGGGTAAATGTAGCAACGGAATAATCCTCAGTGGCAAAGTATACCTTTTTGCACAGTTCATTGAATTGCTCAAAATCGATAAAGGGAAGATCCAAGAAATTCTGCGTCTCTAAAAAACAGGCAAACTCGCAGATTAGTGATCAATATGCATGTATTTCATTCATTTCCGACTCACCCTTGCAAATACGCAACAAGCCCACAACCGATTCCATAGCCGGCATCTTGACCGATGATATATCCACCGTTGAGGCATCGCCATGCTGAGGGGCAGCAAATCGATAATCCTGATTAACAGACCCAGAATGCTGTTTTTCAATCAGATTCCGCAGCGCCACAAGAGCATCCTGCATCTCGGGGTTCGGGCCAAAGCCGGTATCACTGTTCATCGCATTCTCAATGACCCGGCTTGCGTGCACTGAGTGTGCCGTTAACGACGAGTCTCCTTCGAACGCGGCATTCGGTTTTGCGTCACGCCTTGCCCGGGATAGTGAGGGTGACGATGCTGGTGCAGAGGAAATTGATGGATGAGTGGAAGGAGGAGGTATTAACTGCGCCTTTGATGATGACGACGGTGACTGCGATGACATGCTGGGAGTTGCCAACATCCTGGCAGGAATTGCAGCTGAAAGTGAGTTCAGATTCTCCAGCAGAGTTTCTATACGGGCCAGCCGGCCTTCGATGATCTCGATTTTCCTCTCACTGCACACATAAAGATTAATAACGCAAGACAGAAACAACACAATAAAACGCTGCTCCGTACTATTGATCAGATATCAGAATCCGTTGACGCTGTTCTTTAGGACGGCTAGCAGTGCGGCACACTATACTCGACGCCCTGCAATTCGAGCAGGGTGATCTCTTGTCACATTTTATCTAATGAAATCAGTATGAACAAAAGAAACTTCAACGTGGAGCCATGCAATCAGTACCTTTCTGTTGCGACAGTTGTCGCACTGGTTCGTTCCGGTTAGGGTATAGATTGCTCACGAGCAGGTCGGATGATGCTTACTGCCCGCCACGTTGGGGTATTCTCCTCCCTCCCGGTGTCGTCAATGTCTCGCTGCATGTCTCTTGCGAAGTTTTAATATTTCCAGGCGGATTATTTGCCGGAGATGCAGAAGCAGTGATTGATCTGGCTTGTTTCATTGGGGCCTTGGGAGTGACGCGCCGGAGTCCGCGGAAGCCGCATGTGGGTCCTCGACAGTCTCCTGATTCGTTAAATCCAATTGTCCCAATCCTATTTATATACTTTATACGCATGCTGTTTCACTGCGACGTGGTTAAAATCATACATTGCTTGTTTTGTTTATTACATAAACTTGCAGGAAGTAAGAAAATTCCAACATCGCTCGCTGTCAGCTCATAATACATTGGACAAGTTGGATTCCACAGATAAGACAACGCCAAATCGCTGAAGCAGAAGTTAATGACCGAGAAACATTCGACCAAAAACAAAGAAAGTGAAGGAGTGGTGGCATTTGTTAAAAAACAACGAGGAGAGGACTGTTTTTATAAAGGCGGATAGAAAGCCAAGTCTAGATAACCAAGACTGGCAAGCCTATAGAGATGCGAGAAGCATCCCACCAACAGAAAGCAGGCAAATAGCAGCAGAGGATAAAGACGGGCCCATTCCCAATCGGCTTCCCGCTGAGGAGCCGTTGCTGACGGAATCCTGAGTTCCGACTTTGACAGTGGCGTTGACGAAGCCGGGTCCGCACCCAACGTTGATGACTTCTGCGGCCGAGAGATAGGTGTTGACCAGAGGATTACCCTTGACTATGGCCGATTGCTGAAACACCTGCATGGTCGCCTGTGTGCATTTGTTGCAGGTTGGTCGACTACCACCGGGGAGGGAGTTACCTAGTGGTAAAAGGTACAGATAATAGCTGGCGACGTTGGAGGAATTGGTGGCCGCCTCGGTAAAGCAGTAATCCTCGGTCGACGGGTCTTTGAGACAGGCTGTCTTTGCGAGAGGGCCGTATGAAAGCATGCTGTTGTATGCCTGGGTCACAGTCGGATTTCCTAGCTGGTAGTCTGAGCCACAGTTTTTGTCACTAGTGAGATTCGACGCCATGTTCGTCATGAAGGTCGTGCACTCGGTAATGTTGGCCTCGCACGAAGTATCGAGAAGGGGATCGAGAGTGCTCGACGAGCCCATGGCTTTGAAGAATGCGTTGGAGTTTTGGAGGAGGGGCGAGATTGCGTGGCATGATTGATATGTGGTATCGGCGAGAAAGGTATGGAAAAAGTCCGGGCAGCTTGTCGCCGTGAAGTTGTTTCCGAGTGTGTCAAAGGCCGTCGGAAATGAGCTGGATCGTTTCACGAGTGGTTGTCCTTCTGTGTCTGCGTCTGCCGCAGACGGTGTGATCTGCTCTTTCAGCTCCTCGGATGAGCTGGGCAACCCATCTAGTTCCTCGACAGGCGAACCGCGCCCACTGGTAATTAAGAATAAGATTAACGTCAGATGCAATACGGATCCGACGAGTCCGCCTCTGATCCGAATAGGTGATGGCGACATGGCTGTGCGAAAAGGAGGGAAACACCGAGAAACAGTTTGATAAAGACTAGTAGAGGTCGTATTATGTATATAATATTAGACGTAGCGAGTGGATGGTTGGTGAACGAGTGTGGTTCGTCAAAGACGATTCAAGTAAATGAAAGGAGAGTCTCGCTATAGCATGACCTGTTTCTATTCCCGACCGCTGGACATTTAGAGTGGTCGACAGAAAAGACGCCGTTGCTGTCAAAGACGTACGGATACGATCCGAGAGCTCAACAGTGTATATCAATGATGCGTCTTGCGTTCCCCGGATCGCCTCCTCAACCACGCGAGGGTTAGTCGTGCGCTCGTGCCGGAGAGAGCGTCGCAGCACGCAGACAAAGAGTCTTATTATTTATACGACATGGTGTCTCGGCCGGGGCCAGAGCCACAAGAGGGGAACAGCACAGCCCAGGCCGGTCTAGGCCAGGAACATCCGGTTTTTCTTTTTCACCCGATCACGGACCGACCAAACACACTTTCTTCATCGCGGTCTAGCCGGAAGCCAAGACGACCATGTCAGGGCAGAAAAACAAAAAAAGTGGGCGCGATAGGCGCAAGACTGGAGCCAAGGCCCAAGGGTTACAGGGCTAGCCAACCGCGCTTGTCTGTTTGAAGACAAGTCTCACTCAGCTTCTCTGGTATGACGATTCCATGAGGCGTCAGCCCAGACAGAAACTGTGGACAGTCAGACTGAAATGTTGCGCAGAGAACAATGATGGTAATTAAATGGTGGCACTCCGGGTTCCTAAAACGTGGACAAAGGCACGTTCAACGTGGCACGACAGGCGAGACAGAGGACAGGGACCGTTGAGACTAGTAATACTCCGTAATAATTAATAAATTAGAACCGTTGCCTAATAATATCACGTCAATCAGCCTATCAGCAGCAGCACGAAAACGGTCATAGTATGCGAGAAACCAACCGTGCGGTCGATTCTGACTCAACTGGGTCCTCGTGTTGACGAACTGCTCTCGCGTCGCACGTTCATCTCATGCCAGCCACGCCAACAGCGCTATATCCAGCACTGTCCAGGGGCAATGGGCAATCATCCGATAGCATCGTCACATGAGGTTGTGTCGCAGCTGAACCCCTGAGCGGATGCATTGGCTTGTTGCGCTGCCGAGACCCGAAGGGGAAGGTGCGATCAGGCCGATGCCCCGACGTCACGTGTAGTGTGATGCATCTACTTTCACCTCAGAAGACGATCGTCGCCGTCAAATTCTCGGAATTTCACTAGGCTTGCATTGCCGGCTATCAACCATCCTTGGTGGTCTGAAAGCGATGAATGCACCGACTATATACAATGCCGATGATTGGCTATAATAGTGATACGTAGTCGGCTCGCTGACTATCTACCGAAATCAAAGACGCTGGAAATAAGCAGAAGAGTTACGAGCTCAGCACCTAGAGCTATGTTCGAAGATCCTTGGGGCTGAACATCCCGATACTTTGACGAGCATGGCCAATCTAGCTTCCACATATTGGAACCAGGGACGATGGGAGGAAGCCGAGAAGTTACAGGTTGAAGAATTGAAGCTGTGCGATAAAGCTCTGGGACGAGAGCATCCTGAAACACTGACCAGCATGAATAATCTCGCCCGGGCCTGGAAGTCACTTGGCAAGGATGATCATGCCTTGGATTTGATGACTAAATGTGTTCATCTCCGTAGGGAGCAGTTGGGCCGTATTCACCAGCACACTGTGTTTTCGGCTGCACTTCTTACTAGTTGGTAAAAGGAGATGGATCTCCATGAACGTCAAGTCTGAGAAGCCTTTTAGATGCATATGATATGCATAGATACTAATATCTCCTAGTTTAATGCGTTTCAGGTGAAGGAACTCTCTAACATCTGTACTTAGAATATCCACGTCTTACACGTTATTTTCTACAAAGTATTGATAAAAATGCATGTAATCAAAACTGTTGTGGTATATTCCGTAAAATCTATATAATCTGAAACTCACATACCCTGGAGAGTACAAACGAGAGAGCCGCAGTCAATATTTCTCACGGTCCCATTTGACTCCATGGACATCTACCTAGACAGCGGTCTTTAGCTCCTCCGATTAGGTGTTGTGTCTCCCAACGCAACACCGACTAGGCTCCGTTGCTGTTGAAGCGGTGCACCGAAAAGGTCGCCATGACTGCCTGCAGGCAGCACGGGGCTGCTTCCCAGCGCATTTTGATCGCGTCGCGTGCGAGCGTATGCCAACTTCGTGAACCGCCCGACGCGGTTCCAGAAGTGCCGCCCGGATTCGTGGCTAGAAATGCGGTCGATCAGGTCTGCCGTCGCCTCTCGAACTACCGGATCGGTGTGGAAGAGCCCGAGACTGACGTAGAACAGTCCAGCCTGGCTCTCCGGCGTAACCGTGAGTAGTTGGCAGATGCCAGCATAGTCTCGGATCGAGTGCGCGAAAGCAATGTAAATCGCCCCCGCAACCTCTGACGGTAGTTTCAAGGCTCGCAGTCGGTCATGGTGGTGCTGCAAATCCATCGACTTGACGGGCCCGGTGGCATGATACGATGCAGAGACATCCTGGATAAATCCATAGTAGGACCGGGTGTTCCGCCAGCCTTCAATTCGAGAAACGCATGCTGCGAGTTCTCGATTTTTGGTCGCCTCATCCGGCCAGACATAGCCATGGCCTCGAAGTGATGCCGGGTCTGACGGGTCTACTTTCAAACCACTAGCATTTGATGCTGATTCCTCTCCTGGTCCCATTATATACAGAGCTGACGCTCCATAGACGGTTTCCTCGAATGCTGCAGCCACTCTGGTGAATTTCAGAATATAGGCACGCCATTTCGAGCGGATGACCCCCTCTCCATACCGTTGGTTAATACTTTGCATGATGTCATTCATAAAAGCCATATCACCAGTTGGGTCCAGAGATGCTGCTGCCTGTCCAGAAGGAGTATTATTATTTTGCTGGAAGAATTTTGAACCTTCTGTTACTGGTGCTGACTCGATCCGGCTACTAATCTTCATACGACCAGTAGGGAGATCACAAAGTAAGTCCCACCACTCAGGGTGGTTGGCAAAAGTCGGGTTGGTCACGCCAGCAACGAATCCAGGCACCTTCAGAAGATCATCGATCTTGGTCAAGTCTGTATATGGGAAAGCATATCGAGTGAAGCCTCGCAAAATACCGCCAGATGCCAAAGCGCATGCGGCGAGGACGGCTTCTGCTACTTCTCCAGATGGTCGATTATGTCCCAGGAAAACGACCCGTTTCTGCGTAAGCATGGCATTAATTAACACGATGATCGGGTGTGTGTAGGCGCCACCGGTGGTGAGGTGAGGGTGAAGAGCAAATGGTTGCGGCGCTGTGGAGTGTGGAGCGGCAAAGATCTGAATCAATTTAATGAGTGAAAAGTCTCCCACTGTCTCTGGCCAAATAACCGTTGGGATTTTCACGGGGATTGGTATCTCATTGTAAACGACTTTGGATTCGTATTCATGAGTGTCTCGGGGCAAGGTGTATCGTGCTTTGGTTGGTGAGCCTGGTGAGGATGACCCGGAAACCCGCTCGGATTCATCATCAGCAACCCGCTGTTCAATCATACGCTCGAATTTCTCAATAAACATGTCCTTGGAGTCACTAGCTTGTAGAATACTCCGCTCTAGCAACGAGAAGCGAGGGAGGAGCGAAAGATCCATGGCATTCACAGCATCATAAAGGGATGCAAGTGTTTCAGGATATGGTGCTTTGAAGTATTCTTCCAAAGCCAATAAAAGTAAAGGCTACTGTATGTTAGTAAAGACACGCCGAACTCTTTTGATTTGTTTGGCTCACTTTGTATATATGTAGAAATGAATGACGAGTGCAAATAGCCATAGCTTTCACAACCGCACCACTGTTTTAGTTAGTTCCTGAAGATAATTATCGTGATCGCCCTGTGGGAACTAACCGTCGAACTGTGTTGTCCTGCTTCGTATTGACCAGATTCAGCACATACATGAGAGGAGGGCCTTCTCCATTTTCCTCTTCATCATCGTCGTCGTCATCGTTATCATCGTCATCGTCGTCGTCGTCATCATTATCACTGCTTTCGTTTGCACTCCTTTCATGATCATTATCTTGGTCGTCAAGGCCTTTGTTTTTTCGTCTCTTTTTCCGCTTTTTCTTTCCCTCTTGGTCCGCGTCTTCTTCCTCTTCCCCCGTGTCCTTGTGCAAGAAAAATATTGTCCAATCCTGACTCCGAACGTGGGTTTGATCGGGAAGCATCAGCTCCGCAAGCATACTCTCGTCTCCGCTAATCGCAGCAGGATATTGGTGTTCCATAATCGGTCCACGGTCGATGTGAAAAGACGCCACGAGGATATACTCCACATGGCGTTCGGACGAGTCCAACGGATATTGAGACTTGAATCGTCGAGGCTTGCCGGTCTGCAAAAGGTCTGGATGTTCTACCGACGGCCGGCGACGAATCTTTTGCGCACTGCTCGGGGAGCGTCTCAAGAACGAGGCTGCGGGCGAGATTCGAGATTTTCCACTTGCACTCAGTTGCGACGAGGACGGGAACGAGGCCAGGTTCGATAGCTTCTCGGTCTGGGATTCACCTGTCGGTGTTAAGACTGGCATAATTGGCAGCGGGTTCGCCATGGTGTGTGATGCTGATAGGGGAGAGATGCTCGATGGTGGTAGTAGTAGTCACAACAATTCGTGCCCTTGTTCTTGCTTCGTCCGAAAATTCTAACCCCGGCCTATTGCGCATTATTGTCAGCGTTCAGTTCGCCTTGTGAAATAGAGTGAGATGCACGGGTGGGAGGTTGGCTGCATACAAAAACGCTAGTCGGAACTCAGTGGAGACAATTGAGCGACACTGATTAGCCTGACTCGGCCATGCGCCGCTGGGACAGATCACATATGATCAATAGCAAAGCGCCCTGGGGGAGAGGCCATTGGGAGCGACTGATATCATTCTCGCCGATGAAACGAGGTCTCCCCCTGGTCGCCGAGTGGAGCCCCGCTTGTGGAAACCCTAAAGCTCTGCTTATGTAATGATTTTCCCATAACGTATTCCACAAGCACCCTGCGCACACAAGCACCCTGCGCACCCACTGATCCGCACAAATTGAAGCAACTCGGATTTCTACTCAACACTGAAAAATCGCTTATATTTCTATATATAATTATTCGGACATGCCGTGCGCCTATACCCTATTATTCCACAATTCGTACACTTAGGTGGAGCGCACCTGCGAGGCTGAGAAGCCTCAGCCGGAGTAGTCGATTAGTCAGGTAAATCATCTTCTTGAAGTGCTACAGCAAGCTCCTAACCTTCAGAGACAGTCAAAATACCTTCATTATAAAGTGCTTTTAACCTTCTATTACGCTTCTTCCTCACATACTCATTTACAACCCGCAAATCATAGTTCTCCTTTGCTAGAATTGCCGCAAAATGCATTGCCATTAAGCAGCCTTTTATCAACTAATCTAAAGCATAATTTGTAGGCGAAGAAGGGCTTATTATACATCGCTTTAAGAAACGCTTTATTAACTCAACCTAGCGTTACAAAGTCTGAATATTATAAGGTATTATAAGCAAAGCATTGCTTATTAATAAAATACCTAGTCTTGAGGTCTCCGGAGTAGGAATTCTAACAATAATTTACAATTAAGATAAGATAGATTTAGGATTAAATAGTAAAATTTTTATATAAGAGAAGCCATTTATAATATTTCTTATAGTATAGACCTCTTCGCGGATTACTAACAGTATAATAAGAAAATCATATTTATTAATATAATTAATACCATTGCGTATCTAATCTTTAACTACACGTCTAAAGCGGCGCTTAAAAACAGTAAAAACGCCTATATCAAGTGGTTGTAATAGATGCGAAGAGTATAAAGACATATATATAGATATAATGTTATTATTATAACAATATTAATCCTATTTAAGCGTTAAATGACTGCTATAACTATCTAATATCAATAACCAGTACCGTTTAACTATACAAAGCTTTGTTAATTTATCAAACATATTTTAAAGCTAAAGTAAACTAATTTCATCTAATGTTCAGCTATTTAATGATTGTATTATTAACTAATCTAGTGGTAGGCCTAGATATATATACTAATCGGCCTACTTAATACCAGATTTAAATATAATTAATAGAAGTAAAGCAAAGTCTTAAGTGCTTATATACTCTACTATAGTAACCTATTTATAATTTCTAAACTAAATAAGACTTGGTTTTTCTAAGCGATTATAGTTATATATAACTTTTGCTATAGCAATAATTCCTAAAACAAACCTAGTCTTATTAAAGTTATAAATATCTTTATCCACTATGCCATACTCGCGTTAAACGCATTAAAGAATGTCAAAATATTCGCGTATAAGCTTTAGATCTTCGCATTTCGCACAAGAATAGGTTAATCAACGTGTAAATCGAGTTTTAAAATCAGATTAACGTTTTAAAAAGTTATTAACCTAATTTATACTAACAGTAACTATTATAGTAGTGGTTCCTCATTTAGAAAGTAAAATATTAGCTATAACTTAAAGCATTTAAGATCGGATAGGGCATCTACACAATTCTATTGACAATATCTATATGCGAAGTGATTCCTCTTTAATAAAAGTCAATTTCCAACGTTCTAGACCTGTTTTTGAGATTTCAATATGACCGTTAAGGCGACTGCGAAGTGTTAACTCTGCTACTTCATAAAGACATACTACTTTGCGAATACTCATGATTTTTTTATTTTTAAACGCGTCCATAGCAAGTAAAAGTCTTCCTTCATACTCAGGGGCCTTTTTTATATGTGTTTTAGGCATTTTAGGATGAAAATAATGTTTTGAAGCGAGTGGTGGAGGAAGAAGGTTGAGAAATTTGGTGGGGTGCGCAGGGTGCTTGTGTGCGCAGGGTGCTTGTGTGCGCAGGGTGCTTGTGGAATACGTTAGTTGTACAACTGTACAACACATGGATATTTTTCAGTTTTGTATTTAAGTTGAAACTGATTGTCTGCCCTCCTACTTAAGCATGTGTTCGATAGGGATCTTAGCGTGGAGTTTGATACATGTAGCCTATGTTTAAAAGTTTAACGGTGTACTCTTGAACAGTCCCAATGCATATTTGAAATAGGAACTATCGTTTCATGTATACTACAACTGGCTCCAAAAGGTGACCGGGTCTCCAGTTTGATAAACCGAACTACCGGAATCTTCCAAGAGCCAAGGCCAGCCCTGCAACAAGTCTTGATCGGCGCCATCCCCCATATTCCGAGTACTTTGAGACCCCTCACCTTGTTCCGCTGAATCCAAGCGCTCAGAAGTAGAAACCGAAGTAAGAGAGACGCTGACATCTAGCGCATCGAGATGAGGAGAAGACGTCCATGGAGCAGGGGCTGTTTCTTCGTTTACTTCGTACTCGAGGAGGGACTCATCTCGAGCGCCGTAAGCGGATGATCTGACGCCTCGTCGGCGTAATCTCTCTAGTTTTGCCCAACGGAAATCGCGAAAGTCGTATTCTGCTGGATCTTGGCAAACTAGTCGATATCCACTTGTAAAAGTATTTAGAAACGATAATATAAAAGGTGCAAGGGTTATAGACGACAGACCTGTGAAAGGCGGCAAAATCTGCTTGGTTTAAAATATGAGTATAGTCAAAACGCAGCACTCGATGTACTGCCTCGATATGCTGTGTTTGATATTAACTACTATAGGATCATTTTGAATTGGATGGTACCTACCAGCTGTTTGATAGGCTCAGACCTACGTGCAAGATCTCGAATGACAGTTAGAAGGTCACAAACTGCGTTGACCAACTCGGGGCTTTTCTCATCGACTGATTGATCTATCTTAGCCAAGCGACGTGGCTCAAATAAAAGTACTATCAATTGACATTAAAAACCGACCAAGAGGATGATAATTAGAAGAAAAAAAAAAACTTACTTTCCAAGGCCACATAGGCTTGAATGCCAATATGCGTATCGAAGACAACTCCCGCTTTTAGCCCTTCCGAGATGAGTCCGGCAATAGGCAGAGCATGTGAGATACGCTTGCGTCGTACTTGCACTATAATTTCTGATTTATTGGGATCGTGCTGATAAATTTGTAGGGCAGCCCGCCCGAGAATGATGAAAAGATTATGGCGCAGAACGTGCAGTAGAATAAAAGTTGTTAGTCGGTCGCGGTGAATAAAAATGTTGTCCCTATTGAAGTGAAACTGTTTCGGCAAGGCAGTAATGACCGTTTCTATATCAGCTTCAAGTGCAGAAAGTTCGGCAGCCATTTCTTCGACCGTCCGTTCATTATGAGAAGCACGAAAGGCGAAGTAAAGGGCACGACGACGGGCGGCAGCTGTTCGCAGAAGATACGCTGACATGTCAAGAGGTGTCCGCTGCACATTATGGTTGCTCATAGAGGCAAAATCTGCAGAATCGGGGAAAAGGGGCTCGGTCACAGCTGCCTCGTTCGCCAAGAAGCTCGCCTGGTCACAGGGAAGCTGCAGGCGATATGACCGTTCGTCAACAGTGTGAAAGCCATATCGGCCTCCGTCGACCATTGAATCAGCATAAAACGTGCTCCAAGCTACACGGCGGAGTGTCTCCGATGACAGAAGAGGAGAAAGGCGTTGACTGCAAGGACGTTTCATAGGATATGTACGGTCAAAGACTTGTAAGGACATCATTTGCATCATCCTTACTCAAAATTTAGCATCTAATTTCGAAAGACCTGATGGCTTGCGATTCTCACCTTGTGCAGTTGGCCCCCAGTAACCAGGCAGATGTGAAATTCCCCCGATTTAAATCGTAGTGTTGGGCTAACAACAGGGTCTATTCAGATTAGCTTTCAAGTGAACACCTGAACCTAAAAAATTGACGTCTAACACTAACCATCAGTTGGATCACCCCGAAGCCCTGGAACACATGCGGCAATACAATTCCCAGTGCTGCATCTGCCCAAGCATCTGCTTTTTCCAAATTCTGGGGAGAGAAAGTGCCACCGAATCTAGTGGGATATGTCCGTAAGTGATGATGAATAGTTCAAATAGGGAATATTTCTCACCGCAATGCATTAGCAATCATTATTAGTGTTAACTCTCTGGGGGCCTTGTCTTCGGCAAGTAGGCGATTAAACTGCGGCTGGGGAATGAAACCATAGAACCCGAAGTCAAGAAAGAAGTCAGCACAAAAATAAACCGGTACTTACAAAACAGTACATACGATGAACGGAAGTGAAGAATAATTCCACAAGCGCTTGAAGATCTTCTCCATGTGGGAGCTGTCCGAGTGGCGTTGATTCTAAGGTATCGTGGCGCAGGGTCGACGAGGGTCCGGCTGTATTGTGTCGAGTATTATTGCCAGATTGTGAAGATCCAGGGCTGACTGCATCATTAAAGACAGGTTGAGGAGATCCCGACTCGTCGGCTGTACGGGGTCGTATACATTTGATGTCCACGCGTCGGCACCTTTCGCACGGTTCCCGTGCATCCCCTACACATTTAAGCTGTTGAAGTAGTTAGACGAAGATGAATCTTTGTATCCCAGTTTCATGTCCATAACACGACCTTTTTGTCTTTGCATGCAGCGCATGCTGTCAAATTGGCTCTTCGGGAGACTTTTGCTCTCGTCTGATCTGGATTGGGCCAGTGACAAGGCCTTTTGCCCCTCTGACATTGAGAGCATACAGGCCTTTTTTCATCGCATTTGACCTGAAGGAGTTTTTAGTATGCTTGCTATCCTCCACTTGAAAAAGACTAGTATGGAATCGGAAAATAGTATTTGGCTTACTCTTCTGGATCTGCATGTCTGGCACCCGGTTCGAGTTCGCTGGATATTTTTCACTCGTAGCTTTTGACCCGGTGGCAAAATGCGGGTTCCTACATGAGGTTGTTGATTTGATGCAGAAGCTCTTAACCCTGGTCGATTATTCATGCTGAAAAGATAACCCAGAAAGAGGATATAGCCAAACCCAGCCACGCGGCCCGGAATATCCACCTGCGTGCGAAGCACGCAATACACTCACTGGTATACTGATAATTTCCACTAGAACAGCCCTCCAACCAGTCGTTCTTTGAAAATCGAGGTCTTGCAGGTTCTAGGACGAAACGAGCAGCTCGCTCGGAGCCGACGACGTCGCTCGGAACAAAAGGTGGAGCAAACCCAATCCGGAAACGGAGCCCTCGGTGTATATGCGCGCCTCAAGGCTTTCTAACAAGAGAAAAAAACTTTTTTTTCAGTTATTCAATTTCATAGAAAATTCATTCTGTGCTATCTACGTATTGCTAGCTCACAGGCAAGACGCAGGACGTTCTCCTGCCTTGGCTCCAAGCCATGACTTTTGCAATTCAACCTCGTCATCCCAGAGCTCTGGCGCTTCTTCTATCCCCAAGCCCGGATTAAAAGCTTCTTCTCCCCAAACAACTCCGCATTCTACCACATACTCCTCCCAGCAGGCCAGAAGCTCTGCGAACTTCTCTGGGTGAGCTCGAGTGAGATCTTTGGTTTCCCCGGGGTCTTCAACAACATTGAATAGCTCCCATCCATCCCCATTTGCCTCCCCTGCTCCCCCCTGAGCTTTAGATATGTGAACAATTTTCCAATCTCCCTTACGCATGGCAGCACGAGCAAAGAGTTCCCATCCAATGGGTTCAGAGGAGGAGTGAATTTGCCACAGTTCGTCGTCTTCGGCTTTCTCGCCGTGAGAAAAGAGTGGGACCCACGACTTTCCGCGCATGGCATGTACGTCTTTTCCTCGAAAAGTAGTCATTCTCTGAGTCACAGGAGCATTGGATAGTTCTCTAGTGATCTGTTTATTTTTCGAAGGAGGAAGAGTTACGCCCGCCAACTCTAGAAAAGTGGGCGCCCAGTCCATGACCGTAGTAAAGGAGCGGTTGAATGAGCCCGGTAAAAATGAGGGTTGGTGAAAAGTGTTTACTGGTGGCTTAACGACACAGGGAACTAGAATGCCACCCTGTGAGGGAAATCCTTTGAATAACCTTGATGGCGCAGTTGAAGCTTGAGCCCAAAGGGGTCCGAGCCTAGCGTCCATGCAATGTTAGCTTTGTACACAAGTCGGGCAGCGCATATTATTATACCACGTGAATGAGTTGTAAGATCCAATGTTCTCGTATGAGTTGTCGTAGTATTCATGGATAGCTCGCGTGATGTTGTCGCCCATAACAGCTGTAGTATCACCGTTAGTTTTCGTCTTCTTCTAGAGATTGATGCTACTCACGAATAGCTTCCATGCTATGTCCACAGTACTTTAGTCAGGGAATCCGAAATATCTGGACCAAAGGAAGGAACACTTACGCCGCCCCCTCTGCTCCGTTGTCACTCATGAAGACAATAAAAGTGTTGTCGTATTCTCCAGTGTGCTTCAGATAGTCCACCACCTTGCCGACGTTGACATCTATCGTATCCACCATTCCAGCGTATGTTTCCATTGCTCGACTAGAACATCTTTTTTCTTCTGATGTAAATTCATCCCACTCTCCAACGCCCTGTGTTCCTGTTTCGACCTTGTGTGGGATGACGGCTTCATCGATAATACCTAATTCAGCGAGCTTTTTCAGTCGGCGCTCTCGTAGAGCATATGGACCGTCGTCGTATACGCCTTTATACCTGTAGCTTTTTCTCAGAGAAGTCCGGCAGAAGTATAACTCATTCAGTTAATCTCACTTGTCACGCTGGGCTTTGGAGCATTGCAATGGCCAATGTGGAGCTGTATATGGCAGAAATGAAAAGAAAGGTTTGGACTTGTCTTCTTCAGTGCGACTTTCGAGATATTTAATCAACTGATTAGTATAGTAGTCTGTAGAATAAAATCCCTCAGGGTCTTCGGTCTTGTTAGGCGTACTAGAAAGCCCGTTTTAGTATTGGAAACGGGAATATAGGAAAATAAGTATTACTCACATGTCAACTTTGGCACCATTTTCTGTGTGAACTGGAGATCCTCCAACGGGGAAACGTTCCAGGACTGGCTCCCAAGCATAGTGGTTGCAGCATCCAGGAAGCATGGAGAATGCTTTCTGGAATCCGCGCTCTGAAGGCCCCTGACTAGCGCGTAAACCTAGATGCCACTATTATTTTGTAGTTGTCAGTCAATGCTAACATCCAGCCCAATTGCGGGTATGACTACCTTGCCCGAAAGAGCTGTGAAGTATCCATTATCTCCCAGGATCTCCGGCAGACTCGCAACATCTTTGTTCAAGTAACCCTCATAACCTGCCTTGCCATTCCACCGTTTTGATCCTGACTCGCTGAGTTTATACTCAATCAAGACTCCCAAGCCACCAAGATGTGCATCGGTCCCACTGAGAAGCATGGCACGAGTCGGCGAGCAAGCAGCCGCAGTATGGTGATTGAGCATGCGAAGGCCCTCCGTAGCCAGTCGGTCGATGTTTGGCGTTTGTATTTCGCTGCCAAAACAGCCTATATCGGAGAACCCCTACGAGAAAATGAGAAGTTGATCAACAGGTTGTGTTTGTGGATCCGCGTACTAAATCATCGGCAAGGATGAAGAGGAAGTTTGGACGCTTAAGCGTCCCTGGAGAAGTACTCATGGTGTATTTTTGATGCTTTTAATACAATTTGAAAAAGGATTTAGATCTAAGTATTAAAGTGAACGAGGGAAATATGAATGTTAAATAAAAAGTTGTCCCACATAGTTTAGATGTCGCTTCAAGTTCCGAGCGAGATGGCTCGCTCGGTATTCCATGTTCCTGGCTTCTCCGAGCGAGAATTCCACAATTCATTTTACTGGTCGGGTATTTCGTGCTTTAATGCTAAAATGATGCACCCCAGATCGTTTTGGAGACCGTGCGTATTCTGAGCATGTCATTTTGTAAGCTGTATTTTGTCCCAGGGCGAATATAAAGCAATGCCATCAGGTTCAAATTTTGTGCAGCGATGCAGTTTTTTTTCACGGGTAGCCAGAACCTGGCTCATATATAGCAGCAGACTACTCTTCTGAAATTTTTACTTACTCGGCCTTGTCATAATGGAGAACCGGCATTCTGCTTGGAGCAAGGTCACGCCCTTGCTCCTCTTCTCATGCTTTTGTCTACTTGTGGGCGATGTTCTCTTTGGATATGACACTGGAAGCTTTGGTGGTATCCTTGCCAACACGGTAAGTGAGTATGTTCCTATCTACAGGGTAATTCTGACCGTGAAACCAGGGATTTATCAACCAGTTCGGCTCTTACAATCCGCAGAAACAATCATACTCCATCGACCCACTGCATACATCACTGCTCACCTCTCTGGCATTCATCGGCAAGTTCATTGGTTGCCTAGCTGCTAGTCCTGCAATCGAGAGATATGGCCATCGTCTAGTGTTTTTCGGCCTGTCGTTGATTTCGGTGATTGGTACAATCGGTGGGTGAATCTCCGTTGATCACAATGACTTTTCTTCTAACTCTGGCTAGTTGAAATAACTGCAGCGGGCACTGGTGTAGGTTCTGGTCGCTATGCGCAGTTTATCGTTGGTCGGATCATCGTTTATGCTTCTGTTGGTCTTGTTGAAGTCAATGTTACGTGAGTTCATCTGAATGATCAAGCCTAGAAGCAGGAACTAACTCACAACTTAGCACATACCAATCCGAAATTGTTCCAGCTTCCTTCCGAGGACTGGTAGTCGTCTCTTTGCAACTATTTCTCAACGTCGGATCCATCCTTGCCACCGGTATCAATAAAGGATTCTCCACCAGCACTACCTCGGTGGGGTGGAAAACTGTTACTGGCATCCAATTTATTTTCCCGATTTGTAAGAATTCTATCCACTAAAGTCACAGAAACACACATGCACGCTGAAGTTTCTGACCTGAGGAAGTCATCGTGGTTTTCACCTTTTTCATTCCCAATTCTCCTCGCTGGCTTCTGTCAAAAGACCGTGCTGAGGAAGCTGTCGATTCTCTCCGTCGACTTCGACCCCATGCCGATACGGTAAATGGCAACTGTGATGCCGAGATTCAGTCTATTCGAGAAACTCTTCAGGAAAACATACATAAAGCTCCTTGGATAGACCTTGTGAAAGGAAACAACCTTCGACGAACGTTGATTGTCATGGTTTATTATTTTTTCCAGCAAGTTAGTGCTATACACACATATATCCCGGTCAATTTGATGCCTATAAACTTACTCATCTGCTGTAGACAACCGGTCAAGCGTTTGTTTCAACATATGCAACCACATTCTACAAGACGAATGGATACGCAGCTGAGGCTTTCACCTACCCGATCATCGGTAGTTGCCTCAGTCTTTTGGCGGTCTTACCGGCCATGTATTGTATTGACAGAATTGGGTAAGCAGGAGTTACAATCGTCTTTTCGAATGGCTATCTGACATATTAACTTGGTATCTAGTCGCCGATATACCCTCATGGCTTCGTTTTTTATGCAGGCCCTGTGGCTGTTCCTGTTGGCAGGTCTTGGTGAGAGGAACCACGGGTCTACAGTTGCCAAAAACTCCATTGTTGCTGCTTTCATACTTTACAGCGTTTTCTACAATGTGAGTTGTTCATGATTGGAGGGTTGGCCCAGTTTTTCTAGCTATCTAACTCCTGTTTCTAGATGGGTGGCGCATCAATACCGTATCTCCTGGGGGCAGAAATCCCCACGTTTGCCGTCCGTGAAAAGACACAGGCGCTTGGTGCTTCTTGGAACGTTATATGGGCATTTGTCACCAACTTTTCGATCCCTTATATAATCAACAATATCCACTTCAAGGTCGGATGGGTCTTTGGCAGTATTTCAGTGCTGGCGCTTCTGTTCACCATCTTCTTTCTGCCTGAGACAAAGGTAACCTTTTTCAACACATCGAAAAGGAACTTGGCTAATTCATTATTACAGGGTCGGACGCTTGAAGAGATTGATGCGATTTTTGCAGTTCCATATAACCCTTTTCGTAGGACCGAGCTGTCAGAAAACAGTGCCGAGTCGGGAAAGAGTGCCGATGCGACAGTTGTTGAAAAAATGGGGTCTCGGTAGATAGAGTATCTTAACGATCAATTTCATCATTTAAAATAATATAATAAAATAAAATAAAATACGCAGTAAGTGTAGTAGTCAATCGGCTTTCCTCTTTGGAACAAACCCTAAAGCCCCACTTTCGAGACACTGGCCAATCAGAGACCGGGCCCGACATGGCAACCGCTTTGTTTACCGCGACCAAACTCAACAACCACCGAGTGATGTCAACACCTTCACCAGTCGTTCTCGCGTTTACGACTTGACACTCATATATATCGCCATTACTTTGAAAACTGAGCAATAAATACTTACAATTGCTTCGTCGTTTTCGGATTTTGCTCGCGGTTGATTGACAGCATAGCAGCACCAGAGTCCCCCGCGGCTCATAGCAACCAAGGTAAGAGGAAGAAGAAACAGCCAGCATTGCGTAGACAGAACACAGCTAACGGGACCGTCAAGATGAACTCGAATACCTCCTACAAGCCATCTCCTTTATCCTTCAACTCCCCTCGAGCCTCTCCCTTTCGGCGACCGTCATCACCCGGCTCGCCGACAACTGCGATTCGAGCCAATACTCCCACCAGCTCTCCCGGAAGGGGCCCTACTCCTGTTCAGTCGCCCAGCAAACTAAACCAGTCATACACTGTAGGCGACACGGAGGAAGCAGTGGTCGAAGAGGATGCTCTGCCGATCCCGTCGCCGAGGTCTCCCAGGTATCGGGAGCCCCCCGTTTCGCCCACAAAGAATGCCAACAACGGGCGAGGGAGCTTTTCGTTGTTGACAGCGTCCCGACTGTCGCGTCCGAACTTGACCAACACTGATACTCTGTCAAAGCTGCCGCCGGCGCAGTTGAGGGACATGCGAGAGGCTTTTCAAGTGCTTGATCGAGACAACGATGGCAATGTCAATCGCGAGGACGTCGCTGATGTTCTCTCAAACTTGGGTATGTATTCTTGTTTTTTTCTACTGGAATCACAGGCTAATTGGTTTATAGGCCAGGACCCGTCGTCCAGTGCGACCGCTCATTTTTTCCCCGCTGGAGCAGCACAGACAATGAACCTACCGACATTCCTGAATACACTTTCATCACTGCTGGCGCCCATGTCTTCTCGAAAAGAACTGCTCAACGCCTTTGCGGCCTTTGACGATGACGATAGCGGGCAGGTGGACATTGCCGAGCTGCGTGACGCTCTTCTACACACCAGCCCAGAAGCCGGGGAAAGCCCGCTGACTGAAAGAGAAGTCGACGATGTCCTCGGTGGATTTGTCGGCCGAAGAGCATTTGGTGGTAAAGGAAAATCGGCAGGGCTAAACGGGGTGAAGAGAGGAGAGGTTTTCCACTATCCAGAATTTGTGAGCAGCGTGATGGGCGCAGACAACGGGAACAAAGCGGACACGCCTACCAATTCTTAATGCTGGACGCTTAGAAGAGCGCATGATTTATGGTTCTTGGAGTTTGGGAGCGATGAGGACTAGTTTGGTTAATTTGGTTAAGATTCATGTATTGCTAGTTGAATTATATTGTACATCTTGGATTTAAAAGTGCAGGATAATTCATATAGTATAATATCACCTCCGTAAATATAACTATTCTACAATTGTCTCAGTGTTGAAGATATTAATTCGGTGCCAAGAGCATCACGGATGCTGATAGCTGATACGCCCAGCCTCCGCGGCTGAATTTAATTAACGCGCCAGATCGCGTGCACCCCGCAATGCCAATCCACTTGCAACATCCAAAAGCTCCCACTGCTCTGTCTGCATGCGATGATCGATCCGAGACACACACACCCCCCCTCTGCTCCCGTGGCTTAATCGCTATCATGGCCTCGAAGCCGTCGCCGCTGACCAACCTGCCTTCATTTGTTCCATCTACTACTAGTCCCGCGTCGCCGCAGTCGCCCCGAAAACTTCGCAAATTCCAGTCGCACCAGACCCTGACTTCGACATCGTTTTCGACATTTGGCCAGCCTGCAACGCCGACGACAATTGTACCTGGGAGTGGCGTGCGCCAGCGTGACGCACTCAATAATAATAGCAGCTCCAAGCAGGATGCAGAACACCAACACCCCGAGCCGTCACGGCAGAATAATAATCGCCAGCGAGCGAGATCAAATAGCGAATCCGGGTCTAGCATAGCAACTCCCATGATCACGGCGCCTCCCAAGGCTAGACGGCCGGCAAGGAAGACTGGCTCCTCGGGCTACTTTATGAAACGGTCCGGGTTGGAAACACTGCTGCGAGATGGGCCGGCCGATGGCAAGCTTCTCGACACACTGCAGGAATTGAGGCTGATGGTGCTGTCGAACAAGGTGGAAGCTGATACTGATGGGATGGTAAGAAAAAAAGCTGAATACATACTAAAGTATCAACTGACTCTGTTAGTCGTCACATCGAATATACCTCTGGTTGGCGCTATTCGCCATTCCCCCGGTGCCTACAGATGAATATCTTGGTCTAGTCCATCGAGGAAGATCGCCAGTCTATACTAAAATCAGAAACGACACTTTCCGCACGCTTGCAACTGATCCTTTGTTCAAGCGCCGGGTCACCGAGGCCAGTCTTATTCGGTTGCTGAACGCAGTTGCATGGAAACTGCACGATTCACAGAATGTCAAACCACAGTCACGGCCGTCGTCGAGGAGAAAAGAACTACTAGAACTGGCTATTGACAGTCCGCCCACTATCACAGAAGAGACTGCTGAAGGAGAGCCACCAGCAAAAAATGACACCACGGCTCAGGGGGCCATATACGTACAAGGAATGAACGTCCTCTGCGCTCCTTTTCTGTATGCTGCCCGCAGCGAGGTAGAAGCCTTTGCGCTTTTCCACTACTTTGTGACCAAGGAATGCCCCGGCTATGTGCGAGGCGCCATGGATGGAGTGCACAAGGGGCTGCGACTGGTTGACCGCTGTCTCGAGATCGTCGATCCCAAGCTGGCAGCGTATCTTTTCTCCAAGGGGATGCAAGCCGAGCTGTATGCGTTTCCGTCCGTGCTCACGCTATGTGCCTGCACGCCGCCCTTGCCAGAGGTTCTTCATCTTTGGGATTTCCTGTTTGCCTACGGGCCTCATCTGAACATTCTCTGCATTGTGGCGCAGCTAAACCGCATGCGCGATGCAATCATGCAAAGCGAGAGGTATGCAGCCCTCAATTTTGTTGCAAACCGCTTTTATTGACAATGTCCTAGTCCAAACAAGCTCTTGCGATCTTTCCCACCTCTTGAAGCAGACAAGATTATCAGTCTGACCGTCTCGTTTGTGCGGAAAATCCCCGACGATGTCTACGGCGATCTCGTCGACCACGCCAAGTAGTTTATTATCGGCTTTGTACAGTCTTTATTCATCTGTATATTACTTTTCTTCGTCTATGAGACATTTCATGTAACGACTTAACGATAGACAATCATGATGAGATTATTCTATTCTTTTCATATTTCAGAAGACTCCCATTTACACCGTGTACACTGACACAGCCCGCCCAAAGCGCCCTGCGCCCACTCCCTTCTCTGGCGCACACCGAGGCCGATATCACAGTAATGATTCAAAATCTCCTCATCCTTGCGAATCAGCGCCGCCGACGGCCTCTTTTCTTTCTGCGGATGTTTCCACACTGCCTTTTCCTCCTCCTTCCTCACCATAAACGTAATCTCCCCACCCCATTCCCATCTCACATTGGGATCGCACGAGTGATTCGCCAGACACCAGAGCGGATGCACCGCGCAAACCTCTGGCCCGCCGTCCCACGTCGACAGCCGACCAGACGCCGTGCCACGGAATTTTGCATACAGCGTGTTCAGAACCCATGTGTCGTATCTGTCCAGCGTGGCAAAGGGGTCCAGCCCCATTTCCTCAAGCAAGCGCATGGGCTGCAGGATGCTGAGTTGGAAGGAGAACGGCAGCGATGAAACCTGTTCTTCGGAAGTTGTGGTTGTGTTTGCAGCGTCGTACCCGTGGAAATCGCCCCAGATGTATTTCACCTCTGGCAGATCGAGCGGATGGCAGTCCTGCGTGGCCGCCATGGCGATAGCACGGCCCAGAAGCAGGAAATAGAGGTAATCGGCCTTGTCCTTTGGATCAGCGACATCCTTACCCAGCGCCTCAAGACCCTCGTGGCCACACACAGCCGCGTGGTAGACGTCCTGCGCGCGATCGTGGCATGCCTGGCTACAAAAAATCGTATCGTCGCACTCCTGACACGCCACCGCTCCTCCATCTGCATTCAACTCTGGCAGCGGGCCATTGCACGCATCACACAGGTCGTCATGCAGCCTGTTGGTCGCTGTCAGAAGCGACGATTCACGCAGAATAATCTCTCCCGCCTCCAGATCCCTTTTGGCAAAGAGGCCCAACTGAACCGACACCTCTTGCCCATAATCACCGCCATGCAACGCCGGCAACGCCACAGCGCGCACCTCGCACTCTGGCGCGACCGTCTCCAGTCTCGCATTCAGCAGCGCCAGCGTCTCCTCAGCCTTGCGATCCGGCTCATGCGCGTTCCACGGGTACAGCACCCTGCGCGCAAACCCCTGAGCCGGCAGACTGCTTGGGTCTTGCCCAAGTCCCTTCTCGAGCACATCAATACTCTCCGTATACCGACTTCCCGTATCCAACGACCGCAAATGCCGCGCTGCCCGACTGCCAAACTCGTGCGCGTCACGCAGACACCCGCACGCCATCAGACTCTGCACGAGAAGCACATATACCGGCGCGATACTGGCGTCGTACTCGTCGCGCGAAATGTTTACAAACCTTTCATCTTCATCGTCATCATCTTCTTCTTCTGCGGAAGTAGTAGCAGGAGTAGTAGTAGTAGTGCTCACCCTTCGCCGCGCGACGTACTCCACGCAGTCCGGCTCTTCCTCGACAACGCCCTCCAGCAGCGTCAGCGCGCGATATGCATCTGCCGCCGCGAGGTCGTGGAAGCCCAGCTGCGCGTAGAGTTTGCCGCGCGCGAGGTAGAGATGTGGGTTGTGCGGGTCGGAGGTGTATATTGAGTGGGAAAGGGATGAGATGTGCGGGAGCAGGTCTGCTGATGGATCCATTTTCCTCTTAATCTCATAAGAGGTTGTAAAAGTGAAGAGTTGGAGTGTGGAGGGGCTGCGGAGAAAATTCTCTATCAAGTACAACCACAGCCTGTGATTGGCCGGTTTGTCATCTACATTCTATTGTATTACAATGTCTGAAGTTTGAACAGTAAATTAATTTTTATTTTCTGATTTTTTTTAGTTTCTACTAATTATATCCCCAGTTGGTTTCAATCTCAACTGCAGTTACCCATGGCCGCAATCTGGTGGCCATTTTGGGTTTGGTAATACCTAACTCCTGCTCTCGGTCTCAAGAGCTAGTTAATGTAGACAACAATCCAGCAGCTAGTGTTCATATTTACTGAAGAAGCAGAACAGCGACTCACATGACCTATTTGCAACATTAGCCCATTGCTCATACTCATTTCAGACTACCATCCTTACAGTGCAGTTTTCGTCGAGCACAATCGTGGCGCCGTCAGAATCCATGCCGGGATTTGTGTGCGGCATGGTATGTCGTTGGCGAAGCGTTGCGGCGAGGCGAGACAACATGCTCCTCTGTTGCTAGTTAGAGGCTTGGAACCTAAGTACAAAAATGAAAGTCAAACTTGAATACCGTGATGTATGCTTCGCTCATTCCGCCCTGTCGCTCGACGTCGTTTTGGCTTATGATTTGGTAGCTGTCCTTCATTCGCTTGCAACTGCGCAAACCAAACACTTGTGAGCTGCCTGCACTGTTCTGTGGGCGGCTTCCAAACATATTGGCTGGATGGTCCGGATTCAAGATGTTGATGCCGTGTCGAGCGTCAAATTGCAACCGTCGATCTGGCGAGAAAATCTTGATAGTGTTGTCTATCCCTGACGAAGCAAGAGTCGGTTCATACGGGTGGCCTATACAGTTAGACTTGTATTTTTTTTTAAAAAACAAGTAAAAGAAAACCTACCTTGGACGACATTAACAACTTCGCCGTCGCCTTCAAGGATATTGACCAGCTTGGCAGTCTTGCGATCCCAGATAAAGACGTGTCCGGAGTCACTCCCGCTGACAACATACTCATCGTCCAAGCCATAATAATTAACATCCTTGACAGTCTTGATATTGCAGTGCCCTTTGTAAACATTTTCATGGGTGACGCAAGGCGCCTGTATCTCGACCTTTTCTCGGTGCCGACTATTTGGAAAACTACCGCGTCTGAGAAAGAATTCGTCAGAATCGTCGTCGCTGTCTTCGTTGGAATTTTCGTTGCTATCATCATCGTCTTCGTCGTCAAAATCCATTATCTCATCATCGCCGTCGCTGGCATTGCCGTTATCCAGGCCGTCCTGGTCTTCGGACCTATTGGAACGACCATGGAGACGATGGACATTATGAGGGCGGTGTCGATGTGTTCTTCGTCGGTGAGAAACCAGCCGGAACTCTTCAATTTCTTCTTCGTCATCTTCCGGGTCAATATCCTGCTGTATCCGTTCATCATCGTCGTCATCGTCATCGTCTTGGCTGACAATAGCGGGCGATCCTCCAAATGCACGGTTAACGAATGCAAAATTGATCCCCTCCCCCACACTCATCAATAAACCACGACCCACCCTTAGCGCCCAATACTTATTGGCCGCCTGTCTATTCAAAGCGCGCACTATGTGCTCCGAAAGCTCATCTTCCTCATCTTGAATGGCTTCGCTGTCCAACTCCTCCAGGGAGAATTTGACGGCCTTTTCAAAAGCGGTAACGGCGTCGTGTTGTGTTGCGAACAGAATACGTGATTCGTCGTACTCGAACCGCGAGGCGTCGACATCCACAATGGGCGATGATCCAGCCAGCTCTCGCAAGTACGGTATAAGATAGTCTTCGATTGCGCGGTCGTCTCCATCGTCCGGGACGGGGAAGCGCCTTCGATTGCGCGGCGAGTTCAATTTCAATTTAAAGCCGTCTTTGAGCGTTTCTCGGCCGCCGTTAAGCCAGAGTAAAATTGCTTTCAAAAAGTCATAACCAAACTGAGACTCTGGATCAATAATTCCATCCTCGGACGGCGCGGGCACTATTGTCTCGAATAGGTCCTCTCGCACGTCTTCTCGTTCGGCGTAGTCTACCACACAGCTTCCTAAAAAGTGAGCCAAAGTGGCCGAGGCTTGGACGAATCGCCGCGCGGATTCCCGATGCCGCTTCAGCGTTTGCTGCAGAATCACCTCGTCCGGCGAAGGGTTGATCGGGTACCTCCACGACCGATGGATATCATCCATGGGAATAAGACAGGCGAACGCATAGTCCAAGGCCGCCGTGAACGACGGCTCAAATGAAGTTAGATCGTAGTGCCACTGAGACCGTGGAGACTCGCGCTCTGATAACTCGAGGGAAAAAAGGTACTTTCGCAACCTGACGAGGCTTTTGGCAATTTCATAGCTCATCTTCTGTGCGTCTGTCAGTACCGAATCATGGATAGCTTCTTCTGGCGCGTCATGATGGAGTGACTCGTCTCCCAATGATGTAATTGGGATGTCTTCCGAGTCTCTGTTTCTGTAGCGAATGTGAAACGACATTTCAGGGTCGCTCTGACCTACCTCCTCGGACCTCATACGGGACTGATATCGGTTTGAACTGTTGAGCGAAGTCGAAGAGGAGACTTTTCCACGCTTACGCTTCCTCAACGAGTCCAAGGTTCCATCCTGGGCGTCCTTTTCGCTGGCATCAGGGGAGCGGGTGAGGTCAAAGCTATAGATATGGTCGCCGGACCAACTAACGAGAAGTTCGTTTGGACGGGCATCACTGATTTTACATGCGGTTATGTGACCATTGTCTTTGGATTTCATTCTTTTCTGGCCCTTGGGCGCAAAGCGGCGGACGCATCGTGTTGCGCGGTTCATGGCTTCATCGTCGCGCGAGCTTTCTAGCGGCGAGTAGCCGTCCATTTGGCCCCTTTCGGCAAGTAGATCGCGTCCCGTCATACGACGATCATGGAGGAAACAGTGTAAATGGGCGCCACCCAGGGCAATGTAGTGCGGCTGGCTTGCAGAACAGGAAATTGTATTTAAGTCAAGGCTGTGGCGCTTATAGGATATCAGAGGCGGTGGCACATTGGTAGCATAATCGTGGGGACTACGCTGGTGGTATGTAGCGAGTCCCTGGCCTCCGTCTGGGGCTGGGTAAGCAGACGAGGGCTGGCGCAAGTCCCATTGGCGCACTTCGCCATCTTCTGAGCAAGTGAGAAACAGATGAGGAGACGACTCTGTCACGATGCGCTTCACGCGGTCTGCGTGGGAGCGGTAGACGCGGGTGTTAGTATTCGAATGGTCCAGGTAGCGCGTTCCTGTGAAGAAGTCGGTCATCCGCTTGCTTCTTGCGGCAGACGAAGAAGCATCCTTTTGGTAAGAATGCTCGATGTCGAAAATGCGGACCTCCGAGTCGCCGCCGCAAGTGACCAGGGTGCGGTCATCCGAGTGCGGCATGAACTTGACCGAGAAGATATTGGCTCTATGGCCGGTAGAGATGGACGTACTCAGCGCAAAGGGAGCCGTCGACGACTCGGGCTGGTACGAGTAGATGTTCAAGTAGGTGTCGTCGGAGCCAGAAGCCAGCAGGCGTCCAGACCGAGACCAGCTGCGGCTGTTAATATACACAATATACACAATATACGCACAGTATGTCAAACTGATTGCACGCACCTGAGGGCATTTACACATCCTGTATGGCCGCCGAGTTCATTGACAATGTCCAGGCCGTCCACCCACTCGGCGGCACCGTACATGCCATGCAGACTGGCACTGCGGGGGCGGTGGCCCAGCTCCCTGTGCAGAATACGATCGTACACCGACGGCTTCATGGCTTGCTGTCAAGAGTGTATGTTAGGTCCGGAGTAAGAGTCCCGACTCATTCATCCTTGAGAAGCGATGCCGACGAGAAGTCGTCATCAACCAGAATCGCCAGCGACTTGCGGTGGGTTGGTTAGGATTTGGCCACGGCAGTCGTTCCTTGGTGTGGATGGTGTGGATGCCGAGTTGGACAGCAAACCAAAAACAAGAACAGAAAAAAAAAAAAAAAAAAAGGGACGCGGGCTGAGTTAAATGGCGCTAGGGGTGTCCAGGCCGGGGGAGGCGGTTTGACAGCGAAGGCTGAAGAAGGCAGCGGCCGTGGAAGCGGACAGAAGCAAGTGCTGTGCTGTCAGGGTGGTATTAAAGTCGTCGCAGGAGAGGCCGAGTAGTGTGCAGGCCGAGAGATGGGGTGAGGAGGAGAAGGTGGCCGGTAGTGAGCAGAGCCTATTAGCTAGCGATGTTGTCTCTGGCCTTTTTTTTTACCCTCCGGCTCGTCTAGCCCGGCAGCAGCGCGTCCAGCATAAGAACAAAGGCCGGCGAGGGGGTGTTACACATCACGTGTGCGCGTCAATTGGCGAGGACGACAAGTATGGAGTGACAGCGTGTTTGGCGAGCGCAGTGGTATCAGCAGTCAGCAGAGTTTTTTTGTGGTGGTGGTAGTGGTGGTAGTGGTGGTGGTGGTGGTGGTGGTGAGCGGAGCGGAAACGAACAGACCAGAGTGCTTCCTTCCCTCTCTGTTCGTGTCGACGCTGGACAGTGACAGACAGCACTGGGCAGGCAGGAGCGACGCCGCAGTAGGATGACATCAGGCGGCCCACCGGGGCAGGAGGCTAGAACGTCAACCGGCCGGGGCTAGCCCAGTCGGTCCGCGAGCCCAAACATCGCGAGCAAGAATCCAGGGCCCTTCTGGCTCCAGCAATGCCAAAAAACTTGCTTTGCGCCGTGCTGCCCGGTTCTTGTGCCAAAGAGCGACCGTCAAACTGGGTTTTGTTTTTCGCCGCCAGGCCGTTTCCCCGGGCGCTGGGAACAACTATGAGGCGCTGGAAATAGGAGGCGACAGCGTGGAGTTGGCACAACGTCCAGGATTTTTTTCTCCTGCCCGGTGGCCTCAGCAGCGTTTCCTGCCTATATTCACTCGCGGCGGGCGCGGTGACATCATCGCTCGACGCCATTCACCCCCTCAGACTCCACCACTTACTTCGTCCTCACTGCTGGTAGCCTGGAACACATGCTCCGAGTCGAAACAGATTACCGCTGGCTGCCCGGCTTTTCCCAATTGGGCCGCAATCGCCCGATCAGCGCCCGGACGGGTCTAGCGCAGAGGGTGAGAGCCGAGAATGCCTATTCCTAAAGAGGAATGGGCGACTGCGCTTGGTCTGGTTCGCAACAGGCGTGCATGGCTCTAGCCAGAAAGAGTATAGTGTTTGGAAGATGAGAGAACCACACCCTCTTGGAGTGGATATACATATTCAATTGGAGAATCCCTGTTGGATCCGAATTTCACTGTTTTATTACAGGCGCTATACTGCGTGGGGGTTACATATGCATGTTGGCGTCGTCCAACCATTCGCTGCTCAATGCACCATCAACCACACCTTGATCCTTTGTTCGAACGCTGTCTAGACTCTACCTGATTATAGTAATTAATTTATTTAGCCAGTCTAGTAATAATTCATTCATTAAGGTACCTCAATAGCAATATGTCCAACAGTTTATTCAAGACGTCGCGGCTTCATATACACAAAAGTATCGAACTCACGGAGATTTCTCGGCAATTCCTCGGCTTAGCCTTGCACAAAGCCAGCCTGCTTAAATGAATAACTTATTCCAGGTGTTGGTTGATATAATGCAGCTATGGATGTTGAACTATAATAAGATCTAGTTGATATACTTCAATACTACATATAGTAGCAGAAAATTTAAAGAAACAGTTTCACTGACCGAGAATGACTACATTTATATAATAGCACGATACACGATATTAAAAGTAAACTAAAACCAACAAGACCCGGAGAGAATACGTCTCAATTGACATTTGAATCAACTAGTCAATACGCTTTTGTTGTTTTTTTTTATCAGTCTTGTTCTTTCGTCTGTGCCCCGGTTCGCACCTGACTGAGAGTTTGTAGAATTGGCAAGATGAGTCAGTCGTAATAAATTTATTCAATGTTAATAAAATAAACAAGCTTGAATATATCATCCTTATATCATGCTTACATCAAAGACCCCCTAGCAACTATTTTGACAATCTCCATTGTCTGTCATTTCAGATAACCGACTAACCACTTTCGAACTAGATCAGCAATTAATGACTCCACAGAAGACGCCGGATCCACATGTATGATGGATGTAATGTCGATCTTCACGATCAATACTAAGTCTTCTTCATCAACCACGTTTTATGTCTAAATTAGCAAATGGCTAATGTTTGGGTACCAGCCTTGTGGTATTTGTGCAACGTAATTTGCACACCAGGGCTCCCGTATAGAGCCAGAGCCGCATGTCAACATGAAGTCGGGGAGGCACCTGCACAGAACAACATTGAAATTTTGAAATTACTAGTACTAGTAGAAAATGTAAATAGATTCTTTCATCAGCTGGGAATGCCTTTTTTCGCAGATATTAATGTACACTTTATATAAAACAATCTCGAATGTCATGAACCTTTGAAAACCCTGCGTGTGGTGAAATAGAAATATAATATCTCCAAAAACTTTCTTTTTGGCTGCAGTTTATCCAACTGCTAACCAATCACTACCTATGTATTTACAATCTACACATTAATACAAAATCCTCTCACCCAGCCTTCTCGACCTTGGCGCGAATACTCGCCGACAGACGCAGCGTCATTTGCAGCGCCTCATCCAACTGCACAGTTTCCTCATTCAGCCCTCGAATATGGCGCTCCAAAGCGCGACATTTCTGCTGAAGCGCCTCCGTCTCGAGACTATCATTATCATCATCATTATCATTATTATTATCACTATCATGACCACCCCCGTCTTCGTGTCGTTCAAGGCGGCGGATTTTGTCAAGGAGGTTTAGTCGCTGTTTATCCCACTCCTCCTTCTCAGCCTGCCACCGCCGCGCATCTGTCGTGCTCTGCGCTTGGAGCCGCGACGACATGGCCATGATTTGCATGTACTGGTTCCGGCTCGCAGTCGACTCGCGCTGTGCCTCCTCTTGCGCGCGGAGGAGCTCGGTTACTTGTGCCTGCAGCTCGCTTACTTGTTTTTCCAGGTTTGTCTTGTCGGCTAACAGCGGTGGTAAGTCGGATAGGTACGAATGATGGGCTGGTTGTTGCGGGACGATTTTGGTGAGGAGCTTGTCGTAATCGCGCTGGAGATCCTGCAGTGCGAGCGTCTTGGATGTGATTTCGTGGCGAAGATACTGGATCTGGGTATTGCTGTTGGACGGGTTGGATTGAGGCGGGTCTGGGCTTTGAAAGAGTGGTGATTCCGAATGCTGTTGCTCCCTCGGTGCAAAGGGGGAGTTTAGCGATGGCAGCGGTGGGAGAGTGCGATGAACTTTGGAATCGAGTATAAGTAAACAGCCCTGAGGACAAAAAACGCATTCTTACCAGTATCTGCAAAATGCTGCCCCGTTTCCGAGCCAGGGTGCTCGCCCTGTCGCCATTCAGTAGGATGTGGCCTGGTAGATCGAGACGGTTGACCCTCAACGCGCAACTCCGTCAACTTGCCAGGGAACATCAACAAACGACCAAAGCTGTGCAAGCCTCGCTCAATTGCAACAAGACCCCATTCTAGCTGACCCTGCGGCCCAAACTCCCTCAGATCTCGCGGCGGCGCTGTGCCCGTGGTATCCTAACGAATTTTTAGTCCGCTTCGAACAGATATATAGAATGAGGGTTCCATACCTCACCCGCTAACAAACCAAGCCCCAGCCGATGCGCCGCAACATCCAGCTGCTGAATCCCCAAAACAACACGCTCAATCAACGGCTGGAGACTCCTGCATTGCTCGCACTGAAAGCCGGCAAACGCATGCGGTTTGTTCTGCCGGTTTTGGCGATATCAGATCTCAATCATGTTCAGGCCACAAGGTAAACTGGTTGCAATCCTCCCAGCTTAGTGTTCTGGCTGAGAGGAAGAAAAGGTTGACGTACATACCTTTTCAAAGAATGACATGCTTGGTCCGATCAGTCCGTGATTCGAGGGCATGGACTCAGCATTGCTAAGGAACAACTACCGCGCGAAGAACAGCCAATGCGAAGCCAATGTCGGGGGAGAACAAATGGTCTGTGGTTGATACTATTGGAGACGAGACGGAGAAAAGAGCGTGTGTGTGTCAGTGCGAGAGAAAGAGAGAGCGTTGCGCTTACGTGAGCCCAGAGAGAGACTGTGCGCAGTGTAGTGACACTGTCTGTTCCTGCCGTCGTATCGCACCTCCACCTCCACCTCCAGCACCGCTGCAGGTCTGATCGGAGCGGATCTCAGTTTTGTTTAATGTCGACCTGGTCACCTAGTCACTGACATTGTTGCTGGTCTGGGATGATACTCTGGTTCTTCAGACAATATTGAAGTTTTCCACAGAGACGACCTCATTGGTCGAAGCTTATAAAAACGTTTCGCGAAATCGGCTTAATGTGGAACAGCGTATAAATAAACGCACGTGGCACCAACAAGGAGCTCTTACCTTTAGATTTTAACAGTATCGATTGATATATTACACACAAAGGCACATAGATACTGCATGACCATATCATGGAAGTCTGTCTGAAACGGTCTCGATTTTGTCATATCCATTTATCAGCTAATGCATGCTATTAATAATGTGGGTTGTTATAACCGGATTAGGAAAATCGTCACTAAGGCAGGTCAATTTCACTTTACTAACTATGGAATGCTGACTCACAAAGCAGATGTCTTTTAGTTGCGAGTTTGCGATTTATTGTTATTATTATTCGCCAAGGATGTAACTATAAGTCAAAGTGACATTTGCGGCGTGGCTGACTTGGATCGACGGCAGATCCCGGGGATTCCGGCCGTTATTATTTATTATTTATTTTGACCATGCCTGGTCAAGCTGTCCAGATGCCTTTCCGGGGTGTTGCCTCTGTTGAGATATGCGGCCTGTCTGCACTGCGTAACTGATCCGCTGCTCGACCAACCCACGATTTCTCGAGCGCGACGACTTCTAGCTCCATCTCGCGCATTGCCTTTAACTCGTCGACCATCAAGACCAACAAATCGCGATGGCCCCGAGCGATCTGCATTAGCGCGGAGCCGCTATTCTGGTTACCATCCAACATGGCCATGTTCTGTAACCGGCGCAGACACAGCTCGGCTTTAGTGGACAATGCGTCGACTTCGTCTCTCCATGCTCGGTCCAGAGGATAAACAAACTGCAGCAGCTTCTTGGGCTGTGTGTCGAATGATTGCTTTCTGCTTTCTTTTACCTCTTCCACCATGGCCAGCCAGTCTTCAAAGGCCCTGACAACAAGACTGTAACGTCCAGTGTTTGCTGCTGTCACATCGGTCACTTCCTGAATAACCTGTGAGAGATTTTGTATCTGCGTAGAAAAGTCTGCCATAGCGTTCCCGTTGCTCGTACAATCGACCGACCAGTCGTGCAGAGCCTTCATGTTCCATTGCTGTTGCGCGACTCTCTCCTCTGCCAACTGCCCCTGATAAGCATTGGCCACGTGGTTGTATTTCTTGCGTAGCTGAAGCTCTGCCGTCGACCTCCAGTCTGCATCCTGCTGCAGCGACAGCGAATACAGCAGATACAACTGTAGAAACTCAGTCTGTAAAGCCGCAACATCCGGCCGCGAAGCCGCCACCACATCTACTTCAGACCTGCCGGCAGTAGTAGTATTATTTGTTTCTGCCGAACCAGTAACTTCTCGACCCGCCTTTTTGGGGCTATAATGTTGCTGAAATGTGTTGAAAGTCGGCCGCTGCAGCTTGCTTGCGGCAGATACAGCGGTCGTGCTATTTGGAAGAACCTGACTCTTATGCCTTGTATGACCTTTTCCTCCCCCACTCGCGATTTTCGGAGCCGAAGGCTGGCGTAGAGACGCTGATCGTGTCGGTCGAGAAGATGGAGGAGCAGGTGGTGGCGGCATTTGTGTTGTTGTCTTTTTCTTTGTTGGTGAGGATGGTGTAGCAGGAGGGATAGTGCTCTTGCTACTATCGATCTTTTGTTGTTGCGATTTCAATGGCGATCGAGGCCGGACGACACCTCGATCGGTCCTCGTCCGAGAAGGCGCCACGGGTTTTTTACCAACTTGAGTCTGTGGCTTCTCCTTGACTGCATCCTCGAGTCCTGGTCGAGCAGCCTGTCCGGAAGAGACCTGCTTCCGATCCACATGGCTTTGTTGTTGTTGTGATTGCAATTGACGAGCCGGTCTCATAGGAATGCTCCGCTGCGGCAAAAGGCTCTTCCTCCTATTAGCGACATCCTCGACATTGTTATTGCTAGCGAAGGTAGGCGTCGGAATGGAGGACGTTTTGGGAGGTTGGCGAACGGGGATTTTGCGTGGTTCGTCGCTTCGTTTCGTAGGGTTGTTCGAGGGGTCGTCGCGTGTTGTGGGCATGGTGAGGTGGAGATGGGATGCGCAGTCCCAGGTGAGAGGGGATCGGTTCAGGGGTGCATTATTTAAATTTCAGAGTATCATTGGAGTGCAGAGTGAAGAAATGTTAAGTCAGTCGAAAGTTAGTGGTGTTTGGAGTCCGGGGAGAGCTTAGTGATTAGGCACTAACGGAATCGAGTAAGCTTGCTTATCAACAATGAGCATATACAAAAAAAAAGATCAGTCTATGATGCTTTTAATTCGACCCTAAATGCAATAAATATGGCGTCTACTCTATAATTAAACTACAAACTCGACCGTTTTGGAAACGACACCCCCTCCGTGGCCGCATTGTCAGCGAACCACGAGACCTTGTCGCCCGCCTCGACATTGACCAGCCCACTCGGCAGACTCTGGCCCTCCTCGGTATCAAAGATCTTGCGCAGGATGTCCTGCTTACCGCCGCCGGTGGCGACAAAGGCAATGCTGACAGCCTGGGCGACCACAGGCAGGGTGAGCGTGATGCGTTTTGGTGGTGGCTTGGGCGAGTCCGTGACGCCCACCACCCAGGCGTCCTTTTCTCGCAGCTGCGGGTGGCCCGGGAACAGACTGCAGGTGTGGCCATCGGGCCCAACGCCCAGCAGGATCAGGTCAAAGGTGGGCACCTTGACGGTGTCCCTGGCGGCAAACGACTGCGTCAGATCGTCCTGGTACAGCTCAGCCAGCTCGTCGGCGCTGGCGGTCTTGACTCGCTCCGGGTCGATGGGGTGCACGTTGGGCGCGCCCAAACTGGCGGGGATCTTGTCGAGCAGCTCGTCCTTGATGAGCCGGTAGTTGCTGTCCGGGTGGTCGAGCGGCACGGCGCGCTCGTCAGCGAAGAAAATCTCCCACTTGGAGAAGAGCGCGGTGTCTTCGGGCGAGCCGTCGCCCTTGGATAAGAGGGCTTTGGCGAGCGTGTTGGGGAGAGAGCCGCCGGAGACGGCGATGCGGAAGTCGCCATGGCGGCTCACGGCGGCGTTTTGGCTGTTGAGCACATATTTGCGAAGCTGCTGGGCCAGCGAGTCGACGTCGGCAAAGCTGTAGAGGCTGGGGCCGGACATTTTGGATGTGTTGCGGGTGGGAGAGGAAGCGGCGGGGGATGACTCGGATGAGGGGTTGCGATAAGCAAGACCGATCAATCAGTAGTCAACCAGTCAAGAAACCACCAAATCAATCAATTAGTCCCAAAGGAGACAATGGCACAGATACGTGTCTAGGCGATCGCGATTGATGGGACGTCCGGTGGATGGTGGAAGACGGTTCCGCGCAGATGGCGATGGCAGATGGCGGGGTGGCCGATGACGTTTGCACCACATGGAGGGCTCTGCTCCGGCATAGAACGAGACCAACATCACATGTCTACGATTAAAAGTCAAGGAATAGTCAATTAAGAATCAATTAATATATGTGATAATAATGCATTTATCGAGTGATTCAACATTTGACCTCGTTCGGAATTCATAATAGGGAAGGCGACTGCCGATCAGGTGTATTTCAGAGTGCCTGCCCTCTACAGAATAAACACGCAGCACAGACTCCGCGAGGACTACTTACTGTATGTAGTACAGACATGAATTATTTATGCGGCCGGCCGCAATTATTATTGTTACTAGAACTGAAAAGTCGATGATGAGCACTTCGGCGCCGCGGACCAATGGCCGGCGCCAAGCCCGCCAAGCGTGCAACCTCGCGTATTTTTGTGTATTCTGTGTATTGTCGTGTATTATTGTGCCGCGGAAAATCAAGGTAAAACTAGCTCTGCGACCGGTTACTGATTCGGAAGTGCGTGTCTGCTAGCGCTCGCAAGTGTATTCATAGTTACGCGTAGCGTATCCGTAATGGAAACCTTGACTCGGGCTGTGCTAAGAATAAGAATAACTAGGCTGAACAGTTTCTCGTCGCCACTAAATGAGAAACCTTGCCAGACTGTCGGGTGATATCTCCACTGGTCATCTATGAATCATGATTATGTTTCATTTCTTTCTGTTTCACAGCTTCAAAACCTGCTCTCACTTGATAAACTTGCAGTGCACGCAACACGCAACTGATATCCCCATGAGGTCTTCGTGCCCATGTATGATGACGCCATTGACACACGCCGGCTGAGGCCTGTATCTCTGTATGGCTGGAGATCGGCTGCAAGGAGACTGCGTCAGTGCATTGCTAGTGAGTCCTAGCGGGCGCCCTGGGATACTGTAAGTTGTAACTATAGCCCGGGCTACAGCAGTGATGGAGCATCAGAGTCGGGGATACTACTGTACGCCGGAGTTGTGTAGTATTATGGAATAGTATAGCGATATTTTGAGTTGAATAGTAAACAATAAATGCACGAGCAAATATGGAAAACATGAAAAATACCGGAATGCACATGCAAATCGACCCTTGGGCCATATATACTCCGTCGCCGTGCGGTCCGCCCGGCGCCCCGTCGATCGTCCCAAACGGCCGTTTCACAGGATCCCCTCCAGACTTTTCGTGCTGCCTAGCTAGTCAGTGGTATATTTCTCCTTTTTCTCCTGCTCCATCTTTCTTCTCTCCTCCTCTTCTTCCACCTACACCCATCATCCTCAAACATCTACCACTATCGCCATGAGTCCGCCGTCCCTCCCGTTGCAGGCGCCATCGCCCGCACCCACGCCCGTGCCCTCGTCACACTCGCACTCCTTTCTCGACATAGTGCGCTGCTCGCGCTGCCAGCGATCGCTCAGCATCCAGCACGCCGCGCCGCCTGCCGCCGGCGTTGTGCAGTTTGGCATGAACTCGTACTACTGCAGCCGCTGCGCGTCCATGGTCGGCTTCAATCGCTGAAGCGGCTGGCAACTGTTGCGATCTGACCGATCTGACCTGAATGAATACACGAATACACCGCTATATGGCTACATCAATACGTGAATCGATAATCGAATCGTCGATATATTGTTTATCAGAAACCCGAATCATGTCCTTGGAAACCCGGCACATGTCGCGCATGGTCGCCTCCCTATCGATGCGACCGTCGCAAACCGCGACATGGAGAATCTTCATCGCACTGCTCAGCAGTTTATGGCGATGACTATACCACTGAATATGGAAACTCTGTCCAGACATGACTTCTACGCGCTCGCATCTGGCATGCACGCAACCAATCTCGTGTATTATCATCGTCCATCCACTTCCACCCGACACTCAGTACAACATAGTACTATGGAGTCTGCGACTCGATGAGCAGACGTTTTTGTTAGTGGCATTCAACAGGACTATACTGTTCCGACTATACTGTGTCTGATGAATACGATATGAATCGCGAGAGTTTTATTTTTAGTTCTTGGCTGGGATTTCTTTGCGATACGCATACTTTACTACTTTTGAGATACCCTTTATGTCTATTTACTATGTATACATATCCATACATGCATCTTAATTATGATTAATTTTTTCTTCTATTTCTTCTATTTTTCATTTTTTCAATCACCAGGTCGGCTATCGTTCGGACCCCAACTGCGCGATCTCCATGTCTCAAACTAATGATTTAGCTGGCGTTTGGGTAACTATTATCGATCGGCGTAAAGACCAGTTACATGGTAAAGACCACGGTGTCGGCATGTATTTATTTTTGGTATCATCATTGGTTTCAAGTTTGTTGAGAAGAAAATATTAGGGGCGTCGGGGATAGTTTGTTATCAAATTTCCTTAGTAAATTCTTAGTGTTTTTGATCTTCCTACTCCGTACCAAAAAAGAAACTTGGACGCAATCAAAATCCCTGCACCTGTTGAACGATCAGTATTCTACGGCATCGCCTCACGTTTTTAATCGTACAAGAGTTTTAGGATTACTCTATTATAATTTTTACTAAATCCTACCATGTTTTTATCGACTTTAAGCTTATTATTATAGGATTTTCTAGTATTTTTGCTCGATCTTGATCGCTAACTAATGCCAAGACCAATCTCAACGCCCCGAGTATGTTTCTATGTGTTTCCTTGGTGAGCGAGCTATTCATATTTCTTAATCGATTCCAAACGCTGTCTGAACGGCTCTGAGCTCTTTCCCATATATTTTCTTGGCGATTTGACTATCTGCTATTTCTACCAACTTTGATATCTAATTGCAAACCCCCTCCGAGCCATTTACCATATAAATTCTTAGCGACCGAGCTATTCTCGGTTCTTCGTCAATTCTAAAATTAATTCTAAATACCTCTAAACTATCTTATAATACAATTTCTTAGCAATTTAGCTATGCCGTCTTTCTGCTTCTGTTTTTTGTGAAGCACCGAGGAAGAAGTCATGTGATTTGTTATTTCGATATGAGCCACGTGACTTGATAGAAGGTGGATCTTTAGAAAGGAATGTGCAAGATCAAATAATACATAAGAATTTACTAGGAAATTTGGTGACAGCACTTAACCAAAAAAATTTTTAGCCGAGTGCGCCGAGCGAAAACCGAGCCCAAATATTATTACAGAAATACAGAAGAATTTTGCCTGCGATTGGCCGATTATATTGATTAATAATAAAACCAGCATGCTAATCAGCAGTCTGTACGACAGACGACGTAATTCGCAGGGCTTGTGTGATGCATCAATTGATGCATTCATGGATGAATGAAACCACACCGCTTGTCTGCCTTGTCTACTTGATTGGGTTCGTTGATTATTTTTATAATTCGACGGTCTGTCTATCGTGGTTGACAACTTGACATACAGCTACATAGGACCTACACACAGATCGCTCGAAGAGAACATTCGAAACATCGGATTTCCTTCGAAGCGGTGAAGCTATTTGTTTTTCTTCTTCCTGAGCAGTCTCATGCACGCACACCATAATTTGCATCATGTATGCACCATTTCAGATAATGCATCTCATAGCCCGTCACCCGTCATCTGCCGCCTGTCAACTAGGCGTGGCAACCAACGCCACGGCCGCAACATGCGTGCATGTGTATGGATATACATATGGATATTACATACGTGCGACATTTCGAAATTCCACATGTCAAGCGCTAATAGATCAATTCTTTGATGCATCCGGAAAATGCAGCATGCAAGTTGAAAATATTGGCGTTGCGCTGGCTGTCTTTTGATGTTAGACTATGAGTACATTGGGCCAGGTGACCGTTGCAACCCTAATTTCTTCAAGACCAAGTAAGACCACGGATAGAACAGCATGCATCTCCGCGGCCATCAATTGATAGCAAACGAAACGAAAACCGGAATGACCAGAAAATAAAAAGTTTATTCATACATGTACGTAGTGACTGTTTTAAAAAAAAGTGACTCCTCACATCGAACCACCCAGCAACCGAAAAACACGCTACAAACGCGCATATGCACGGAGAAAAGAGAGAGAAAAAAAAAGTCCAATAGTGGTTCGGATTTTCTTTAGTCTTTGCTCCACACTCCACACTGCGCGTGAGCCGCGTCGGATAGAAGGGTAATCTACTGGTGTGTCAAGTTTGGACTCGATTGATGGATGCATCAAGGATTGACTACTATCAGGACTGTTTGTGGATGGTGGATTGGCTAGTTGATGGGTCATTCAGTGTTTGAATGTCAATCTTGCCAATATTTTGATCGTACTGTATAAATCTCTAGATCTCATCTACATCTACTTGCCAGTATAATGCTGATATATCATATCAATCTGCCCAGCGCTCAGATCAGCCGGAAGCCAAGCAAAAGGCATATGATACCGGATAGTTGGTATCGAGTGGAGCAGACATGTCAAATGCAAAAGCATAACAATTGCCCCGAGCTTGCAAGGTCAGCGTGTGGCGTATTCGGACTCTCCATGACTAAGAAAATAACTAACAGACAGACAACCACCGTACCTGCATCGACTAGGGATTCTATCTGAATAGTAAAGACGTATATCAATATGACAAGTGCTATACTATTACTCCAGTATTTCCATCAGACCGGACAATCGAGGCTGTGCGGAGGGTGAAAAAAAAAAGCAACGATTAGTCCGAGTTACATACGTAGTTAGCTACAGCTTAGGGCATATCCGCCCGGGTTCAATGCTGTCTGTCCATCTCATCTCACCGTTTGAACAGCCACCATCGCAATTCGGCTGGAAACGAAATTTGGATGGTGATGGGCGCCTGCAGCAGATCTGCATTTGCATCGCAAAGTGAGATGCAACAGAAAGAAAAAAAAGGGAAAGGAAATGCACCGACCGGGTTTCAAACGAGGCTGCAGTAGGCTATCTTCCCTTTGTATGCTGATTGGCGAGCGTGCCAGCTGCGTCTTATTGGGGTTTTGTTTTCTTTTTCTTTTTCTTTTTCGCGTTTGCGTTTCCTTTTCTGCGTGTTGGTGGTTTTTTTTTTTTTTTTTTTCCTCCCCTCGCCCTCGCCCACGCCCGTCTGCAGGCTGTTTGCTGCCCTTGCTAATGATCAGCCCGCCGGCTGCTGCAAGTGGCGGCATGACGACCTGTGCAAGGCCTCACTCTCGTTTTCGGTGGGACAGTCTTTTCTTTTCCATTTTCTTCTTCTTCTTCTTCTTTTATTATTTTCTTTCGCCAATGTAGTCTGCTATTTTCTCTTCTGTGCGTTTAAAAAAGCGCGCCTTTTTTTTTAACTCTGAGAGACCTCTTGCCCTAACTCCATCCGATCGATCGATATTATTACCAGCACGGTGTTTTGTCGACGAGACCCCGCAGTCTTTCCAGTGTGCTAAATATCTGAATGCACAGACCTCGCACCGAGTCGAGCAAGACATCTATATTGATATATACAGCATGGCTCCATCGCACGAAAAAGGCCGTCGGGGGACCAGAGTGGGCGACGACGAGTTTGTTCTCTACCTGCAGGGCGTGAGTTGGCTTGTCTATCACATATTGCCAATCTAATGTATTAAAGGTCCCAGCCCACTGCCGATGGCAGGAGTTAAAGGACTTTGTGCGCCAGACAGCGATGCACATCCGACAAGCTGTCGTTTACGATGATCCGCATGGCTATCCCACGGGCATCGGCCAGATCATTGTCAAGAACGAGGATGAGGCGTGGCGGACTTTTAGTAGGTTCCCGTTACAGACAACATACAGAATACATTGCTGATGATGTTCTCAGGAAAACTGGCGGCCACCGGATGGGATGGCCAGGTTCTGACCGTCACGCTGGCAAAAGCCAGTGCTCCAACGAAACCCATTGCTGGGCCCAAGCAGAGCCCATCTGCAAGTCTGCCTCGGTTTTCCTTTGGCGGATCTGTCTCAAGCGAGTAAGTATGACTTTAAAAATGTGTGCGGAATGTGGTTTGGTATTGATTTTGATATCGAGCTCCATCGCTACAGCAGGCTATCTGCCTCCTCTTGTCAACTATGTCCACGCATACCCTACAAGCACGCCCTCCTGGACTGCGAACCCAGAAGCTCACCCATTCTCGCCCTCTCCGGCGGTGTTTCCCTTTAGTCAGGTGGAATATCAATACTATCCGATGAATCCACCGCCACAGCCGCCGCCGCCGCAGCATTTGATGTACGGTGCAGCAGCGACGATGGATCCGACCATGTTTATACAGGCAATGCCGTATTACCACCAGGGAGAATATCACGACCTTGTAAACTCGCCTGCATTCACGCTGACTCCGAGTTACTACAGCAGCAGCGTGATCATCGACAATCTGCACCCAGACGTGGACATGCAGACCCTCAAGACCCATTTCCGGAGAACCGCTGGCGCCGCCATCGAACACTGCGAGATTGGTCCAATAATACCTTGCAATGATGGCACCACTCCTCCATCTCCTCGCCAGCGCGCCAACGACAAAGCCCGCTATGCCACGGCCACGTTCCCATCGGCAGAGGAAGCAGCCAGGGCAGTCTCGCTGTGCAACGGCAGCATGCTTTCCGGACACCGCATCGTAGTCCGACTCGACCAGGACTACATCCCTGCAGCAGCTGGTGGTGGTCTGCATGCCGACGAGGACTGGCCGTCAACAACGCCCTTGTCGTCCTCGTCATCGTTCTTCCAGCCGTCCCCCTCGTCGTCGGCGTTTTCAGGAGAAGGATGGAATCTGTTTCATTCAGCAGGGAAAACAGCAACACCATCGACTTCTTCCTCTTCGTCTTCTGCATCTTTTGTCTCTACTACCTCTCACAAAACCCGCTCATCATCACCACCATCCAACAACACCTCCTCCTCCCACCACCCCGCCCAACAATTTCCTAGTCATAGAGCCCGGCGAGATTCTGGAAAAGAGCTAACAACCAGTCAAAACGACGCCAAAAAGACCACCGATTCCTGCATTTCATCATCAGCAAAGCAGCAGCCTCTCGTCGTCAACGGGTCGATGACTGGGCGCGCAAAGATGTAGAAAAATTTAGTTACTTTGCTTGCCGAAAAGATTTTAATTTCATGATTGTATTGATGTTTCACATTCATTCTATTCTGCTTATAATTGAATACTGCCTATGTTCTCTACCTGCATGTGTGTATGCATATTAGATATCAAATTTGAACGTGGAGAATGCTGCTTTTTAAAGTCTCGCCAATTTATTTAAATTCCAATCCCCAAGGATAATCCGAGCTGAATAACAAGATATTACCGGCTATACATAAAAGTGAATGCAAATGCGAATGCGAATAATCATACATTAATCACTCACCGCCGCGAAGCCCGGGGCGGAGGTGTGAACGACTTGCTTCGAGACCGAGACCGCGACCGAGACGGGGAGCTCGTGTTTGAACGTCGGCGCGGAGCAGCAGCCCGGCGGCGCACAGGAGATACAGAGCGTGTATACGACCGAGACCGGGATCGAGAGCGAGATGGAGAACGCGTGTACGATCGGCCGCGGTTGCGGGCGCGCACTGGCGAGCGGGAGCCCGAGACTGAGCGAGACCGGGATCGTGAGGGCGTGTAGGATCGGCCGCGGCGGGCACCGCCAGCAGGAGTGCGAGACCGGGAGCGCGAGTATGAAACGGACCGAGAGGCTGACCGTGTATAAGACCGGCCGCGGTGGGTGTCGCGATCGCGTCGCGGTGAGCGTGACCGAGACTGCGAGTATGATCGCGAAGATCCTGTATATGACGAGTAGCTGGAGTATGAGCTGACCGACTCGCGGTCCGATTCGTCGCGCGCCGCAGGTAACGCAGGGAGCGTTGGCTTGGGCAGGTTCTTGAGATGCTCGCGCATTTCCTCGGTCAGAGCGCCCATGCCAATGGAAGTGAAATAGTTGATCGAGAAACGAGTGTTGCGCGGGTTATCCAGAGGGAACAGCCCGTCAAAGCTTGGTCGGAGCACAGGGTCAATCAATCGCTCTCTAAGTTTCGGCACACCGAGATGTTCTGCGAGGTCTTGGAAGAGAATCTTGATGAAGATACGGCTGCTGGACGTCGTTTCTTCTTCGTTCATGTGGATCATGGAAAGAACATGCCAGCCAACAGCATCGTTGCTCAATATATGCCCAAAGAAGCGAGCGATATTACGTAGCCGGTTCGTTTCGTAACGGTGGATTGTTTCGTAGTACTTTGCAAACGATTCTTCAAAAAGATCCGACCACATGCGGTTCAGCTTGGCGAAGCGCTCGCCAATGAGCCCGTAGAACTTTGAGTACGTGCGCTCCTGAGAACAACATTCAATAATCATCGATGGCAGCTCCGGCTCCTTGCCGGGCGGAAGGGAAATCTTCATTAGTTTGTGACAGCATTCTTCAAAGTCAATGCTGGACATGATAGTCAGATAAATGGTACGTCGAAGGTTGACCAGGTCAGTGTTGCTTTGATCCTTGATTTCCATCTGCCTCTCCTCCTCGGCTTCCTCCTCGTCCGAGCTGTCTTCATCCTCATCGTCGCTGTCGTAATCGCTTCCCTCGCCGAGAATTTCTGCCTTGAGCTTTTTGTATGCGTCTTCATGCTCTTGCCATTCTGCGTCAAATTTGAATATGTTCAGCCCATCCTGAGTCTCAATCTCATCGTCCAAACCCAAACGATGCGTGATTTGGTCTTCTTCTTCCACCAAGTCAAGCTCTTCTCGCATTGCCGGGTTGTCCTTGTACTTGTCTTTGCGCACCTGGAACAAGACCTCGATCATGTATTGCACTCGCTTGTCGATGTCGGCCTCGTGTAAAATATTTCTAAATTGGTCAAACACTGCCAGGGCAATGGGGCCACTCATCTCCTCTAGATGCTGGCCCACCTCCCTAGTCAAGCCGACCGCAATTTCAACACTGTCGTCTGTGGGCTTGTGAAGCAGCAGCAGCAATATCTGAGCTGCAAGCATTTCGTGGACCACCTGCTGGTTGCACAAGTGCGCAATAAAAGTTGTCGACGAGATGCAGACTGCTTTGTCGTTTCTCTTGAACGCTTTGCGAAACTGAACAACCAGCCGGCCTAACAGTAACTCTCCCACCTGGGGAAGCTTGGTATTGACAATAGCAGCCATGGTCGCGTAGATGGGTGTAAAGGGCAAACTGGCTGCCTGTGCTTTCATAATGCTTCGACAGAACAGACCTCGCCCGCGAATGAGGTTCTCCCCGAAGAGCTCTGGAACAATGTGTTTGATGTTGGATACGTTGACCTTGTTGATCAAACCGTTGATCGACTTCTTCAGGGCTTCCCACGCCATTCTTTGGTACTCCTTGCTCGACTTGTCGGTGATCTGAGCCTGCAAAGCACGCAGCCGCGCAGGAGGGATATACGTTCCTCCCGAGCGCATGTTGAGCAATTTTTCGTATTCGGCCTTGGCTGAAGCTTGCTTTTCCTCCTCGGTCAATGGCTTTCGCGGGGCGTCTTTCGCGGCATCATGCTGTCGCAGTCTCTCTGCAAGTTGTCTTTCTCTGTCCAGAGCACGATCTGAATCGAGACGGGGGACGTCCCCAACATCTCTCGAGCTCTCTCCGGGAGGCGATCGCCGGCGCTGAGGCGACGGGGATCGAGAAGGGGGAGAACGTTTGCGCGTGCTCGACGGCTGGTGAGAGTACGACGCTCCTGGCGGCGGCGTCGGGACGCGCACCGCGGACTGAAGCATCACGGGATCCGACATGTTCATGCAATCAGCCTGCCTTTGTGTATTTGGGGAGATGTGAGGCGGTGCCGTTGTCGCCGGCTCAGTCTGCGTCTTGTGCAGAACGAAAGAAACTCTGAAAGTCGAGAGCAGCTAGCGCGGCAGGTGGGGCGCTCACGTGACCTGCGACCATCTGGCATCCGCGATAGGAGAAGCAACAATAAAGAAGAATATTTTGCTGCGCACCTTTCTTTCTGTTCAGCGTTCACCTGGAATACGTCGGGCTGCCGAGTCAACATTATGGTAATTTCATCTAATCCTCATTTTTAGGAATGCCACTAACCAGCCCGCCTCCAGCTCGGTCCAATTGTCGGTTCCGCCATGTTGTTGGTCGCAACTGCGATCTTTCTCTACTACACGGCATGGACTATACTCATGGTATTTCTACGCTCTTCTCGAGTCTTGAATGATCTACTGACCAATTCAACAGCCATTCGTCGACAAGGGCCATCCGCTCCATGACTTCTTCCCTCCGCGCGTCTGGGCCATCCGCATTCCCGTCATCCTCACGCTGCTGGGCTCAGCAGTCGTCGGCTCGTTCCTCGGCATCGTGATGATTCGCAGCAGCCGGAAGAAGGCCGCAAAGGCCAAGGCCGCGGCCGCCAAAAAGAAGACATAGACGCAGTTGCGTGGTGGTTTGGGCCTTTTGTTTTGTTTGGCCTTGCGGCGTATGGCTTGAACTCGGCTTGGAAAACTTGGGAAAAACTAGGAAACTACGGAATGCAGTCTGTCAGGCCATGAATGATCACGCTCCATTAGTATCGGCATGTCTTGCATGAATGGGTCGCAGTAGGAACTTTGCAAGTGGGAATAAATCGTCTCGGTTCCTGCATCTGCATGCTTCATCCGCGCCAAGATCGCCGGCAGTGTCTGTCAGCATCTGCGCATGTACATCTACACCTATAACACCTATAATCTATTAATACAATGCTATTGCGGCCGACCGCAGTGTCCAGCTTCCAACAGTACATACCTTGCTGACCCGTGCCGGTGACTTTGGGTCTGCCACGAGGGGCGTGGGCAAATGAGCAAATCAGCAAGTGCCTGCGAACCCGTGACCACTGGCCGGCGCATCACCTGACAGCACGTTCTCAGGCGTGTCTCGAGCGGGGATGGTGACTGACTGCCTGGGAATGACGATGATTCATTCCAGCCCTTCAGTCATACTAAGAGTAAGCCCGCGCGATACCCCTCTCGTGCGCGCTGCTGCTGCTAGGCCCAGCGTAGCCGGCGCGGACCTGGCGGCTGGCATCCTCCATGCGCCTTCCCCTCCCCCCACCCTCGATCGACCCTGCGACCCCTTATCTACTTTCTCTTCGTCTTCTCGTCTCTTTCTTGCTTGATCCGGGACCTCACTTTCGCTCCCACTGACTGCTACTAGACAACGCTTGACACTCGGAACAGACCGTTTGCCGCCGCCCGCCTACAACCGGACGAACGAACGATAAGATACGCGTTGACCCGCGAAGCTCTCCACTATATATACCCCAACATTCCCCTCGCCCTGCCTATCGACTACGCACGTTGATATCGTTGCTCCTGGTGTTCTGGCAACGCTATAGTCTGTGGCTCGAGCGCTATACTGTGTCTGCATCTTCTATTCCACGCTCTGTGATTATCCAGCTCTGGTGTAGCTGCCTTATCGGCCACTGCTCCGGAAGCCTGCCGATCTCTATCTATCTAGGAGCCAGGTCGCTCCTCATCCTACAGCTTCTGCGACAGAACATCCCGGCTAACGGCGTTTAACCGGGCCTGCGTGAATGCCACCGGCAGCGTCCGAGGATCTCTTCCACCATATCAACCAGCTCTCGCTTGACAACACCCCGCTGTCCCAAAGCCCCAGCTCCGCTCCGGATTCAACTGGGAAGAAGAAGAAAAAGAGCAAGAACAAGAATGGAACAAAAGGAAAGGATACCCTACTCCAGCAAACGGACCAGATGGCATCAGAGGAGTATGTTTCCCCCCTCCGACCCGTGTTTGGCTATGCTCTTGCCTACTGACCTGCTTGCTCTCTAGAATACAACCATCCCCCCCGTCTCAGTCGGACCCATCATCCTACCCCAGCAACCCATACATCCCGGCTGTCAACCGCCCTGTTGGGGCTTCCCCATCCCCGGTCCTAGGCGCACTGGGCCAACTCAGTAGCAATCCCGAGAGTGAAACAGTCTTGCGGACGGATGCCTGGGCCAAGTCCATTCCCTTTGGGAAAAGCCCTCCAAATGATGTGCTAGATCCTGCCTTTGCCAGTGGCTCTCCTCGCAGTGTTCCAACTACTCTTGAACAAGCTGCTTTTGTCTCATCATCGGCATCTCCTCCTCCAGCCACAGCGAGACCAATCAGTTATGGTCAAATCGGCATCACGTCATCACCATCGCCACGCCACGCATCTGTAGATAGGCAGAAACGCCATTCAATGGGGCCTTACTCTCAAAACCAACCGCCGCTGCCCCATCTTCCCCAAGCCCATTTTTATGGAGCTCCGGAAATCGATATTCCCACGCCGCACAGGCCCATTTCCGACAGTCATTATTCATTTTTCGGCTGGGATTATGTTCCAGGGCTTCCTCTCAAGACAAGCAAGATTGGGGGAAAGGTGCTGGTTGTTGGCACGGATGGCGAACTAAACATTCTCGCAATAGAAAACTCAAAGACACGCACTATTGGGACGCTTAGCGGGCTGAATGGACGAGTACTGGATGCGAAAATCCTTACGTACATGGCGAGATTCGATCCGTATGCCTCCTCTCGTCCCCATGTCGCCGTCGTTCTCCATGGCCCGATGGCTCCAAAGGACGAACCTGGAGAAATTTCGTCTGTCGGGTCAGAGCACAACGAGATTCTCCCTGGCTTGCCTGGAAAGTCGACGACCAGTGAAAAGCCTCAGACCAGAGATGAAACAGTTTATCAGACAAGGGTAGAAATTTACTCCATCAAGACCGGCGAGCACATCACCAGCCTTTTCCAGAGTAAACCGGCACCATGTTTCGAAAACTACCCCAATTTGTCTTTGATCGCTCCGGCACCCGTGGGGAATTTGAAGCTGTATACAAGCATGAATTATGTCGTTGTCGCTTCGGGAACAAGTGGGGAGGTTTTTATCTACGGGCTAGTTTCTGCGTCATACCAATGTCTGGGCAAAACATGGACCGCCGTACAGGCGCGAGAAGCTAGGCGCTATTCGACTTCATCGAGCTCCACAGACCAGGATGGATCGCAAGCAGATAACCATTATGGCTCTGTTTCCTCCGAAGTTCCTATGATCTCGCTTAACGGACGCTGGCTAGCCGTTGTCCCACCGGCGCCATCTTCGAGAGCTCCTCCTTTGGGCACAGTCCCAGCGCATCTAGTGCAAAAGAAAATCCCAGGACTGGATACCCATATTCCACCATCTAAGCCGGCTGTCAACTGTGCAACAGACCTAGGAGATGGCGAAAGCTTTTTCAACAAGGTGGCTCGAGGCGTCACACAGGAGCTTTTCAGAGGGGCTAGATGGATGGGCGACCAAGGCCTGCAAGCATGGCACAGCTATTGGAGTAAGGATCAACAGGGCTCCGGAGGGAATGCACGGCGATCTTCTCCGTACTCGGAAGGAGCGCAAGGGCTGTTTCCTCCTACTCATGGTCAAGAAACGTCAGGGGCATTATCTTCAGAGCCAGACTTGGTCTCAATCATTGACATGAAAAGACTTGAACAGGGACAAGATCCAAAAGGGGCTGCTCTAGTACCGTTTGCGACCTTTCAAGCACCAAATGGATGCGGATTTCTCTCTTTTTCTCCAAATGGTCATATGCTGTTAACAGCAAGCAAAAAGGGAGATGTCCAATACGTATGGGATCTCATGCAGGCGAAAAATTACCGGTCTGCTGTATTCATGTCTGAGGATGTGATGGGAAATGCCGCCGCTCTCACTCCTCAAGTTCGGCTGATAGCAAGGCACTCCCGATTGACCACCTCTAGCATCGTCGACATTGTATGGGCTTATCCTACTGGGGAGAAATTCGCTGTCATCACACGAAAAGGCACTGTCCATGTATTTGACATTCCCCGAGCCGCATTTCAGTGGCCACCACTTCGGCGTGTCCAGGTCAAAGTCCAGGGACCGAATGCGGAAGATCAGACGGCACTCCCAGAACCAGAGGAGGCAGGATCTGCAAACCCATTCACAACGGCTATGAAACTGGTGGGAGGGACCACGCAGCCTATCTTGGCTGCTGTCAGAGGCCGAGCCCCTAGTGTGGGAAGCAGTTTCGCTGGAACTCCTACATTTGGCATTTCGTCAGCGGCTGGAATCAGCGGTAAAGCTGTTGCCGCGGGTCTGAGCAAATCTGTAGGAGCTGCAACTGGGACGGTCAACACCCTGCGACATGTGGGAGAAAACCGACTGCACTTGACTGGTTTCAATAAGGATCCCGTGCCATCTCGCATAACGTGGATTACTGTTCATAACGAATGCTTATTGGGTGTGATCGACCATGGCTTGTTCAGGCTGTATAGGGTCCAGCGCAGCGCAGATAGAAACAAAGCTCGACGGCACCAGAGTGTCATAGGAAGCAGAGTTTCTGAGATGAAGTTACCATCTTACTTGCGAGAACTTTCCGGGCCTTTACAGATTGGCCTCCCTGTGGATGAGAAAGTAACGGGCAGCTGGTCTTTATCGTCGAGCGCACCTTATTCTTCGTCGACTACGAAATTGAATTCCCAGCCACTCTCACAGGCCGAGATCGAGACGAACACTCCGTACCAACCATTCCATACAGATCGGAGGGTAAATATCCAGGTCTTGGTGGATCCTGAATCTGCATCAGGACCCGCACTGGGGTCATGGGTTTTTGGGAATGACATTCCAACCCAGACGCTTCATGTTCGGCCTGTCCAGAACAGCGACGATGAAGAGACGCCTGGCCAGGTAGCAGGAGCTCCAGAAATGGAGAACCTCATCAGTCTCGGCAATGGCAGAGATCAGGTGGAAGAAGTTGTTATAACTACCAGACGGAAGAAGAGGCAGTCTGGCGCGCAGTCTCCTACTGCTCGACGTGACGACGACGATGGATTTTTTGAGGATGACTGTGATGTTTTGGACTTTGCTCAAGATCGAGTTTAGGATTATTTGTTTTTTTTTTGTTCTCGTCGGCACTAATTTGACCCGACACAGACAACATTATAGACATGCTTGGAGTTAGAATTCGGGAGTTTAGGCTTATCTTGTGTTGGTGCATTTCGAGTGCAATTTGTTCAACACATTGCAATACCCTTTTCCTTTCAGCACGCTCTCCACTATGAAACACGAAAAAAACTGTATAAAGAAGAAATCCAGAAAACAGATAGTTATTGATCGGTTTCATATCTACTCTACACATACTGATACTCACAAGTACTCCACAATGCTCATATTATTCTGTAAAAGTAATCAACGACCCCCAGTCTCCTCAAACCACCACGCCTTGAACTCTCGCAACCGCCTCGTCCGCTCTCGCGCCATCTCCCTGCCCGTATCCGTCTTCATAATCCCCTCGAGCTTCTCGAGCTTCTCATCAAAATGCTCAATCGACTCATCCAGCTCCCACCGCTGCCCCGCATCCTTCTCCCTCGACCCTAGATACGTAAACGTGCGCGCAATGCCCACTGCGCCAATAGCATCCAGCCGATCCGCATCCTGCACAACGGCCAGCTCGCGATACCGCGCGTTTTCCAGCAGCGCGCGCACCGCAGCGGGGTTCTTGGTCTCGTTCGAGTACGACACGTTGGACACAATGGTCTGCACGCGCTCAGCCAGCGCGGCGTCTGCGCCGTGCGCGGTTAGTGTGTGGAAGACCATTTGTTTTGGGTCAGTTTGGCCCGCAGCAGCAGCAGTGGCTGGGGGCAGGTATTTGTGGTCGCCAATGTCGTGCAGGGTGGCAGCCAGAGTGATGATGTCGCGGTCATAGAGCGATGCGGTGTCTGGGTGGCGAGCGAGTTCGCCGTCGAGGATGGTGTGTGCGAGCCGGACCACGCGCTTTACGTGTGTTGGGTTGTGCGACGGGTCGTGGCCGGACATGCAGTTTGTCATGTAGTCGGTCATGGCTTGGATGAGGGATTGCATGTCTACTGCCATTTTTTCTGTGGTGTTTGGCGGGGTAAATGTGGAAGGGTGTAGATGTGTGTGTATGTATCCAGTGATGTGTACAAATAGGTCGTTGACTTGAATTGATTGGCTATTATATGGTAGAAAAAAGGAGAAGGTTTGAAAAAGAAAGAGTTTAGTAATGTCCTTAAATTGTTTTGATCTTGATGGAGCGTTCTAGCAGGCAGCAATGCGCCAAGACATCAGAAACAACGAGGGACAAAGCCCTAACTAGTAATTTCTGCCGCCGCAATCCGAGGTCGTCTTACATCTGGAGTACTCCGACTATTACTGATTTCTTCAGAACATTGAAAGAACGAACAAATTACATCCCCGTGTACGCATTTAGAGCCAATTGCCCTCCCAAATGCGCGTATAGCACGTTGGACCCCGCCGCGATCTCCCCCCTTTTCACCAAGTCCATCATCCCAGCCAGACTCTTACCCTCGTAGACAGGATCCGTGATGAAAGCCTCCGTCGAGGCTCCAAACTTGATCGCGTCGATGGTCTGTTGATCCGGAATCCCGTACACGCCCCCATGATACCTGTCGTCGAGGATGATGTCGTCGGCTGTGACATTCTCGTCTTCGGTCAACCCGATTTTTGTGCCTGTTGTGCGGGCGATGCGCAGGACTTGGTCAAAGGTCTGCTTGACTGTCGCCGAGGCGTCGATGCCAATGACCTTGCGTGGGCGTGACCCGGGTTTTCTCTTCTGTGCGAGCTTGAACCCTGCCACCATACCCGCCATAGTCGACCCCGTGACTGCACATACAATGACCGTGTCGAAGAAGACGCCCAATTCTTCCTCCTGCTGCTCAACTTCAAACGCCCACCGCGCAAACCCCAGTCCGCCCAACGGATGATCTGAAGCGCCCGCCGGAATGTAATAGGGCTTCCTGCCCTTATCGACTATCTCCTGCTGCAGCTTTTGGAGCGTTTGTTTATGCTCAATGCCAAATGGAGACGGATCAAGACGCGCATCTGCACCCATGAGGCGGGAAAGTTGAATGTTTCCGGCCTTGTCGTATACCGGGTCCTCCCACTGCACCCACTTCTCCTGGACAAGGGCGACTTTCATTCCCAATTTAGCGCCAATGGCTGCTACTTGTCGTGTGTGGTTGGACTGGAATCCGCCGATACTGACCAGAGTGTCGCATCCTTGTGCCAATGCATCTGATGCAAGATATCTTTTCGGGTCAATAACCATCCCTAGATCTTGTACGATAGATACTCACTCCAGTTTCCGGGTTTTGTTTCCTCCAAACGCGAAACCAGAGTTACAGTCTTCTCGCTTTGCATAAATCTGAACTTGTCCACCCAAAGCTTTGGTGATGTTGGGGAGGTGCTGGATCGGCGACGGCCCGAAGAGAAACGATTCTCGCGGGATGTCGGCAAAGGGCTGTGGGAGCTGCATGTTGTTGAATTTCGTAAAGTTCAAGAAAGGAACTTGAGAGGAAATTCTGAAAGCGACAAGGCGAGACGTATGTCTTTATATGTGGGGTTGGGCTCGAGATTCCCTGTGTAGTGTTCTCCGTCGGAAAACTTGCGTTGTCTCTATCCGATAAGTGATATCCGACGGAAAGGGTCTAGAAATTGCGATAGCTATGCTCATCCAAATATGGCAACTGCCACAGATCAGGAAACATAGGGTTGTCAATCATCGTCCCCGGCGCAGAATTATAGCCCATAAGATCCTGAAACAGGGTCTGGGCAGGTTCGGTCACGTCCTGGTTCAAAGGCACAAAAATACCATCCATCTGTTCAGAAGAACCCTCATGGCATGGCTGAGTCGGTATATTCCTGCCAGTAGTAGAATATTCTTCAGCCTGCCCACCGTGCGGAATCCTGCGCCACGTTTCAAGACAGTGGCTGTCGCTCAGTTTCTCAACGACGGCCTCGCAGTGGCCCAGACAGATATCTGCTAGATCCCAATTAACCTCGTTTTTCATCTTGCGCAAGAAACCCATCAGCCTTTTTGCGCTTGCTACACATTCTTGAGCGGTGTCGGTATCCTCAGCCTCGAGTGCACAGCGAAGGATCAGTGTCGCTGCTGAAGTGAAGTGATACGCGGTATCTTGATATTTTCTTTAGCTGGTTGTAGTTTAGTTGCAGAATGGTTGCTCACAAGGTAGCCAAAATACATCTATCTCGTTCTTTTTCAACGAAGTAACAAAGTCGATTACTGCCCGGGCAGCCTTTCGGCATCTTGCTTGGTAGTATAATTTGTCTTCCTTGATGTTAGCGTCGTCTGACCGATGAAGTTCCTTGGTATTTACGTTAGTAGGTGAAAGATTGGTAAGTTTAAAAAAACCTACAAGAAGCCCGATCCTCCACAGACACATTCGCACAACCAAGTAGCAGAGTTGCAGGTTCATGGCCCCGGCGGCTTTTCTCTTAAATGATAGACTGCTAGGGCAAAGCCAAGGCGGTAGGCCCTCCTCCCATTGGTCAAGTGCTGTTTCATGTCTTCGCAAAGTCCTGAATGCCTGTTCTCGAGTTTGGTCTTCTAGTGTGTATAGCAAAGACAAAATGCCGCCTAGAACGACGGTCAATTGACACAAGGCGATAAAAGAGCGACCGCCCTGAGCTCGAGAATCTGCTACGAAGCCATCCTCAGAAGCACTATTTATCAGCAAAGAGTCCGAGTCGGGTAGAGGAACATCCCATTGGGACCGATGAATATGGGGAGGAGTCCCATGCGACAGACTCGCCCTGTCAAAGTTAGTCAAGATATGTGGCTGGTGTCATTGACTTACCACTGATCATGGATCAGAACCCCCCACCAAGTACGAATCCGTAGACTCTTTTGCCTAAACTCAAGGTCCCATTTAAGTGGGTTTCGGTTCAACCCAAGACTCTGGGACAGAGCGACAACTCGGCCGATGTTCACCGCATTGTACGTGATGGAAGTAATCGGCCGTCCAAGTAAATCTAAAATACAGGCCAAAACAGTAGAAAAGTCTGGTGCTGAGAAATCGTCGTTCATCGCGCTGACGGCGAGATTCCACATGTACCTAATGTCTGGAGATGGACGGCCACTGCTGGCGATTTTTTTCGATGTTTTCCACAGAAGCAGGGAGACGGCGTATATTTCACACACAAGGGTATGTGGAAGACCATCTTGACGGTACGCCTCGAGAACTGTGTTTTCATCCAAAATTGGAAATGGAGGGTGGATATTTTCAAAATAGCTGCAACGAATATTAGCGTGAGGACAGGACTCGGAGGACTGTAGCCTACACATGGCAAAGCTCGGGCCCCAGTGGCTCGATTATTTTTTCCATCGACTCAAACTGCTTGAAACCAGACGTCCCGTTCCCAGAAGGCACAATGTTGCGCTGCCGAGGAACTTTCATGTACACCACAGGGTCCCGTGGATCGTGTGAGTAGACGCTGTATGGATTTGGGCGAGCATAGGAAACAGCTGTATCGTAGGCCGGCGACATATATCGCTGGAGAACCTGGGCATCGCGAGCCATTGCTGGGCCGACAATGTGGCTGGACTGGTTGTTTGTATCATTGGTAGTAGAGAGCTGTTGTGTAGGTCTCTGCTCTTCCACAGGAGAATGCCGAGCGGCGGCAGCGGTAGCTCTCAATGACCTGGCGCGGATCCTGTCGGTATTTTTCAATCTTTTGCGTCGTCTGCTGGTGGTGGTGGTGGTGGTGGTGGTCGATGTATCAGCACGAGGACTCGCATCAATCCCACGTTTGGCCGTGGAACACGCAGCCCCGTGCATGCGACACAGCAGACATGGCTGGTCCACCAGATCCTGTGTACACCGGCTTTTCCGTCTTCGACAAAAGTCGCAGGCGGGGATCTTGTGTGATCGATACGGCCGGATTGGAGACGCAGCTGCCGTGACGTTATTGGGTTCGGGCATGGAAAAGTCACACAGCAGGAAGTCGCGCGCAAACGTCCCGGTCGGGCGTAACTAGTTGTCTGGTAGTTATCAGAGTGGAATAGTACTGCGTACTGTTTATGATTATTGATATGGTTTTCCTTGGTTTGTTTCCAGCTGTCGCGAATCTTCCAAAAGCGATGTAAGAAGTTGGTGAGTTTTGCGACGGGAAAATAGCACTTTGATTGGCTGGTTCTAGAAAGAGATAACCGACACCGGAATAGGCAACTCTCCTGTTCGTAGTGGATTTTCAGTGTTGAGTGAAGTATTATTAAATGGTATTTAATCATAGGTAACAGTGAAGTGTTAAGAGCGCAGCACAAAGGTTCAAGTGTCAATGTTGATGGTGACGGCAGCCCTAAACAACAACTCGCGAGTCAGGATTCTCACCCATTGCGCAATCGATGAGTGCCTGACTAGCGTCTATAGCGCGGTGCGGCTGTTATTTACTTCAGTGCTTATTTCTACTTTATTTCGAGTTTATTCTTGGCTTGTTTTCATTGCTTTCCTAAGACATGATAGATCCGTAAGCGTCACATTAATTATCTGTCGTAAACTACATGTATTCCGAAGATGGAGAATCGAATGGATTATTAACTGCAACCAGACACGTCCTTTCGCAAGCCTAGATCAAGCACAATCTAGATAACCATGGCAGCCACGATGGCGCCGACAATACCGGCGGAACCGACCTGCACGCCGAGTTGGCTGGCGGCACCGGTGTTGCTGGCACTGGCAGCAGAGCCGCTGGCCGTGGCGCTGCCAGTCTGGCTGCCAGTGTGGGTGCCCGAAGCCTCTGTGCCGGAAGCCTCTTTGCCGGCAGCAGAAACAGTTTTAGTAGAGCCCGAGGCTAGACAGTCACGCTCACGTCAGTATTTTATAGCGGAAAACTTGGGTGGTATACGTACAGCCAGTGGCAGAAGCCAAGGGTTTTCCAGTCTCAGTGGCGCTGGCACTAGCACTGGCGACAGTACCAGTTGCAGCGGCAGGGAAGCCGGTTGCGGGGAAGAAGTCGGAGTTGTAGCAGGACTGCTCGCAGCTGGCGTACTTTTCAGTGTCCTGGGGAGAGCCGTTGCCCTGGGGGCAGGCTGCCACGCAAGCTGTGGTGTCGTTCGCCATGGAGGCGTTAGGGCAAGGAACGTGATAGCATTGGGCCCTGCAGCACACATCGGCTTCGGCACCTGGAAGAGAAAGAAGCTGTTTAGTTAAGGGTATTGACAGAGATACCAACGTTGAGGCGGCTCACACTTGGCGGCGCACGAGGCTTCCGGTGACATGGTGGCAGTCGCGGTGCCCGCAGCGCCGGTGGCGGTCTGGGAGGCAGCAATAGCAGCCAGGCCAGAAAGAGCGACAATAGAGAACTTCATGATGCTGACAGACGAGTTGTTGTAGAACTGGATAGACAGAAGCGACAGAAGCGACAGAATAGAGGAAGAGCGAGAGGAAGAAGAAGAAAGAAAAAGAACACTAGGAAGGAGCAGACCAGAGCAAAGATAAGGAAGGAGCAAAGAGAGGGAGGAGCAGAGCGAGGAGCAACAAGGAAGGAACGCAGGAGAGTATTTGTCGCCTGACACCCAAAGCGGTTTAGCGCTGGGTATTTCTTTTGTTTTGGAATCTCGCAAGGCCAGCCGCGCCCGCTGATTGGCTGCGCAGACTCCACTGCGGCCCTCGCGTCGGCCACTGCGGCGGCTGATTGGCTGCGTCTCAGGTGGATCCCTGAGTGCCGCAGGGGTTGTCTCGGGGGCTGCTGGAGTGATGCTGGCATGTTTCGGCGCTGTTGGGCAGAGCATGGCGGCAAGGTAACTTAGCAACAGTATTCAATGCTTATACAGTCATGGTCATGTATGTCGAGGGTTGATCGCCAATTTCCCGCCTGGAGTCTTGCTTCGTGCTGGAGACGTCGAATCCGGGGAAGCTCGACGATCATTCACTGTGGGTCCCGCGACCTAGCACAGTCCGTAGCTCGTTTGAAAATAATGGAAGGGTTAACCAATAAATAATAATAACAGTGAACACAGAGAATAGTGGCCATTTCAAGTCGCCACCTGCATGGGGTCGGCGCATACCCCTTGGAAAGTTGGCAAAATGGTATATTGCTATGAGTATTGCCTTCGTGGCTGTCGGTGGTGCCAATTGGTGACAAGCAAGGCCAGGGGACTGGTCACACGAATCTCGCAGCCTGACAAATCGTGTAATTTCCACCGGACCCAGAAGAACATCACGCACCTGCAGCTTTAATTAAACTAAAACTCCGGATTACTGTTACGTATCACACCGGAAATGGATGTATATACCCAGTACAAGCTATTCCGATTATAGACATCACGTGCTTTCGCGGCGCGTCGTGCCGCGTTCCCGCGACTTGAGTGATACTCCGTCGATGTCATCAGTCGAGTGTGCTCTAGACACCACGGCCTCCGGCCTGTGCACCCAAAATGTCTGACACTTACAGTGACATTGACGACGATGACTTTATTGTTCCCAGTCAATCCGAGGTCGTTGACTCGCAGGCTAGCGTGGACGATTCCCCGCGTCCGTCCAAGAAAAGGCGCGTGAGCCGTACAACCCATGAACAGCCCGCAATTAGGCTCAGCGATGATGAATATGATGACCCAGACGATGATATGGACTCGGATGGCCCGCCACTGCCACGCCCTCATCAATACTCGGAAGACGACGAAAGCGACGACGGATACCAGTCCAAGTACAAAATCTACGTGCCCAAGAAACCGAGGCTGCAAGAAAACACCTTTGTCTCGCAGCTGACCCAGCCTCATTCGAGTCCGTCCCGAATTCGCGGTCCTCGCTGGAAGAAACCAGAACCAAAAGTCCAGCAGACATTGACGCCGGAAACTAGTGGTCCAGCTAGACAGGACGCAAACGACGAGAATGATGCCGATTTACGCGCTGCTATCGCAGCTTCTTTGGAGTCATTCGAGGAAGAGAGCACCAGCAACTTCAACACGAGTACAGTGTCAGCGAGCATGACGACAACGACTCGGCCCGTTGTACCCCAATCCGAGGGTGTAGGATTCGATATCGACGACATCCCCGAAGATGCTTTCGACTCATCCCCATGTCTATCGCCGCAAAAAATGCCCATGGCCCCTCCCCCAACAACAAATAGACCCCCGCCAACCCAGCGTACAAATCTCCGCCAGACGACCTTGTTCCACACAGCCACTCGCGCTCCCTCACAGCCAGTTCAGAGCTGGTTACCATCCGATAGAGACGAACCGCCGACCCACCACAAATTAGATACCGAGGCTATGCAGACATGGGTATACCCTACCAATCTAGGCAGGATTCGCGACTACCAGTTCAACATCACTCAGAAAGGTCTCTTCCACAACCTTCTGGTTGCATTGCCTACCGGTCTCGGAAAGACGTTTATTGCCGCCACTATTATGCTGAATTGGTTTCGATGGACAAAGACAGCCCAGATTGTTTTTGTTGCGCCTACGAAACCCTTGGTTACACAACAGGTCTCGGCTTGTTTGGGAATCGCCGGTATTCCTCGCTCGGAGACCACCCTTCTCACGGGAAACGTGCCTCCAGGATTCAGAGCAGAAGAGTGGCAAACCAAACGCATTTTTTTCATGACCCCCCAAACCTTGACCAACGATCTTAAGACCGGAATTGCCGACCCGAAACGTATTGTGCTGCTAGTGGTAGACGAAGCCCACCGTGCAACTGGTGGATATGCCTATGTAGAAGTCGTCAAGTTTCTTCGACGTTTCAATTCAAGTTTTCGAGTCCTAGCTTTAACCGCCACTCCTGGATCGACTGTCGAGTCCGTACAGACGGTCATCGATGGCCTGGAAATCGCAAGGGTAGAAATCCGCACAGAGCAGTCGTTGGATATTCGAGAGTACGTCCACGCTCGCAATGTCGATCTCCAGACTTTTACCAATACCGAAGAGATGCTACTTTGTATGGATCTTTTGTCAAAAGCGTTACAGTCTAGCGTCGATCAGCTTCGGAGTTTGAACGCCTATTGGGGGCGTGATCCCATGGCTCTTACTGCCTTTGGCCTCACCAAAGCACGGCAACAGTGGATGTCTTCTGACGCAGGGAGAAATGCACATTTTGGACTGAAAGGAAAAGTTAACGCCTTGTTTACTGTCTTGGCCAGTCTGGCTCATGCCATCGATTTGCTAAAGTACCACGGTATTGTCCCTTTTTACAGACATTTGGTATCTTTCAGGTCCGGCACCGAAGGTAAAAAGGGGGGCAAATACCAGAAAGCTATCGCCGATGATGATCATTTCAAGAAGCTGATGAACCATATTGATCCTTGGAGCAAAAACCCGGAATTTATTGGCCATCCAAAGTTGGGATACTTGAGAGAAATCGTTCTCAATCATTTCATGGATGCTGGAGAAGGGAAAGATCAAACATCACCGTCAAACACGAGAATCATGATCTTTGCTCATTTCCGAGATAGTGCTGAAGAGATCACCAGAGTGCTGAAGCGGCATGAGCCGATAATCCGGCCACATGTTTTCGTGGGACAGGCGAGTGCTAAAGGTTCGGAAGGCATGGACCAGAAGAAACAACTAAGCGTTGTTGAAAAGTTCAAAAGCGGCACTTACAACACAATCGTTGCGACATCTATAGGCGAAGAAGGCTTGGATATTGGAGAAGTTGACTTGATCGTGTGCTATGATTCTTCTGCCAGTCCGATCCGGATGCTGCAACGAATGGGCCGTACCGGTCGAAAGCGAGCCGGCAATATTGTCTTGCTTTTGATGCAAGGAAAGGAAGAAGAGTCGTATATCAAAGCAAAAGACAATTATGAAAAGATGCAGGAGCTCATCGCGAGTGGTGCTCGGTTTGCCTTTCACGATGACCAGTCAGCGCGCATCCTTCCCAAGGGCGTCAAACCCGATGTCGACAAACGAGAAGTCGATATACCTCCTGAAAACTCGCAGCAAGACTTACCCGAGCCCAAAAGAAAGAAAGGCCGGGTTCCCAAACGGCCTCCTAAAAAGTTCCATATGCCGGATGATGTCGAAACTGGCTTTACAACGGCTTCTCGGCTTGGAGAAGATAAGGGAAATGCCGATATACGCACGATGGTTAAAAAGAAACCGAAAAAGAAAGCGTCCACGCCGCCTCCTCCAAAGCCAGCAGAAATCCCACGCACCGAAGAGGTCCTATTGACACCTGACCAAGAAAGTGAGTTGGAATTAAGGTACCGCAACGTTGGAGGCACTACGCCGCAATTTATTCGAGGACCTCGAAAAGATGCGTTTCCCCAGCTCCAACGAACTCTTCGACCTACCAAGCTGATTGCGCATGGCTCATTGACACGGCGAATGGTCAACACTTTTAAGAAAATGGACGCCACGGAGGCGACTTGTGAGATGCATTACGACTCTGTTCTAGATGAGATCCGACAAAGAGCCTCTACGCTACCTATACAGCGCAACAACACTGTCCACAAACCTGCCAAAAAGGCATTGCTCCCGACGAGTTCGAATTCTGCTAGGATAATACCATCTCCGAAACGCAAAACCGACCGTTCTTCGCCGCTGATGTGTTCCCCTTACGCGGCCCCCGATCCTGGTGATCAACCGTTCTATGTGTCTCAAGTAAGCGGTCTCGACGATATGGACTACGATCTTCCAGACCTGGAGACTCTTGCTAGACAAATACATGAGTCTGAATCTCCGAAAAGGGCTCGGAAAAGACCGCGGCGTGTAATTGATGATAGTGATGACGATGACGATTTTTAGTTTTGTTGGTTGATTCTGGTTGGCGAGGTCTAGATTTGGGCTTGGGTAAATATGTACTGATATATAACCATTTGAAGCGACTAGAATATTTGGTGGAATTAATACAAGAATAAAAATATTCAAAACATTTCGATCAGTATTGGTGTTTTGGTATGAAGATGGCCCGTACGTAAATTACATGTTAAAAACTTACTTTTCAATTAATACTTTCCTTATGCTATTTATAACTTCTTTAATGTCGAATTGGAATTGATATATGGCGTTATTGTTTCTAGTTTTTAATAGAAAGAAAGATACAGCTTTCTAACATTGATCATGAAGAGTTCATTTGTAAATAGTTATAAGAGCATTTATACAGAAATCGATGACGCCTATAAATTCTCGTTTCGTGGTAATGTGTCAACTAAATAGGAAATTAGATAGACCCTAAGCATGCAAGTCCCTAGCCTATATCTTTTTCTCGGGCTTAGACAGGGTAGTCCACCTGCAGCGAGACTCATGAACGGCAAGCACTAAGGTGGTGCCTGGTTCTTAGCATACATCTGGGTATACTTGCGTGCGTTCTGGCAATATAACTCATAGTCCTCGAGATACGTTTGAGCAATCTCAGGAACCAACGGCTCTTGAACATCTTGAAGAGTTGGATGCGCCAAAAGAGAGGCTATAGAAATCAAAACTGTTTGTATGATGTAATAGGGAGTCCATCCATTTTGTGTTATTTCGAGGATGTCCACGCATATTGTACCACGAGAATCAATATTCGGATGATAAACCTTGGTTACAAAACGCATCTTTGGGGGTAGCAATGGGTAACCTTCAGGTATTTGCACATCAATCCAGAAAATCCCATCTTCATATGGTGTATCTGGTGGTCCTTCAATGCACGCACTTAAATGATATATGTTGTCAGCGATAGGTGACATACTGATACCCTCCGCACAATCATGGATAATTTCTCGAAGTTCCTTTAATAACCGTCTCCGAGACAACAGGTCACCATTTGTCAACACCGACGAAGCTTCGGATGCCCTGATATTAGCTGGTATTGAGAATTGTTTGAGACAGAGAGTTTCATTTGCATCTTGGATTGACTTTAACTTGGATCCGTACTGCATGGTTTTGCTGTTAGTCGTCCATTGTGGTACGACTTGAGAAGCAGATTCTCCCGCGTTCCAATTGGTCTGCTGTGCATGGTCCGACGCCGATAGAGCATCCAGATTTCCGGCTCTTCTACCAATCGACATATCTTGGAACTCGGATTCGAGTTCTTGTAAATTTGCTTCATTAACTGGTGGCGGAAGCTGACTTTGCGCCGTTTGGAAGGAAGGATCAGGAGATATAATTGACGAATCGATATCGGCTTGACCCCGAAGTCTTCGAAGTCTTATGCTTGCCGCGTCGGACACGGTATCTTTCATAACAGACCTAACAGCCTCGAGCTGCTCAAGCATGGATAGGTCTGAGATTGACTCGACCTCTTTCTCGATAATGCTATGTTGCCGGTGTGCAATTGCAGGGGTGTTTGTTATAGATTCCATTTCATCAATATAATTGCTCAGTTCCCCGAAGATTTCACCAAGTCTCTCCTTGAAAGGATCAGTTATGTGGGGGGTTATCCTTTCGGTTGTGCTTTTCAACAAGTTCCGAAACCTTTGGTGTATGGCGTTATTGTTGGTGGATGATACCATCATCTCCGGTGAATTTTGATTTCCGCGTGACTGCAACTTGTCCGTGTCTACTAAAAGCTGCACGATGCGTATCAGTGTATTCCCTACAGCCACACGTGAATTGGGATCATCAAGCTCTTGGACTCTGGATTGTGGACTATCGAGACAACAAGCCTGGCCCCAAGCTTTAAAGCGAATCAGGAGCATGAACAGCCTTATCTCATGCAATTGGTGTTGCTTATTACTCATTCTGTTGAGGCACACTGAGAAGAGCGAACAGAGATTCCTAACAGATCCATATCACTACATGAACAAAAACATTGTTCAAGAAACATGCGTGGGGGTCACAAACTCTGCTAGTTCTCGAATATGATTCTCATGTTCCTCAACTGCCTCTTTTTCGTCCAGACGCATCACCTCCTGTATCAAGATATCTTTCACCGTTATGTATGACGCATTACTTCGATTTGCGAATTTACATATACTGAGGTGATCTGCATTTAGTCCGATGACTTCCTCGTTCTTATGTCCAAGCCTCGCAGAACCTTCATGCACGATCTGATGCAAGTTAGTTGAACTCTTATACCCATTAAAAAAAAAGAGCAAGGTAATACAGTGAGCTTCTTGGTTTGTTTCTGCTCCCAGAAACTTGTCTTGGAAAAATGATCTGCAATAAATGCAAAGTCTTGGGTTATTGAAAGTAATTCAGGCGACCATAGTTTCAACTCCCTGGTAACACGAGATGTGTTGCCGGAGAAAACTGAAGCCAGTTTGTTCAAAAAGTCTGCGCCGGTAGCGAAAAGTGAGCCCTGATGTGGAGTTCCGAAAAACATGAGATGCCAAGTGCTCTCTATAATATCTTTGTACATCTGCGATCTCATATTGGCAGTAACAAGTGCCTGGCTCATGCGAATCAGCTCGCTCTTCTTGTATCACTCCACCGACACGGCACGTTACCTGTTTGATAACAATGCCTCCTAGGCTATGCCCCAAAAGAATGAGTGGTCTTCGCCTCTGCGCGATGTTAGCTCATAGTATGCAGGGGGATTGACTTGATATAGAAAAAAAAAGGATATGAATACCGCTTCTCCAGGACGCTTGCGTCTAAGGGCAGCCAATAGATTCTCGGCGAAACTATACATATTACCTGCTGCCTTATCGCGAAAGATATTGGCATTGTATCCGAACGTCATTATTCTGACATTTGCAATATCCTTCGGCAAGAAGGTTCGAAGCCAGAGCTCCTTTGTGCCGTCTTCAGTCCATGTTCCGAAAGAATCGCCTCCTAACCCGTGAACTGCGACAATGCTGGAAACGAATTTGAGTTTTTTGTTAGCGAGGTCTTTTCTCTTCTGACTTCATCTGGGCCAACTTGAACTCACTCTGCCTTGATAGCTCCTGCGTGACCCTCAGGTGGCCAAAGGACGTGGATCTCCAAAGTGTCGGCCTGCAATAGTCAGTCGCTATGAGTATGAATGATGCTGTTTTATTTTTTGCCGTAACAAAACACACTCTCTGACTTACCGGCACAGTGTATACCTCGCCGGACTTGGAGGTTATTGTCTGAGAAGCCATTCTCCGTGACTTTCGTTGTCAAAAACAGTGACAATTCAACCAGGCTGAAACAACGCCCAGGCTGCATTCAGGACCCCGCACCATGTCAGACTTGTTCCGCGCTGATATGTGGTTGGTTGTCTCACTCACTAGCGCAAACGTATACTATAGATAGTATAGAAGGCGTGAAGTACAGTAAACCTAGGAGGAATCAATTTTGTACAGGACCCTAATTTCTTAATCTAACATTTGAAGAAAGTCCTAAATCCAGTGTGTACAGTAGCCTAATAAATATAACTATATCTACTTATAGAATTTTAAAAAATCTATATATAGTTGGCCTTACGTGATTTCTCTAATAAAAGACTTAGGTTAAGAAACATTGTATGATAAGGAATAAAATTATAAAAAATGGCGCTATACATTACTACGCTAAGATATATCAAAGTACGCTTCATCCTCTAAGTTATCTTAAAGCGATCAATTGATACCGGTCGGTCTCTTTGTCTTTTACATCATTCGTTGCGAGGATAGTTAGTTGATTAATATGGATGTGACTGTTAATATTTTCGAGGCGGTTACTGTAATAGTGCGATTATCGCTCAAATTATAAAAAGAGGAGTAAAGGTTATTAGTATTGTTATCTTCAAGCGGTGTTTATTGATCTCTTTGTCTCTGAAGTTGCTCGTAACTGAAAAAAAAAAAGGAATCTTAAAGATTGATCGACGTAGTTATAAGCGTTATCTCATCATACTAGGCTACCTTGGTGTCTATTTCACCTGAAAGCTCTTTATTCGTAGATACATATGTAGAGCTAGTTTATAGACACTGAAAATAGTATTACCATTGTTATTATCAGCATTGATTGCCCCTGTTCATTCCTTTTCTAGTGGACTGGACTAAGTACTTGCTATTATTAGCTTTAACCAACTCAGGTGCGGCTCCACGCAGCTGCCGTCAACTTGGCTGACCCGACACGGAGCCACCACTTCACCTCTTCGCTCTAGCATCTACAACCATGGCCGATACCCAATTTGACAGTGCTCTGTAAGTTAGCCTCCCAATTCCTTGCAAGGAAGACTTCGTCTTCACTTCGGCATCGCCCGGTCTTAAAGACACTCCCCGCCTGTCCTCCATCGTCTATCTATCCCAACCCCGCGCTCTCCTCACTGCACCTCTAACAAAAGCACCAAAAAAACAGAGACCTCCTCCGCCGGCTCTCGCCGCGCGACACCGGCCGCAGCCTGACATCCATCACCACTCTCGTCCCCGACCTCACCGAAGACCTGCTCTCCTCCATCGACCAACCGCTCGAAGTGCGCCGCTGCAAGCAATCCAACCGCGACTACCTGCTCTGCGACTACAACCGCGACGGCGACAGCTACCGATCGCCCTGGAGCAACGAGTTTGACCCGCCGCTCGAGGACGGTACAGTCCCCAGTGAGCGTGTGCGCAAGCTTGAGGTTGCTGCGAACGAGGCGTTTGATGTGTACCGAGATTTGTACTATGAGGGTGGAATTGGTAGTGTTTATTTTTGGGATTTGGATGATGGGTTTGCCGGGGTTGTGTTGCTGAAGAAAGGTACCCTATTCACATCCAAGAAAATTTAAGAAAAATGCTAATGCTGGGTTAGGAGTCACGCCCGGCGGAAAAAGCTCGGGCGCATGGGACAGCATCCACGTCTTTGAAGCCACCGACCGTGCTCGCATGTCACACTACCGCCTGACCAGCACTGTCATCCTGCATCTGGCCAACGAGACCGACGCCCTCGGCGAAATGGATCTGAGTGGGAACATGACTCGGCAGATCGAGACGGATCTCCCCGTGGAGTCGGATGCGAGTCATATTGCCAATGTCGGGCGGCTTGTGGAGGATATGGAATTGAAGATGAGGAATCTGCTACGTATGTTTACTCTCTCTCTCTATGATTCTTTTTGGACGGGTGATGCTGATTGATAAACAGAAGAGGTATACTTTGGCAAAGCAAAGGACGTTGTTGGCGACCTCCGAAGTGAGTACATTATTATGTCCCGAGTATATTCATGATCTAATCTAGATTGTTCTAGGTCTCGCGTCGCTGTCGGAAACGAACCAGGATAGAGCCGCCCACAGAGAGATGATCAACTCGATGGGCAAGAGATAGATGGGTGTTGCCCGGTTTGAAGGTAGAAGACTATCCGATGATGACATGCAAAGAGTTCTGAGTTCCTTGTTCTTGGTTGCAGGAAAATCCTGTAGATATTTGTCGATTTCCTTGCAATGATTAGGCCTTGAGCGTAACTGTATCCTGCTGTCCAAGAGTAGCAGCTGTATGTTGCCTTGATGTAGCACGTCGAATTGCTCAGACGGTGAAACGCTTTGGAAAAAGCGCAGCAAGTCTTCCCGTAGCACGTTGGAGACGTATTGGGCGTTTGGAAAACAACGTCTGTCCTAATTTCAACCATTTATAATTCCGCAGCGTAGTATCAGTCTCAATCGGTTTCCATCTTGTCCACGCTTGCTTGACTGCTCTCGGTCTGCAGTTTCTTGACAAGGTCCCTCGCAGCAGCCCACGACTCGGCCTCCTTGTCCTTGCCCACGGTGTCTTTGCGACTATTAAGCCAGCTTATCTCCAGCGGACTGAACTGTCCCACACCCGCACCACCAGCCGCTGCAGCAGCAGCATTCGGCCCAGCCCCCGCACCGCCCGCTGCATCGCCTCTGAACGACCCGGTCGCAGTACTGGCTGCCTCAGCATCCAGAATGCCCGCTTCCTCCAAAGCATACACCTGGCGCCGTAACCGGACATCGATGGACGAGAGCAAGGCAAAGTACTGAGCCGTGGCCTTCTTGAACGCGGCTTTTCGTTCTTCGACGGATTTGTTTACGGTGGCTTCGGATTTGTCATTGGCGAGAACCTTGATTGCGAGGCCGGCGGAATTGACTAGTTTTGCAATGTCCTATGGAGATGGCATGTTAATTGTGTTCCTTGTATTTTGGTTTTGTGGAGTGCGCACCCTGTCAATGTCGTTTAATTGCCGGATTCGGTCAGCAGAGGAGAACGTCTGCGACGTTTTCTCTGACGGCTCGTCCATGGCTCTTGCTTGAAATGGCCTGTGTCAACAACTGTTGTCTGTCTCGAGTGGAAGAAGATAGTCGAGAGTTCTGGACAAAGAAATCACGTGCGCTGGTGCCGGGGAAAGAGCTCTAAATCGGGCAGGGAGGCGCGCGCTAAGCTTATACCAGCCTAGCGCAGTATCAAAAACCCGCATTGACAGCCGCGATGCGCGACCTTTCTTCGCCTCAAGTCGACCAGAAAGAAATGCGCATGCTTCGCCCACACGCTATACGATCTACAGCAACTATATAGAATCACGACTATTTTTTTTTCTTGTCAGTACGGCTTTTTAGTGGGTGTAAAAGTGCCAACTCAGCGCCATGTCTGCGCCAGGTGGTGGTGGTGCTCCCAGTCCTGCTCCGCGCAGTGGCAGCATTGGCGGCGCGAATGCCTCCATGCCACCACTGCCTCCTCAACAGCCCATGGCGGCGAATGCGCCCGTCGTGCACACGCCGACCACCCCGGGCCCCTCGGGGCCGCCGCCCGCGCCGGTCTCGCAGCAGAATCTCAATCAGATTGTGAGTAGTTTTCTTATTCAGGCTGTTTTCTTTGCGTGTGTATCTGTGTTTGCGTGTTTGTACTGGGGAGCAGCATGGACTTCTTGTTGCTGGTTAGAGGAGTGTATGGACGTTGTTTCTTTGATGTCTGCAAAGATATCATCAGATCAAGTGTCTCCCTTCTCTGCCTTCCGAAATGTCTTTCACGGGCTATGCCGACAAGAAGTGAGGCAGCAATGAACGAACCTCTTTAAAGGCTGTACTCGCCAGCACGTGAGGGGCAGCTGACATTCAGTTTGGCTGCAAAACAGGCAGGAGCTACCCCGCCGCAAAGTCTTCTCTGTCTGCGTATCTCTTCACTCTTCGTTTCATTTCTCCTCAACTGCACTGCGAACGCTTGTCGTTTGAGTCAACATGGATGACAGATCCCTCCACGCACTGGCCATAAGTGTAGTACACATACCCTTTTGATATACACACCTTCAGTACCAAGCACAATCTGTTTCGGCCAAGACGTCAGCCTCGCCTCTCGTCTCTGCGAGTTTTGCTTTCGGCGAGAGTGGACGTGTAGCATTACCTTTTTGATTTTCTTGATTTACTATTTGCTCAACGTTTCATCGTTCAACGATTACTATCTTACTACGTCTAACCATGTTCGAACAGGTCATAGACTACCTGGCCAAAAAAGGCTACACCAGGACCGAGGCAATGCTCCGCATGGAGTCTGCCAGTCAAGAAATCGATGGCCGATCACTACCCCAGTCTAACGAGAACCAACGCCCAAAGTATCAAGCTGGTTTTGGTATGTTCTTTTGTGTGTGTTCATGAAATTCGGCTGCTAATTAACTGATTGTAGATCTTTTGAAGGTCTGGATTGAGGATAATCTCGATTTATACAAGGTATGAAGAACTGCCCAGTAGTTTCTACCTCGCTCTAACAGTTTCCAGCCCGAACTTCGACGTGTGCTTTGGCCCTTGTTTGTCTATTCTTTTCTCGATCTGGCGACAGCCTTGTACCCCCAAGAAGCCCAGCAATACTTTGAAGCGAACAAAAATCTGTTCCTTCCCGAACATGCAGAGGATATTCGCACACTGCAAAAAATCACACTTCCTGAACATGTTCAAGATAACTCGACCGCGAAACTGTACCGAGGAAACAAATTCCGGCTGACCCTTAGCAATCCTGCCTTCTCAAATCTGATGCAGTTCCTGGAGAACAAGAGCAAAGAGGGCGGCTCTGTCATGTCGGCAATCCTGAGCAGCTATTGTAATGTCATAACCAAGGAGCGAGCTGCAGACGATCGTTTCAGTTTCGCTGCTATGCTGGGTCGCTCTAGTGAAACCCCCACATTTCCTGCTGAAGACGAGGGTATCCCCGGCCACCATCCAGGCTCGGCATATACTGGCGACAATCCCGCCATGACCGGTACACTGCCAAGGCTGAGACTCGGAAAATTCCCTGTAGAGGAAGAATTGGAAAGCGATGTGCGCGCAGAGCTCGAAGACCATGAGTCCAAAAACCCGCCTGCGCCTGGTCAAAACAGTCTCATCCAAGAATATGATCAAATGATCAAGAAGGAAGAAGATGACGAGGCTCCGACGCGAGCAGAAATTCCGTATCCGCCATCCACAGCCCGCGACGTTGCTATGGAGGTGCAACGAGTCAAAGAAAATCGCGACCGATTTCGAATCGAGGGCCGGACCGGCGGTGTTGGCGTCGCATGCTCGGTCTGCATGTTTACATTTCACAATACCCACGATCGGTAGGTCTATATATTCTTATATATTAACAGTAATCTAACTCGAATTTAGTATGATCTGCCTCGACTTTTCCGATGACAACATGCTGGTCGCCGCCGGTTTCGAAGACTCGTACATTCGCATCTGGAGTCTTGATGGCAAGGCTATCCGGCCGAGCCATGAAGGCACAGAAAACTTTACCGCCCTGCCTTCCAACTCCAAACGTCTGTTTGGTCATTCGGGCCCGGTTTACTCGGTAAAGTTTGCTCCCTCGGCAACTCGTTCAGAAGGTGAAATCGCTCCAACCAACGCACGTTGGCTACTCTCTTCGTCGGCCGACAAAACTATTCGACTGTGGTCGCTGGATCTGTGGCAATGTATGGTCATCTACAAGGGCCATGACCAGCCAGTTTGGGATCTTAGCTGGGGGCCTTTTGGCTATTATTTTGTGTCTGGGGGTCATGACAAAACCGCTCGCCTATGGACCACCGATCGGATCCGCCAGCAGCGAATCTTTGCCGGCCATGACCAAGATGTCGACTGCGTTTGCTTCCATCCAAACTCGGCATACGTTTTTACGGGAAGTTCGGACCGCACCGTCCGGATGTGGGCAATCACTACTGGAAATGCAGTGCGTATGTTTACAGGCCACACTGGCAACATCACCGCTCTGGCTTGCAGTCGCAGCGGCAAATATCTCGCATCTGCCGATGACCACGGCTCTATTTTCCTATGGGAGCTTGCCTCGGGTCGTTTCGTGAAGCGCATGCGTGGCCACGGCAAGGGTGGTATCTGGTCATTGGACTGGAGTGTCGAGTCGACGGTGCTGGTCTCGGCCGGTGCCGATAACACGGTACGATTGTGGGATATTGCTCCTCCAGCCTCGGAGCCCACGTCCAACCAACGACTTGCGACGGAAACTGGCGGGGCTACAAAGATCGATACCAGTGCAGGTGGTTCCAGCACACAGGCATCGGCTACAGTCGGGTCTGGAAGCAGCAAGAAGAAGGGCAAAGAGAACGTGGTGACCCCAGACCAGATCAGCGCGTACCCGTCAAAGAAGAGCCCAATTTACAAGGTCAAGTTCACGAACATGAACCTCATCCTTTCTGGGGGTGCTTATCTCCCTTAGATAGTAATGTTTTTTCTGTTGCTGTTGCTGTTCATGACATCATGCGTTCGTTCTGATTGGCGTTGGCCGGGGTTGGAGTTGTGGACAATATCAATTAATACTTAGTCGAGAGCGACACTTGGACTGCATTATATCTATTCAGATTAGAAATATAATCATGCCTAATTATCTCAGATGTCCATCTGGTGTGCGACAGTTTAAGGAACGGGATAGCTACATATGTAAGCCAGTGTAATTATATGAGCATCCACATCGACCAGATACTCAGATATTCTACTCGACAGAATTTGAATGCATAATACATACAATACACCAATCGATGTTAAATGTTATGGACACGAATCATGTAGAACAACGTGCATGCCATGTTTGCGGCCGGCAACAGACCTGCATGTAAAAGCGGGGCGACTTAACTGTCGCCACATCGGTTTCAATATTCTGCTGCAGTGACAGAACACGTCAAATAAATAAAAACGATTCCAATACACACCAGTCTTACTACCAGGGAATCTTTTACTGTGCATGGACTCGAAATAACGCGTCGCCTCACCTCGACATCTCCGCACTGGACGCGTGCGTCAATATTTATAATCGTCATCGTCACAACCGTTGATGGACGACATGAGCGACCTCCAAAAGAGCTTTGTCAAATCGCGCCTCGCCAAACTCCCGCCTGACATCCCCCTTTTTGAAGATGACGAAGAAAATGAAACCTCAAGTGGCAGTGCAAAAATCGCCTCAATAGCTGAGGAAGACGGGGATTCGTCGTCGTCGTCGGCGTCGTCGACGGCCACGGTTGTTCCGTCGCCGAGGCAGAAGTTATTTGCTCGACCGTGAGTTCTTCTCCTATACACTAGTGCAGATTGTGTCTAATAGAAACCAGGCTCGAGTCATCTCGAAAAGATCCTAGCAAGTCCCTCAGCTGGACCGACTTTTATGCGCAAGAGCTCTATCTCGAAGAAGACGTCGAGGGGCTGCATGTAGTTCATCATGTCTACATCGCACCACCGACAAACTCCGGCCCCTTGTTCGTGACACACCACGGCGCTGGGTCTTCGGGCTTGTCGTTTGCGGCCTGCGCTGCAGAGATACGAAAAGCGCTTCCAGAGGCCGGGGTATTGTCGCTGGATGCACGTCATCATGGGAGTACGACTGTGGAGTCTCTTGATAGCAGCGAAAAAAGAGACCCTGATTATCGACTGGAGACGCTGAGTCGCGACTTTGTCTTTGTGGTTCGAGAAACGCAGAAAAGAATGCGCTGGCAGGACATGCCGGATTTGGTGCTGGTCGGACACAGTCTCGGGGGCGCGGTGATTACGGACGTTGCCAGAAATGGGGAATTGGGTGACAAGGTGCTGGCACATGCGGTTCTTGATGTGGTTGAAGGTAGTTCTTCCTTATATATCTACTGAAATGATGCTTACTCGGTGTAATAGGCTCTGCGATGGATGCTTTGCAGAGCATGGACACATATCTATCTACGCGGCCGACCAAGTTTGCATCTTTGTCTTCTGCAATTGACTGGCAGTAAGCAACCCTTTTTTTTTCTTTCTCTCTTTTCCTTCTCTAAATTCATGACCAGTTTCCGCTCGCGAACGATACGCAACACGGTCTCTGCTAGGGTTTCCGTCCCCTCATTACTCAGAGAAGAACACCCGCCATCCGACCCATCACGGCCCTGGGTCTGGAGAACGAATCTGGCCGAGACAAAGCCGTTCTGGGAAGGCTGGTTTGTCGGACTGAGTCGCAAGTTTCTCGATGCCAAGGGGGGCAAGCTGCTCATTCTGGCTGGCACGGATCGACTGGACAAGGAGTTACTTATTGCGCAGATGCAAGGTTTGTTCCTTATATCTCAGATGTTGTAGACTAGAGAGCTGATGTGTGTGTGTGTGTGTTTTCAAGGTAAATATTCTCTGCAGGTTCTGCCTGCTGCCGGCCACTTTGTCCAAGAAGACCAGCCGGCAAAGACAGCGAGTTATTTGATAGACCTGTTCAAACGAAACGACCGAGGCGCGCTGGTCCTGCCGCCGAAAGTGGGCGACATGATGGCTACGCGTGCAATGGAGGGATAAAGTATACATAGATCCATCATGCATGGATACATAGATCAATCAGAGAGAGAGAGAGAGATAACGATAAGATTGCGGATAGCCTCGGCAGCGGGACACCCAGCTACGTAATGGCCTCGTTATAGGTAGTTAGTATAGAACACGAGCGCAATCCACAAACAGACAAACAATCAGTCAATCACAAGCAAATGCAGTCCCTCGCAAGCCATCAGGTAGGTTTCCCCGCGTCGTATTGTCCGTGTCCAGCTCCTTCGTAGAAATACTGGAACACCTGCGCGAAGCGGGGGTTTGCGCCTTTGTTTAGACGGATCCACCGCGATACGGTTATCGTCGCTCGTAGTTTACTTCTTCTTCTTTTATTTCCATACTTCTCTTTCCCTCTGACACTGACGCAGCCCTGGCCTACCGAGTACTGTATCATTGAACTATTCAATCATGGCCGAATCCATCGCCGCGGGGAAATACATTTTCGAGCGTGTTGCACAGTTGGGGATCCGCCATGTGTTTGGCGTTCCCGGGGATTTCAACTGTAATTCTACAAAACCCCCAGATTCTCATGCGCCTTCTAATGCAGTCTAGTGTTCCTGCTCGACGAGCTACTCAAAGTCCCCCAGCTTACATGGCAAGGCACATGCAACGAACTGAACGCGGCATATGCGGCCGACGGGTTTGCGCGAATCCGCGACTTGCCAGGATGCCTGGTGACTACGTACGGAGTCGGCGAGCTGTCTGCCATGAACGGCGTGGCGGGCGCGTATGCAGAGCACACGGGCATGATTCATATTGTTGGGATGACGTCTCGACCCCGTATGCTCACCTGAGACGTTGTATTGACTTGGCTGCTAACAGTTGATAGAGCAAAATGCAAGGATCATGATCCACCATACCTACAAAGCAAACCAGGACCACCTGGTCTACACGCAAATGGGCCAGCCGATTAACAAAACACAAGCCATCCTGCTCGACGACGCCACCATGGCCGACGAGATCGACCGCGTCATCGTCGAGGCCGTCAAGACCAGACTGCCCGTGACCATCTACGTGCCCATGGACGCTGTGTCTGTGCCGCTGGACGCAAAGCGTCTGCAAGTCCCGCTCGACCTAGAAATCAGAAACGATCCTCAGGTCGAGGACAAAGTTGTGGCACGCGTTCTCGAGGAAGTTGAAAGGGCGTCCAACCCGGCGATTCTGGCCGATGTTTTGGCGATTCGCCACAATGCGCAGGCGGAGACGAGGCGGCTGGCAGATTTGACGCGTTTCCCGAGTTATTCGACACCGTTGTCCAAGGGGGTTATTCATGAGGATAGTGAATATTACAATGGCCTTTACAATGGACAAGTCTCGTTCCCTGAAACTAAAGCAGCAATCGAGGCATCAGATCTGGTCTTGAATATTGGTCCGCTCCTGTCTGACTCCAACACTGGCGGCTTCACTCGGGGTCTGTTGGACGAGAATGTCGTGATGCTGGCGCACGATCACTGCGCTGTCAAGGGAGAGCGCTTTGAAGGCGTGCATTTCCTGCCTGTTCTGAAACGCATTTTACAGGAACTGGAAAGCAAGGCTGCCCAATACAAGCTTCCACGACCGCAAAAGGGACCAAGAATCGAGGTAAGTGACCTACCTGTGTATCCGGGTATTACGTTGTTGTATCCGTACTGATAAAGTAGGCCCCCCTTTTGAACGACTCCAAGTCGGGCCCCATCACGCAGTCGTACATATGGCAACGAATCGGCCGGTTCACGCGCCCTGGAGATATTGTCATCGCCGAAGCAGGCACAGCCCAGTATGGTATCCCGGACGCAGTATTTTGCAAAGACGTCAGCTTCATCACGCAAATTTATTGGTCGTCCATTGGTTTTACCGTTGGGGCGTGTCTCGGTGCTCTAACGGCGGCGCGGGAAATCCAAGGCGCGCAAAACAAGCGCGTGATTCTTCTCGTCGGCGAGGGCTCGTTGCAGATGACGGTGCAGGAAATAGGCACCTATATTCGGTATGGCTACACGCCACTCATCTTCGTCATCAACAACAAAGGCTACTCGATTGAGCGTGCCATCCACGGACCGCACCAACTGTACAACGATGTAAGTATGCTGTGGGACCACCAAAAGATGCTAGAGTTCTTTGGCGCGCGTGGCGAAACCGGGAGAAGGAGCCGAAGCTTTGTGTGCAAGACTGTCGAGGACATGGACAAGGTTTTGGAGGATCAGGAGTTTATTGACGCCAATCACATCCAAGTAAGTAGCTCCGACTCCCGAACCTGAGTGTGGAACTTCGGGTTTTTGGGAAACATTCTGCCAGGATGTCCTGCTGACTGCGTGTTCCTGCAGCTGTGTGAAGTGTTTATGGACCAATTCGACTACCCATGGCGCCTCAGTGGACAGCTGGACGTGGTGCGCAAACGAGCAGCGGCAGCAGCGCAAGTAAAATAGATTCTAGATCGCAGCAGCAGCAATAAGCAGTGCCAACCATAACAATAACAGCTATAATAGATGACACTTGCGTTGCATCAACGCGAATACGCAAATCCACTTTCCCTAGACTGGGATAACCCTAAGGCGTAACCTAAGAACCGACAAGAGGTGCAAATCCCTAATTAGAGCGTTTTAGCATTCACGTCAACCACCACGTTGGGTAAAAAATACGGTTTGGGAATCAGCAGCTAATCCTTTTGCTTACTACTTTAGTCTTTTAGAACGCTAGATTGATCTTCATAGCAACTCTGCCACTCTGGGCTGCAACGACATCGGTTTGCCGGCGCCGGTACGTCAAACCCTAACAACACGCCAACACCCTGGGACTAACTACGAATGCCGCGCTATTTATAAGTATGTTACTATTTAGTGCTATCTAGTACTATTTAGTACGTACTATTATTTAGGAGTTGACTAGGTCCGACAAAGCCGATTTGCCTCCGTCTGGAAACCCACGTTGGGTGTTTTATGGGCCCCTTCATTTCCGGCAGTCAGCAAACTGCCTCTTCTGGGGCCAAATGTAACCATATGTCAGCGTGCTAGAACTGCTACAACCATAGTATAACGAAGTAAAACGATAGTACTAACAAGCTCACAGTATGCGACGGTCGGATATTTTCTAAAAAAAAAAAGAGATAAAAGGAACATTCTTCCCCGGCTTTGTGGTGATCTTTCTATCCTCAACAACAACAAACTACAAGATCTACAAGCCTCTTGCACATTCCTTTGTCAAAAGACATTCACTCCTTCCAAATTCATTCCTTAACCAAAACCAACCCAACAATCAAAATGAAGTTCACTTCTGCTGTCGCCGTCTCGGCCCTCGCCCTTGGCGCCGCCGCTTCTCCCATCGAGAAGCGTACCATCCCCCCTTCCTTCTACCAGGACCAGCCCATCACCGGCTCCATCTTCTCGTTCTCCGACGACGCCTCCTGCAACCAGATCTTCTACAACAGCGGTGCCTGCGGCTTCTCCACCTACTTCACCTCGCAGTTCCCCAGCTCCTCCGGTCTCAACCTTGTCGCCATCTCCGCCTCTGTCTTTGACCAGTTCGGCGCCAGCCAGAACAACGAGCTCTGTGGCAAGACCATTGACATCACCGGCCCCAACGGTGCCACCCAGCAGGCAATTGTTGCTGACCGTGCTGGTGGCAACATCATTGACATGTGCGCCAACCTCTGGACTGGCTTCGGCAGCGTCAACGGTGACGGCACCAACATCCAGGTCCAGTGGAAGGTTGCCGATGGCCAGTAAACGCAGAGCAATGCCTTTTTTTGCTGATGCGTCATCTGCCTACGCTTGATTCAGCTGCTCAGCGGATATGACAACGAAGGACGCTGAGCTTGTTGTGTATATATTGAGACTTTGTTGTGTATATAGCATACATACGTACATATGTGATAGAGATTTATACTACGTCCATGCCCACTGTTGAGACATTTTCATGTTACGTAGATCTAGCAATTCCAAAGTTCTCGGATTTTTATCATTACTCCTAGCCATGTAGCGAAAGCTTAATCCAATTAACCCTAACCTTAACACTAAATGCCCTCTTCCTATCAATTTATAGAATAGGAATCTAATTGATCATATTAACGGCCGTTTAAACTACATGGGCAGTCAACATGCGGCTCAACTACGGGTGTCTTGGATTTATAGTTGGTGGCTTATTCCTACGCCAACAGAACGAAGTTAGCTATTTTTGCCAATTTCAACCTACGTGATATTTATATAGCTTTTGACGAATTTTATACAATTATATTTAGTATAATAAATTTGTATGCACTTATGTGGATGTAGTCAACTTCTACACGCTGTAATAAGCATTTTAGGGTTTAGGTTGAGGATCAACATTTAAAGTCTCTAAATGCCCGATCAAGAACAATTAGAGTTAGAATTAAAGGATATCAGACACCTAAATAAAACTATGTTTTAGACGAATGTCTCAGATGGCTCATCCCATCTAACTGAATCCGGCAGATCCTGGCAATACGAGCGGACCAAAGAATCCGTCTGCCTACGGCGGATTTTTATATGCCGATCAAACCTTCTTCATTCCGAGCTTAAATGCGTAAAGAACATCCCTTTTTTTTTCAGTTCTACACACAATTCTATACACAATGCGGTCGTTGATTCTCTCCTTTCTTGCCTTTGGCTCTGTGATGGCTACTCGAGACTCCCATTCGAGTCACAAGGCGTTGATTTATCGTGGACCTGCAGCCTGCGACGGATGTCCAGAATCAGTTGCTGCACTCCTGCAGTCTTCTTCGTTGAAGTTCGAGGTCGAGTATGCCGGGCCCGATGAGGACATCGATATCAACGCGGAGTCCTTGAGTGACGTGGATCTCTTTGTTCAGCCAGGAGGCGGCGGTTAGTTCTTGCCTTTATATCCAGCAATGCGGAATGCTTTTCACAAGTTGAGTGTGATGTACTAACTCCCATAGACCTCGAACCGGGATGGAAACATACCAAAAAATACAAAACTGCCATCCGCGATTACGTCGCCCAAGGCGGGCGGTACGCCGGCTTCTGCCTTGGAGCATACCTCGCCGGGCCCCATCTTGGATACGACCTTCTTCCGGCAGACTCATCCATCGTCGACGAAATGGACCAAGATGGCGCACAAGTCAAAAACTCCACAGACACCGTCATCCAAGTCAACTGGTCGTTCCAGACCGGTCCCAAAAGGGGCAAAAAGGAGGATGGCCGGTGGCTGTATTTCCAAGATGGGGCAGCCATAAAACTGGCCGAATCCGCATTGAATGGATCAACAATCATTCTGGGCCGGTTCTCGAGTAATGGGGATATTGCGGCTTCTGTGACGCCCTTTGAGAAAGGCTGGGTTGGGCTTGTGGGGCCTCATCCGGAGGCTGATGAGAGTTGGTGTAAGTCTTTTTTTTTTAATTTATGATTGTAATTTATGTTTTAATGTTGCTGATGTTGATCTATAGATCAATTGGTCAATGTGACCAACCCGGACGGAATCCACTTTGATATAGGCCATGATTTTGTAGAAAGCATAATGGCTCAGGGGGGTGAGTAATATGGAATTCAATGAACTCTCAGGAAGCTCGTGTTTCATAGTATTGGAGAAGAGAGAGTATTAATACCTGTACAAAACATTGCCATCTTCTAATTTCATGTCCGGTCAACTGCGGTCGTCCTAGCCGCAAGTTCAGTACTGTCTCCCTCTTTATCTCCGCCCTACAAGCCCAAATTCAGTGAATAGCTTCTTTCGCACTAAGAAACAGTAAGAATACGGAAATAGCGAATACACATTCCAGTCTACCTATGTTCAGGAATCCTAATACAAAGTGTTTCATAATATACAAATTATTATTAACCTAGCTATATGTAACTACAAATTTAAGTACAAATACATATTTTCTATAAAAGATTTCTACTACGAAAGAACTCAAGATAGAGTCTAGTTATTTTATTTTAATTATATTTTCCTAATTATAGCTAAATACAAATAGTGATATACTATATCCTAGTACTATAATACAGTCCGACCAAGCTATTTCAAAGACCAACATATATGTGGATAGCCTTTTGCTGTCTAACCGCAAAGTGATCCGCCAAGGAAACATTCACAAGCCATTATCAAGCACCACAGTTATAGATAAGAATCATTCAGAGAGTCAACGGTCGCGAAAGGGCTCTTTCTCTGAACGATCCCTGAACTCCAATGCGGTATCAAATAGCTAGAGATAAAGGGCTTGCCAAAGAGAGTCTTATACATTTCGATACATCAGCTATTTCAGACCAATCTACTTATTGTTGCTCATTTTTCAAGAAATGATACTGGAACTACAATAGGCAATGATCACCATAGTGCAGAGATACAGTACATCCTGTAAAGTCTACAGGAGATTTCTAACTGGCTCCGCCGTACCCATATTCTCCCAATACGGTGACACTATTGCCTTGTGTTATTAAAGGTAGAGTTAGAACTCTTACCTTTTGAATCTATTCAAACCAACATTGAACTCATTTTATTGCCAATATCGTAATTTCCAATAAAAAAAAGGTCATATGTGGCTATTATTGGCCTTTCACCACCGGTAGCGTCGCAGGATTGATAAGCTTTGCTCCTTCATAATAATGTCCGACTCCCAGGGCGTAAGGCCACCCCGCAGGGGTTAATACGTACGTGGCTTTAGAGTTTAAACCTACGGTGCGACACTGCGAAAACTATGCCTAAGCGGGTAGAATTCTACAAGAATTGAGCTTAGCCCGGCCGATTTACTACGTTGCCAGTTTAACAACCATAGATCGATTAATTAGTGTGGCACGGGCTGGAGATTGTCTCAAGACAATAATCGTAGCGAAAATGTAACGGCTGGCATATGACGTACGCAGACTTTGTATAGGTCAACCAAGACAAGGTAGGACTGGTTACATTTATGCGGTCACAATCCTCTCCCTCTCACTTGAAGTCCCGTTCCTTGGCCGGCATAGTCTCTTAATCAGTCAAGAGGATTGGGGATAAGCTAGTAGATGGCATAGGGGGTTTATTAACTTGTTGCTACATTATAGTAATAACTGTTTTAGGTTAGTCTTTTGCGTTATTTATTATACGGATTTGTACTTTGTCTGATTAACACGTCTAGGGATAATGATGGACTTAAAGAGAGATGAGGAATAATATGGGAATGGACCAATATGTCTTAATACTGAGATTCATCTAACATGAGTACACTACATATGTACGTCTGTCAACGCGACAAGTAGACCTCGCTGGAGAAAGTTAGCAACACTTGAGCGAATCTATGTACCATTATATAGTTCTAGTATGTAGTAATCTATCATATATCCGAACGTCTTCATCTCAATTTACGTAGTACTTACATGTAGTTCTACATCTTCCGTCCAAAGTCAGCTAGTCACAACTCAAGCCCTGAATTGTACGACCTTGAATAAGTGGTCGTGCCAATGAGCCTGATGGGGCCATAAGGGGCTGATTGTGAGGGCGAGGCGGCTCGGTATTTGGTATAAATTTGGGTCATCATCGCATATACGGTAGGTAAATTAAGGGCCGGAGAAGAAACACCATCGTATAAGCAAACAAATGGGAAGAATTCTAGAAGAGCGTGCCAAGATAAAATTAAGTGAAAAATGCTCCATCTCGTATTCAATTCTATTCTTATCATACCCGAAACTCATCTCCTAAGCCAGCGTGAATTGCCAATGAATGGTATGTTTATGAACACTTACAGCAAAAGACTTCCATGGGACTGCGCCGTGGGTGCACGTGTAGGACATCGGTAGCGTGTTACCATTTCCACAGTTCTCTTCGGTAAAGAGTTCAGCAGAAAATTTGCAGTCGTCGGCCTCCCACTTGAAAGATTGCAGGTCAACCTCGCTGTCTAGATTGTAGCAACCCCATGTAGTGCTATCTCCAAAACTCGCGGGGGAATCGCCACAATAAGGATTGGAGTAGAACTCAAGAAGCCAGTCATCATCCGCTAGGGCTGGAGAGACAGCACCAAGAAGAAAGCCACCAAGAAGAACCAAGTAATGCATAGTGATGAAGATTATAGGGTTTCAATTGGTGGTTTGTTTAGAATGAAAGAGAGAGCTGAGTGAAGTTGATGGGGAAAGCGAACATTGAGGGGATACTTGAGCGGTTTTATGTCATTGTCCTTGCTCCCAACACCCCCATAAGCTTAACCAGAAGGTACATATGTAAGTGGGTTAATCCTTCAAATGTTAACGTTGTATTTTTACATAATTTTTGCTTAGGTAGTTCAGCCTGATCCTATTCTAGCTTATAGCAGGTGGGATATGAAGCTGGTTAGAAGCTTACTGTTTGCAAAAATATACGGGTTGAGGGTTCTCTCATTAACAATTGTTATGGCTGAGAGTGTCCGTCGGTATGCAACTACAATAGATTACGCAGGACCTCTATCGTGAGATTGCCAGGCACTTATTAATCACTGTTGTGGTTTGGAGAACAAAAATTGTATTTAGTTCACCCAAGTCTACTCGACATAAAGCTGTCAAATAACCATTCTTTGCAAATGGCAATCTGTTAATAGTATTCTACTAAATAACCAAGTAAATATAATTGAGTATAAAATCTCGAAATAGCATCACGTGGTGTTCACTGGTGGTGACGTCACAGCCCTTATTGGGCGATCTGCGAACGACTGCAGAAACCAAGATTCGATCGATTTAATTATGAGCTTTCCCCAGTTCCAGCCTTGCAAAACCAACATTTGAAATAAATTAGTGATTACTGCTCTGGCAGATTCACTGATTGATACACTTTATACTATGGTTTCACTGTGGCCCTCAAGAGGTCGAAACGACCAGGCTCGCGCTGAAGAAGGAGGCGATACACCGTCTGACCAGCACGACGATTCTTCTGTCGCGCGAGACTCGCGAGAGGCTGACGAGCACACGCGTCTGCTTCCACGCAGTAGCGGTGATGGCTATCTGAGTCCGGACGACCCAGCTGTACGCTCACCCTCTAACTTTCCTACTACAACTAACAAGTGTCCAAAGGTATCGCCATACAACCTCTGGAGCGTGCGCGCCCTGCGCTTCTTCTCCACCATCTTCCTTGCCATCAGCTTCATCTGGTGGGTGTTGCTGCTCGTGTCGATCTTTGTCAGTCCGCCCGGCATGCACAACCGTGGTTCGGGCTTTACCGACTTCTCGTACACAACGCTAGCCGTGGGCAACCTCATCATTGGCCTGCTGTTCTTCGCCATACCCTCGCAGCCCATGCTGATCTGGAACGGCGTGCTGGCGGCCTTGCTTCTGACGGATATGATACTGGTGCTTGCAGCGCCGCGTCTACGTGTGGAGGAAGGATGGGTGGGCATTGCGTCTGTGGTGTGGGCGGCGTTTGTCGCGCTGTACAATATCGCCCAAGTCTATTTTGTGGAGAAGGGCAAACAGCAGGAAGAGGTTCGGCTGACGGGCCGCGTGGAAACCAGACGCACGCTGTTACAGTGGCTTGCTGTGTTGGCCGAGACTGTGGTACTCGGCGTCATCGCCATTGTAGCCATCTTACTCACGGCCACGCTGATCCTGCGCGCCAGAGATGCCAGCCTGCAAGCCCCCGGCCGGAAATACCTGGTCAACAACGAGAAATACAAAGTTCATCTCGCGTGCATCGGCAATCTGACCGGAAATTCAGAAAAGAAGCCGCCAACGATCCTTGTCGAGGCCGGAGAAGGACCCTCAGAACACGGTCTGCAACCGTTCATTCACAACGCCTACGCCAATGGAAGTATCCCGCGCTACTGCTACTGGGACCGACCCGGTATCGCCTGGTCCGACAACGCGCCCTCGCCACACTCGGCCGGCATGTCCGCCGACATCTTGTCCGAAGTGCTCGCACTGGCCGGCGAAGAAGGACCCTGGATTCTCGTCACGGCCGGCGTAGGCAGCATCTACAGCCGCATCTTTGCGAGTCGCCACATGCACGACGTGACGGGTTTGTTGTTGATCGATCCAACCCACGAGGACCATCTGCAAGGGGATATCGGCAATGCTGGCCGCGGGTTTGCGCTCTGGGGTCGCGGTATCGTCTCACCGCTGGGTCTTGACCGTCTGGCTGGCGCGATCTTCAAGGGTCGTACCAGGGAAGACCGCACGTATGGAAAAGTAGCGTACCAGGGCGGTAAGTTTATCAAGGCCAAGCTGCAGGAAAACCTGGTGGCGGCGAGCATCACGGCGAGCGAAATCGCCAGCGCCAAGAATATCCAGACTCCTGAAACCCCGCTGGTCGTGGTGAGTTCTGGTGTGGAGGTTGGCCGCAGCGAGTCGTGGGCAAGCCAGCAGGAGAGTCAGACGGGAATTACGGAGAATCTGGTCGCATGGGATATTGTCAGAGGTGCGCCGCATGAGGTCTGGCGGACGTTTGAGGGGCGGACGGTGTTGGAGAAGAGGCTCAAGAAGCTTGTAAAGCAGTAGGTTGCGGAAAAGTGCTCTTTAGTACAAGCATATCAGTGCGCATGGTTAATGTTTATACGGTAATATGTCATGGGCTTGTTCGGTGTTGGATTATCAGGGATGTTATGTTGTTATGAATATTTAATGGACTAATACACGAATGAACATTGAATACTAAGGATGTCTATATACCACGGTCGTAATACTAAACTGGCTATAAATTTCATCCTATTCAACTGATCTATCCAGGATAGCCATCTATTCATTCCACAATGTGAAGCACCAAGTAAAACACCCAGTAAAGTACCAAAAGACTCGAGGATCGCCGGATAATGCAAATGCCGAGCTAACGCAAGGAAAAGGAATCGCCATCGTTCGAGTACATGACATGGAACACCCAATCAGGGCCGCACAGCATGTTTCGCACGTTCGCACGGTTAATCGTTGCCAAAATGAGACGGAGTAATCTGGGTTTCGTTGGAGACCAAAGGAGCCAAGGGTAGTGAGGTATAAAATCTGTTACTCTAGGCTAGTCCCCTTAAACCTCTTAGCAAGACGTTCACTATCTGATTTTGGAGACACGGATCTCGATTCGAGGTGTCCATGTCTCTGCGCAAAAGATGCAACTGGCGTATCTATGGATGCCAAGGGGCGCTTAGGGGGTCGCTCACCGCTCTCTTGAAGAATCGCGACTAGGGTGGCCCATCCACTAGTATTCACAAGTTGAACGCCATCCGAAGGGTCATGCGTGGTGGCCACGCGGGCCAGCAGCTCCTCTTCATCCTAGGTGGGCACATACCATTAGTACCATATATCTTATGTCATTCCGAAGATCTCACCTTGCTGAATGTTCCCAGTGAGCGAAGGAAAGCGAGTAAATGAAAGTCGGAAACAGCGCGGATTGCCTTTTTCGTATCGCCGTGAGCGACCAGCTTCCTGGCAACAGCACGAAGCTCCTGGCTTTCACCAATGACTTCTCGGTTTTCTATTGGGAACGTGCTGTCTATGAAGAGAGGCGCTTCATCTGTAGGAAATCCATGTGTCAACGTCACCAGCAGGTATTCCACGGGAAAGCTAGGTTTGGCATTTTCTTGTACGTTGGCTCCATATTCGTTAATCCTGCGGTAAAAGACCTCGGGGATGTATCGCATCTTGCTGCCCGCATCATCGTCGTCTTCGGATTGAACAAGCATGACCGTAGGATCGGCAGAGGGCTCGACGATATCTGCTCTCACCATCTCCACTGCCGAGTTGGAGGCTTGATACGCGGCGACCGAAATTGCTCCATTCTCATCGCCGCTCAACACACACGTGACGAAATTGGATCCGAACGAGCCAGTTTCACTCCATTTCGTCGCTTTGGGGTACCGTGCCTGGTATCGTGACGCAAAGGCAATCTCAAGCGAGGACAGCCAGTACGAATCGACATGTCTTTTGCAAACAACAGTGCCATCTCCTTTGCCCGCGTCGAGGAGGTCCGTGACTATAACACCCACCTTTTGCAAACCGCAAAGTCGGGCGACTTCATCGACCTCTTTTTCAGTCTCCCATTCATTGAGAGTGATCCCGTCCATCTCATCCACTTGAGGCGGTTCGTATATAGCCTGGACAACAGCCTTAATTCCAAGCGGAACCTCGGTATACTCCTCGTACGTGCCGTATAGATACCCCAGACGTTGTGAACCCGATTTTCGCCAAAAATCAAGAAGCGCATTAATCAAGCTCGGAGAAGAAAATTCAACGTGGTCGACCATTCGGAATTCCTGAGGTTTAAGAGTGATAGCGCTGGGTTGACACTTTGTACAAATTCCTTCCGGCCACGGCGGATGCCCAGAGGGACACTCTCGTCTGACGCGGTAATAGGGTTCGCTCAAAGGCGGCATGTAAGAGCTCTTGAGTTCTGGTTTGTTTTTCGATGAGTTTATCTTTCGGAGGTATGAGTGGAAGGACAGGTGCTTGATCTTCTTGTCGGCGAGGTATTCGGGCGCATATGGTTCTAGAGGCATGCAGTAATCACACATGCCCTTTGGTCCGTGCCTGCACATCTTTGTATCTCGCGGTCGGGGAATTTTTCCATCTTTTTTATCCAGCAAGTTATCGAGAGGGGATTGTTCGACCACCTCCCAAGGGTTCTTGAGGATGGTTGAAGGTGACGTTGGCCGGGGAGGAAGGGCAACCGTCGTTTGAGGGACAGCAGCCCCGTTTAGCCGCCGCGACTCCGTAACAGCTTTCTGAGGTGGTGCTTGCTGGGGGAGAGATGTGCCATTGGAAAGCGACGCCTTTTCTTGGTATCCGAGAAAGAGTTTATCTCCATGTCTGTCCCAGTTATAAATGTCAGAGCTACACCCACTTCGCCAGGCTAGGCAAACTGGATCAAACTCACGATAATCCAACTCTTTCGATCGAGACTCCATCCAAACTTGCCAGCAGTCTTTCTTGGCCACCCACGCCGATGGGCTTATTTGACAGGATAATCGTTGAAGGATCGGTGGAGGGGGGAAGGTGCTCGAGAATCTATGATCTGGTCAGCCAGCCTCTTCGCCACAAACTGGCGATAAAATTCCATGCAAGGCTGAAGCTCCGTGGGGTATATACCTTGGCTTCCAGCTCAGGAAACAGTATAGACGGCGGCACTGTTACGCGAAACTGGCCATTACGACTCTCAAAGCGGAGCACTATCGGCCTGGCAGAGGCCATGTTGTTCTGTGTGTCTAGATCGTAGCGGTGAGACAGGACGGGCAAAACAAGAACGAAAAAGGGGATAAATTAGAAGGCCCTGTTGAGAATCAGATGATGGTCGGCGCCGGATTCATCTCCTCTCCAGCTCAGACGAGAAGCAAGCTGGAAGACGGGCGAAGGTGAGAGCACCTGGTGGTGGAGGCCCATTCGTCATAGCCCGCCGCGGGGAGCTAGCTGGATGCGGTTAGGCGGCGATGCCTAGTGCCGATGGATGTTTCCAGCAACCACGACTCTTCCTTACTACAAGATTTGCAACGTTCAGTCGAGGCCATGTTTGAATGCTGCAGTCTAATAACCGCGCATGAAAGAGTACGATTACGATTGCTACAATGTGTTTGTTCGGCGACCTCATAGGGTCAAGTTATTATCGAATATCGGTGTCATAAAAACAAAACAAAACTCATCAAGTCACTCAACACAACAAAGGGGTATAAGCATGCGTTTAGAGAATGCTGCATTTTGCCGGCAAGCCACATGGACCCTCTTTGCTCTTTTTGTCCTCTTGCGGCGCCTTCTTCTCGGGAGGAGCTTTCTTTGTGGCTTCTTTAGTCTCTGAAGAAGGCTGTGCCGCAGCATCTTCACTGCTGCCATGCAGTCATGCGAAGGAGACCTGGGAGACGCGCTCGTAAAAGGTCTTGCCCTGGATCTCGGCGATTTCGAGCTCGAGAGCAGTGGGTTGGCGGCTACCATCGCCAGCGGCCTGTTGAACATAGATGGTCAGACTCAGAGGAAAAAGGAAAGAAAGAGTGGAATCGAAATCACTTACAAAAGTACCGGCACCCCATGGGCTGCCACCGTGGACCTCGTTCAGGTTGGTGAGCTGGGCAAAGGTATTCTTGTAGCCGAGAGGCACATAGTTGAAACCGTGGTGGGCAAGGGTGCTCATGCTGGCAAGGGCAGTCGACTCCTGTCCACCGCCGGGGCTAGCAGTGGAGATGAAGAGGCCGGCATACTTGCCCCAGTAGCCGCCGGAGGTCCAGATGCTACCGGTTTTGTCCCAGAAGGCCTTCCACTGGGCAGGGAAGTTACCGTATCGGGTCGGGATACCGAAAAGGATGGCGTCGTACTCGAGCAGAGTGGCGGGCTCGGCAATTGGGTAGTCAGTCTTGGGAGCAGCGTGCATCTTTGCCAAGACTTCCTCAGGCAGAGTCTCGGCGATTCTACAGTGAAGCCATCTCAGTCAGCGGGGGACAACCAGTTATATAGCAACGGGTCCGTACTGGTAGACATCGACCTTGCCACCGGCAGCCTCAATGCCCTTCTTTTCAGCCTCGGCCAGCTTGACGATGTGGCCGTACATCGAGTACTTTTTGGTGAGATGGTTAGCTGCGACATGGTGGAATTGCACAGTTCAATCAGAGCTAGGACATACGAAGACGATAGCGATCTTAGCCATTGTGAATGACGGGATAGGTGTATGACTTGGGGTGAGAAGGGGGTCAATTGATGAGCAGAGAGGAGTAAATAGCACGACGGAACCAGCAGAAAAAGACCAGGCTGGAGGGACCGCCTTTTATAATGAGGAAATTGGCAGAGCCCAGACCCCGCCTGGCGATGGGGAGCTGGTATGCTTGCGGCAGCGCGGCCGTGATTGGCCGGTGCCGCCCCACCGCGGCTTTCTCACGATGACCAAATCCTTACCAAGCGTGCGCAGCGGATATAGTTGCGGAAATACGCTTACGTGGTGAATAATATTTATGGGGTTGATTTCCAAGTAGTATTTGATATGGTTTACTAATGTGAATTCTGGTTGCAATTGGACTGGTTGACTTTTTGACTGCTTGGCTGTTTGACTGTTTTGCGCAGTACGTACTACCAAGTCTCCGCTGATGATAACAGTAAAACCTTAAACTACGTGTAGTATGGCTACCCTTCAAGTAGAGGTAACGATGTCAATTAACCAGGGTATCAATTGATAATAATTAACGCCTCGCCAGATGCAAACAGTAACTAACTACCAATACATAATTTACATTCCCCGGCCCCGACCCCTGCCTCTATAGCGCATGAACCCTCCTCGACCGCGCTCATTCCGCCACTCTCGCTGCCGTTCCTCCTCCTTTTCTTGCTCCTCGCGAATCAGAAGCCGTTCCCTCTCAAGATCCTCCTCCGTCTTCTCAACGCGGATCTGCGGCCGAGGCAGATTCTCCGACCAGCGTGGGTGCGCGCCGTGCTCACACGCTCTTCCGTCCGGACAAAACCCAACTGTATAGTACGGACACAGCCGCTGTCGAACATGGCGCTTGGCACATATCGGCCCCAGCGGACAGAACCCCCGATCGTAGTGTTCGCATCGCGGTAGCCGTGCCGTCTCGCGGACATGATGATACAAACAGTCCTCGCCATTGGGACAGTATCCCGAGCGAGAAAAGGACTGGCACTCGGGCATACGCCGCAGGTTGTATTCGTGGAGATATTCACATTTGAAGCCCTTTTTGCACAACCCCTTGAGGAAATGTTTACACACCAGCGAGCCGTGCGTCACCGAGGGCGCGAGGCCCGACGCGTTGGTTGTCGAGGTCGTCACGCGCGACGGTGTGGGATGTCTGTCCGGGCATGTTGGCCCCAGAGGACAGTGGCCCTCTTTGAACGCTTTGCATACGGGCACGTCGGTGGCAAGCCCAAAGCCAAAGTTTCGGCGCAAGAAGGGCGTGAACGAGAAGTCGTAGTCGGGTGGGTGTGTGCGATCGCCGGTGATCAATCGGTCGGCGACCGACTGTACTTCGGCTGCCATGGGGAGTATATGGGCAGTCTTTTGTCGAGAGTAAGAGGTGTTGGAGGTGAGGTCGAGGAGCTGGCTTATCGAGTATCAAGTTATCAAAGGCAGCTTGAATGCCAAGACGGCGGAAGAAAGCCGTGGAAATGCCACGTGATGTCGGCCTGGTCATTGGTCATTGTTGAAGGTGGAGCAGTGCTGGCATTTGCACGATGCTCAAAATCGCCATTCTAGGATCAGGTCTACTCAATCCCAGCAAGACCTTGTATAGCAAATACATATTTCAAATCAACAAGTTCCATTTTCCACCTAAATTAGGAAATCTAGCTTTGATGTAGGAATGCTGTTCGGGGTCTATATTTGTACCCCGCGAACACGTCAGACACGTCAGACACAGCCTTGCCGTCCAAAAATGCCATCTCGATCGTTTCTTCGACGCTTCAGAAAGGGGGTATGATTAATTTTCACTTGCCCTGGAGGGAAGTATTCTCTCGCCTTTGGGAATGGCTGTCGAAAGCGCCAATAAACCCTTGGTCTTTGGATCTGCGGATGCAGTCCCCTTCAGACAGGTCCGTACCATCGGCCAAGGTGGTTTTGCATCCGTCGATGAGGTTGAAGGAACCCGCGCCCCATTCCAAGGCAAACGATACGCCAGAAAGACAATCATACTACGTGGCAAAAGAGAGAGTCAGCAAATCCAACAAGATATTCAAAATGAAGTGGATGTTCTCAAATCTGTTCAGCACAGCCATGTTGTGCGTCTCATCACAACATACGTCCATAAAGAAGCCTATTGGAGTGCCTATGCAATGATTATCGATCCCGTTGCAGATTTGGATTTGCAGCAATACCTGGACTTGGCTAATGAAACGGACCGTGAGCACGAGCGGAAGAAACTCATGAACTGGTTTAAATGCTTGATCAATGGGTTGGCCTATCTGCATAAGAACAACATCGTACATAGAGATATCAAACCGCACAACATCCTCATCAAAGATGACAACATACTCTTCACAGACTTTGGAATCTCGGTGCTCAGAGATACAGATTCGACAATCTCCACAACGATAACCGATTCGCCACGCTCAAGGACACCTGGGTACTGCGCTCCGGAGGTAGATCAAGGGCACAGTCGTGGTCGATCGGCAGATGTTTTTTCACTTGGAGCCGTGTTTCTGGAGATTCTCGCCGTTAGTACTGGCCCTGGACGTCTTGAAAAGCTAAGAGAATCTTTGGTCTCGTACGGTCGGAGATCATTTGCGAAGAATGGCGAAAAAGCGTTGCAGAGTTTCTCCAAAACGGACGAGACACTTTATGCGGATCCTCAACGATCCACAATATTTTCACTCTGCGTGTTCATGTTGAATATGAATCGAGAGAAACGGCCCTCTGCAGATGAGCTGGCTTCTTGCTGGCTATATCAGCCTTTTTTACCTATGCCGCCAGCCTCCAGAGATTGCAAGTCATGTTCGCATTTTCACTCAGACAGCAAAGATGTCAATGAAGCTTTTCTAGATGCAGTTAAAAGACTCCACACAATTCCATTACTCTTGCTGCTTGACAGGGGAGTGGACATTAACATGAAGGGTCGGAACGGATATACGCCGTTACACTTGGCAGCCGAGAATGGGGACATTGAGATAATGCAGCTGTTGTTGGAGAGAGGGGCCAACCCCAAGCCTAAAGGCGAAGATGGAAACACGCCTTTGATGCTTGCGGCTCGTGGTGGACACGAGGATGCTGTGTATATGTTGGTAAGCAAAGACGAATATCGAACGCCATCCCGAGATCTTCTGCGTGGAGATGGATATATCGATCCGTTCCAAGCTCAAGCATTACGAATGCAAGTTGAAGAGCTCCAACTGCGGTTGGAATTTCAAAGAAAGGAGGAGCAAGCTAATCTTAGGATACAAAAGGACGAATTGACAAGCCTATTTGAAGAAATCAGGCTTGAAGATGAGAAGGCGGCAGCAGAAGCCTTAGAGGCACGTGAAAAGGAGCTGCTCGAGAAAATAGAAGGGTTGAGTCGTGAGTTGGAAGAGGAGAAGGAGAAAGCGGAAAAAGTGATCGAACACGTCAGATCAATGACCTCGGATTTAGATGTAGGACTAGCCTCAGTTAGAGACTTAAAAAGCTAAATCAAGAAACTCACAAGCTTAAATATAAAATTTATAGAAAGATTGCTTAGAAAAGATATATTTTTTGTTTACTTCCACGTGACTACAGTTGGCTTAGGCATCAATTCAAATGTTGATATATGCCAACAACAAGCACATCTCAAAGATGGCACAGCGAACCCGGTAAAAAAATATCTAACAACTGGTATTTGAAAAGGATTTTAAGCTACATATATATGTACATATGTATCAGTTGACGGATAAGATTTAAATAATTAACTTGTACTACTACAAAGTAATCAGACTACATGAGAAAATCATAGTAACTACTAGCCTTTTTAGTAATAGCCTGAGTTTCTATTACAATGACTAAAAAATAGAAAACTCGTCTGTCAGTCCCTTTTCGGTGCAAATGGTTGGCCAAGATAGATCGCCTTCAATAGGCGGCGGCACACTAGACGGCCAGCCTAATGCAGGTCATGGACATCCCCGCCAAAAAACAGCTCACGGTGAGACTTAGCACGGATACTGCATGCATGACAAAATTTTCATCATAAAAAAGGGTGTCGCGTTGTGGTCCTTGGCCGCAGCGGGAATTGACGGATAGGCCAGGTTGTACAGGCGGAAGCATTGAAGATGCATGGCTACATATATGTAATTGCATAACAAACAACAATTTAAAATAATCTTCGTAATGGAGCACATGGGTCTCGTGACCCTCGCTGGGCCGGCGGCGCCCCCGCGGAGGCTCCACCCGGCGAGGCTAGCCTGGCCCAGCGGTTTTTGCTCTTTGCAAACTCTCCCAGAACCACCAATTGACAGCTCCCGCCTGGGTACGAGTCTCCTGGCTGCCCTTTTCTTTTCCTTTCCTTTCCTTTCTGTTTCTTTCTGTGTCTCGTCTGTTCTGGTTGCTGCGCAGAGAGATCACCGTCAGCGTCGCATTGCCGGATCGGCAGGCTCTCTTTTGCGGAGTAAAATGGGGGGTGCATTGGTGCACGCGCCTGTCGAGGCTTAGCTGCATCGTGGCAGGCAAATCATGCATCGTTCTAGCCCGCCCCGTGATGCCCCAGGGCGCTTGTAACTGCCATTTCCGCAGCCTTACTAACTTGCTCCAGCCTCCCAGCATGGCAGGCTGCGTTCTTCCCTGAAACGCTAGTGCTATGTTCTTCTCTTTGTCGTCATTCTCTTCTCTATTTTCTCTACTCTGTACACTACGCTTCTTTCGATCGACATTAATATCCCATCTATCAACTATCCCTATTTCCTCTCCTAGCGTGTCTGTCCCCCCGCACTTGCTAGGGCGTCTTGCGTCGATCGATGACGGAGGCCACGAGTATAAGGACCAGCGAGCATCCGAGAGCGGGCTTTGGCTTAGGCGGCAGCTGTCCCTCCTAGATGTATTCGTTTATGACCCCGTCCTTTGCAGGTCCGGATGTATGGCCAAGCCTTCCTCCTCATCCTCCTCTGGCCGGTGCGTCGTCCATGAATACGTCGGCCGTAGCTCCCACGCCCTTGGAGATCCCCATCTTTGCCAATGCCGCCTACTATCCCAATTGGAGAATCTATAAGAAGCAGCCGCCGTCGACCTTGCGGCTGGGCTTTGTCTCGCATGTGTTCTATGCCTTTGCCTGGTACTTGCCGCATATATATACTTATATATATACATTATCATCTTATGGACAGTGCTGACCAGCGTGAACAGGGTGAAGGAAGATGGCCAAGTCTATGTATGTACAACAGAACCGTCCACCAAGCTCACCAGTCCCCCCCCGGCTCACGCTAGAATCAGCTCAGCGATGAATGGGCCGACTCGCAGATGCCTGTCGACGGCACCGAAGGCTGCCTCCGCGCTTTTACGCAGCTGAAACGACAGTACCCGCAGATGAAAGTTATTTTGTCTGTTGGAGGCGGCGGGAAAGGAAGTGAAAACTTTGCCAAAGTAGCTCGAAGTCCGCCTGCCGTGGAAAGGTTTGCCAGCAGCGCGAGGGCTCTGGTGGATCAGTTCGACTTGGATGGAATCGATGGTATTGTCCCATACACAGTCACACAAGGTATCGACAGGAGGCTCACAACAACACAGTGGACTGGGAACATCCCTCAAATACCCAGCAAGGTGTCGACTATATCTACCTGCTGGCCCAACTAAGAACCGTCTTGCCGGCTCCCCGCTACGTACTGACGAGTGCCCTACCCGCTGGCGAATGGGCGTTGAAACACATCAATCTGGCCGTCGCCCAGCAATACGTCGATCTGTTCATGGTGATGTGCTATGACTTTTCTGGCCCCTGGGTCGACCGCTCCGGCCACCAGGCCCAGCTATACACACCGGCACAACCGCACAGCGATGCCGCCTCGATCTCCTGCCATTCCGCCGTGACATACTTCCTAAGCCAAGGAGTCTACGCCAAGAAGATCCTCATGGGCATCCCCGCCTACGGCCGCTCCTTCGTTGGCGCCCAGGGCCTCAACCAGCCCTACTCAGACTCTGGCGGCGAAGACGGCACTTTCGACTACAGCGAGCTTCCGCGCCCAGGCGCCAAGGAAATCGTCGACAAAACAGTCGGCGCAACCTACTGCGTCGGCGATGACGGCGGTTTTGTTTCGTACGACAATACGCGCACAGTCGAGCAAAAAGCAAAATTCGTGACTAGTTTGGGTCTGGGCGGTTTGTTTTATTGGCATATTGCTGCTGACAAGCGAGGCTGCGATAGCCTGCTGGAGACGGGATATAACACGCTGCACGAGCTGTAGCAAGAAGTGTACTCCCCTAGCATGTATTTTGTAGCATGTTTTTTTTCCCCCTGGATTCGTAGCATGATTCATGGTTCAACAATCGGCCAAGGCGGTGGAATTCTTCTTTTTTTGTTGCAAAGAAGTCATGAAGATATCAAACAGTGATGACCTCGACGATGGATTCGTTTTGAGGAGGGATAAAATAAGGGAAAACAGGACGAAAAAAGGTAACCCCAAAATTTCATGGAATGGGCGGCTGTTTGTTTAATCGTTATTATTATGTACCTACCTGGACTTGATCAATTGATGGTCTGATTGATATTAGTCAATGAGAGATACATGAAAAAGGACAGAGAGCTTTAATTAATTAACAGGTACAGTTGTTGGTATGTAGAACAGGATCAGTGGTTCGGGCTAGATGAAATGCCGTGTTATTCGAAGCCAGTCACGAGAACAGGGTATTATTGCACTTGTATATACATCCTCCCCACCACCACTGACAAAAATACATGTCAAACTGGGTTGCAGCTAACATTGTATAAAAAAAATATTGAAGACCACACTCAAAAAATACAACAAATAAATCAAACACTCAGACCTACTTCAGTTTTGGCAGTCTGAGAAGAAATTAAGAGAATGAAATAAGACAAAAGTAATCTCAAAGCCCCCCAAGCAATATTCCCAATCCGGAATCAATCAACACTTGTGACACATTCAACGTTGTGTGGAGTGTTGTAGAACGCAAGGCATCAGAAAAGTACGAAATCTCCTGGCCATTGTAAACACTCTTGTTACCGACAATGTCCAGCGGGACAACGCCTGACGGGTAGAGAGCGTTGTCGCCGATGATAAAGCCCAGCATAAGGGTATTGTTGATCAGCGATTTAACCGGATAGATGTTGGCGCCAGGGACAAGGTTGAGATCATTCAAAAAGGTTTGCCCGACGTATGTGCCGTTGACAGAGATGTCCATTGTGAGATTACCCTTTTCTATGTCAGCTCAAGAAAACAACAAATATACTAAGAATGGGTTGAGGGAGTCCTACCATAGGAACGGTGACGACGCTGGGATTCGGAATGCTGACAGTGCCGTTCATGTTGGTGCCGTCAGCTCCAGCCGTTGGAGATATCGTGACGTTTGAAAGGGCAAAGCCTTCGAGCCCACTGAGACCTGCGAGGAATTGAGCGCACTGTCTTAAAATAAGAAGAAGAAAAAAACACACCTTTCATCTCGATAGTCTTGTTGAACGTCACCGTTGACTTTGGCAGAACCATCTCCCTCAACTGCGGTCGTCCGTAGACATTCAAATACCAGGTGTCTGATGCCAGCACGGCCTTTGTGAAGTCGGAAGTAGCATTGGGGTTACGCAGCTGAAGCGTCGCGTCGACAATGATTACCTGGCCGTCATTCGACGCTGTCTCGGGAACTGTCGCATAGGAAACGGGTTCCGGAGCACCGGCTATGCCTAGCGACGCATTGAACGAGTAGATCTTCGGGTGGTAGATGGCTTTGTTTCCCAAAACCTGGGTCTGGTTGACGTGGATGGTGTCTGGAGTTGGGTCTGAGAACACCAGGCTTGTGACGTTCAGTGTGGCCTTGTTGACGTCGGATTGGGCAATCTTGGGGTAGGCGACGTAGATGCTAGAGAGTTTTAGCAGCTGAAAAAGAAAAAAGAAAGAAAGAAAAAAAAGAAAAACACATGCGGGCATCTCACATTGGGAAAATGATGACTATCACCACGCAAACGAGGACGATAACATGAACCCACCACCACCTCTTAAAGTGAGCGGCAGTTTTGGCGAGGAAACCTTGTCTTGCCGGAGCGCTAGAGACGACTTCGCTGTCGGGCTTTACATCTGCCATGGCGACTGCAGGGGGATGAGTGTATATGCTGTTGGAGGCTGGGGAGTTCAGTAATCATTTGAATTCATCCCATCTCAATGAACTTACGTTGGAGTACCACAGGAATCCCTCACAGACAAACAGATGAAAGAGACAGAATGTGCAGGTCACGCCAATTGCTTTGATGTATCACACGCCGGCAAGCGTCGGGGCGGGGAAGGCGCGCGCAAGGGGGGAGGAAGAGAACAGGAAGGAGCGAACGAGGAAGAAGGACAAACAACAAAACATCCGTCGTCAAAACTGCGACATGAGCGACCACGCTTATCGGTTTTATTCCTCGTCGCGCCACCCTATCAAGCGCCGGGCGTGTTCCATTGTCACATGGAGAGAGGCAACACCAGCCCGTTTAGGCCATACGTAGCCTCTCCTGGGGGCGCCTCTTTTTTGCATACCCTTGCAAACCGCGGTTCATCGCTGACTCAAGGCCACTGCGAACTACGCACATGCACCAGCTGGGCATATTCTAATTCTACAGATGATTGTTCTCTTCCCCTCCCCCTTCCTGGTCCTGAATGAAACAGGCTTAGTATGCATTGCTGATCTTTAGATATACGTAAATGAATTTCCAAAAGCTGGTGGCCACCAGCAGTTGGAAGGCGACCCAGGGCGATCAACAATAACGATGATCAGGGCACGCAGATTGCGGGGGTTCCACCCCAGGACGGTCCACTGCATTTTAATTTTTTGACAGCCCTGGTCAGGAGCACTGATTGGTGTTGTTCTGGCCCTAGCTAATTACGAGCAGGTCACTAGCGGTGGTTGCGAGCTGCGTCCTCGCGCCTCGGCGCGCCGGAGAACAACCCAGAAACGGTGCGCGTGGGGAGTTTAGTTCCTTGAGTTGGACAGTAGTTGTTGAACAATTTCACTTTGAATGAGAGGGGTTGTACTAGGGACACGCTTGAAATTGCATGTCGCACTTGGTTGGATCACCTACTACGACTGTATACGTTTGGCTACCGGATTATCCGCAGGAAACGCCGCGAGGAAAAACACATGGAAGCAGACATGGGACACCACGAGAGATTAAATACCGAGGAAGCAAGCCTAACAGAACCCAAAACCGCTAGCTGGATAGCCCCCGCATCATTTCTCCAGACAACTCCAGGTTTAGCACCAGGGCCCCGATTGGCCGCCACCAACCTGCCCAGGCCTAGGGTAGCACAGGTTGCAACTTCATCTCCGAATGAGACAAAAAGACCAAAAAGCGGCGTTTCGACTTTTTTTTTTTTTTTTTTTTTTTTACGATGTATTACCTAATCAAATCTGCCAGCGTGTGCATGCCTGAGTGCTGAGTGGGTGGATTCCCATTGTGAGACGGGTTTGCGCGCATCCCAGTCTGGGTTGCAACACCTTTTTAGGTTATCTCAGAATCTCAGACTGCTTACGCGAGCATTCGCCAAGGCGGCAGAAAAAATACTGCCGCCCCACTGGCGTGCAACTTCTCGCGACTCTGGAAGACTTTGGAAATTTTGGAAGTTGGTCAGGTGCGGGCGGTGAGTGGTTCCTCCGTCAAGAGGGTCTGAGAATCCGAGATAATTTTTAGGGGGCTTGCAGTGTGGCTGCACGCCACCAGCTTCCTTCGACTTCTCGATTTTTTCTTTGTGGCAGTGACCTGGCTTGGGGCCGAGGTTCGAGGATGTCCCAAGAAATATATATACGTACATGTATTGCTTGGGCGACATCGGCTTCTGATGTCGACTTTTGATGCTTCCATATCCTCGGGCAATTTAACCCTAACTTAAACCCTAATTCTAATAGAATAAGGACTGATTACCTGCGGGGTTTGGTTTTGTGTATATTGCTATTAGCCCCAAGGGAGGAAATCAGAGATAAGGAAATGCAGAGACCTTAAAATTATAATCGCCAAACTAGGGAGCGCGCGGGACAGTAGACGTCACGAGTGCATGTACACATGTACACGTAGTATATTCGCTATTCGACCAATGTAATACACCAACCACAACATTTGTCTCCTGGCATTTAGGCGCGCTGCTCTGAGCATCATATCATAATTCTTCTTATTATTCATCCATGTCACGTCCAGACGCAGCCATAGACACGCTGTCCGTCATAGCCTATGGCTGGGTATGGACGTTAAACTTGAATGAATAAGAAGAAGAACAATATGTGCAGAGCAACGCGCAAAAAGATTCCAAGAAATAAATAAAAAACTAAAAAGAAAAAGAAAAACTCGAACAATGAAGTGAAATTAAATGAAATTAAATAAAGTGAATGTGTTCAGCCTGGTGGTGATAACGAGGACTTCTTTTAGATAAAATCTCGAGGAAAAGCAAGAGTGATTATTAACGTTGAAACAAATAAAAAAAAAGTAAGCATCATTCGTAGAAGAGCATGACTAACAATGATAACAAATGGCAAAAATAAAAGGTTATACAATGAGGGGGAGAAAGAGAAATGTAAACCAGGGCATCAACAAAAGTTAAATAACTGGTCAGAATAATATGATAATTAGGGTATCAATAGCGAAGAGAATTATGCTGCACTTCAGCATGAAGAGGGGGGAAAGAAAGAAAGGAAAATTGGTAAACAATCATGATGTGATGCAAATTGCGTGCAAACCAGAATTCGAAATGTTTGGTTTGCCGATGTAGCCTCGGGTTGACGGGGCAAGGCAAAATGGTCGTAAAAAATAAAATGCCAAGTCAAAAAACACGGCACACTCTTGGGCAGTGATGAACTTTTATCAGTCAAGTCGATATGTAGTTCAATGGGCTGAACAGAAACTCCGGGTGTCGAGTAGTTGAAGAAATCAAAGAAGCGAAGATGGAATCAATATATACGACGAAATAGGTCGGAAATTTGTAATGTCCCCGAACAATATGCAAGAAAGAAAATGCAATGTTGATTTTTGACGCCAGGCAGACAGTTTAAGCAGCCATCGACTTCTTCCGTCCAAATATGCTTCGGGTTCGAGATTTGCTGCGTGGTTTCTTCTCAGACGTGCCACCCTGGCGGCTGCGAGATTGCCGAGATTGCCTGGAATCATCGTCGTCCGCCATGTATTTGTCTTTGTAGATCCTGCAGAAAGTTAGTCTTTACGTTAAACAAATGAACTGAAAGTACGTACCAACTATTCCCAACCATGCTCATTCCCTTGGCTTCTGCCTGTCGGTAGTATCGAGCAGCTTTCTTCAAATCTTTCTTACAGCCAACACCCTGGGCGTAGCAGAAACCAGCTTCGGCAAGGGCATCTGCGTCACCCCATCGTGCAGCAATTTCAAAGCATCGAAGAGCCAAAGCCTTGTCTTGCTCAATGCCCCACCCGTTCAGATGGCTGACACCGAGCTCGTAGATTCCCAGGGCGAACTGAGCCCGGCGAGCTTTGCGAGCGGCCGCATCCTTTCCGCCAACGGCTTCATCGTCTTCACCCACTTCGAGTCCAGCTGAATCGACGGCTTTTCGAAGCCACTGCACTCCTTCACGTTGATTCGGGCGCATGCCCCAACCATGCCTGCAAGCCAATGCATATAGTAGCATACCGATAGGGTGGTTCTGCTTGGCAGCAATACGAAGGTGATAGGTAGATTCTTGCAATGCCCCTTTTTCGTGGCATTCAATACCTTTCTCGACATGCTCTTCTACAGACTGCTCAGAGTCGCTTGCCTTTGTGGCTGTAGTCCGGGCAGTAAGTGGTCTGATGGTACTGGCAGAGTCAGCCGAAGATGACTTCGAATCGTCCAGATGTTCACTGCGCGAGCGTTGGAGTTTGTTTGGAGGGAGCTCGAACGAAGGTCGTGTTTCTCTGGGAATCTCATGGGATTGACGCATGGGAGTCGACGGTATGGTGTCCAGTGGATCAACGATCGTAGGGATGTCTTCCCCGCCGGGTGGTTTGAGCTGCCGGCTTTTTGTTTCTGGTGCTTGGACTGGGGTCTCCTTTGGCGCAGTTTCGGGAGATGGTGTTCGCTCACCAGCATTCTTGTTAGGAGGGCTCTCGAAAAGAGGCTCCTTCCATTCAAAATGTGGCGTTTGCAAGCCGGCAAAGACAAGAGAGTTTCTCGATACCGAACGCCCACGGGGCAGCGCATATTTGGCGTAAACATACGACGACACGGCCGAGGACGGAGGTTCCTCGTCAAAAGAGGACATTATTCCCTCTTGGAGTACAATTGGCGCAGGCTTGTTTTCTCTATGAATTCCGGTTGAAGAGTGTCTACCGGATGTTGGAGGAACAATAGGCGATTGGTTGGAAGTGGGTGCCTCGGGGGGCATCACGGGAGATGGCGCCGACAAACATGTGCTCGACCGGCTCAATGGTCTCGAAAAGTTGAAAGATGGGCGTGGAAGATAATTAGAGGCTTCTGAGCTGACCGATGGCGACCGCGGGTGTGACCGAACATAGGGCGACATGGGCGAATACGGCATTGAAATGCCGCTGCCCGAAGACAACTGGCGCGCTTTCGAAAAGGTCGAACCAGTATTCGAACTGGTATAGTCATCATCGGAGCTTTCTGGTTGCATGTACTTTGGATTATAAGAGGACTGTGGCATCGGCGAAACCGGCGGCGCAAGAGTGGTTGAGATCTGAGGATGGTTTGAGTCCATGGAAGATCCAGCAGAGACAGAGGGCGAGTTGAGCTGAGGAGTAGGAACATTGCTGCTCGAATCTGAGTATTCTCGCTGTAGAACTGCCACCGGCTCAGGTGAGTCGACTACTCGTGGTTCTTCATAGCAGGTGGCAGGCAGCACCCTTTCGGATTCCTCATCTGGCGGCATGGGAGTTTGATCATCGTCGAAGCCTCCCTCGCTGTGGAGAATCGACAAACCACTGATTCGTGGGTGCTGTGACTGGGGCCTAAATTTCGGATCTTCGAATGCAGGGTTCACCACTAAATCGGGGCTTTCAGTTGGCCGGCGTCCTCTTTGTGAACTGTCAGAAGCCGGGGAGCGGAAATAGCCTGGACGCGGCTGGGATAGCGATCGGGCAACGCTCTGAGGAGGAAGTCTGCTCATGCGACGATCTCGTCTCATCGACTCGTCGAGTTGCCTTGCTAGCAAGCGACCCTGTGCGGCGAATGCGTCGAGCGGAGAGAGGGCGGGTGGGATCTCGCCGTCGAAGTGCTCGATGCGAGGAGACGGGCTCGCTCGCGCAGAACGAGCTCCATCGCCATGGAAGTCAAGGAAATCCGGACGTGAGTTCATAGTCGCGATAAAGGACGCAGCAAGGACAGATAGACACGATGTGTCCTGTCTTCCTTCTATGGAGAGTTATGCGATTGCGAAAAGGGCGCGGCGGCGGTCCTGGACGAGACTGGAGTCGGCGGCTGACAGCGATATATGTCGATGAAGAACTCTGCAGTGACTAACCACAGGTTTCAGCATTGGGGTATGAGTAGTGTGGCGATGCAAAGGGAAGCTGGAGCTGGATGAGACAGTAGCGGGCGATCCGAGGCAAATCGGGGTGACGTGGGCGGATGCGATAAGGAGTGACAGGCCCAGAAGAGAAAGGAGCGGACGGAGTCTCAACGCGACATAGCAGAGACAGAGAGGGAGAGCGAGGAGTGGGAGGCGAGGTCAAGGCCGGGCGAAGAGTTGTACCACCATGGGGCAGAGCGTGAGTACGCGCGATGAGAAGAGTGTGGAGGTTGACAGTCTGGAGTGACGGGATAGAGAAAGAGTGCCTGACACCTTCGGGGGAAGGAAGGGCCCAGGCGGCTGGCTCCACCGCGGTTGGCCAGGGACGGTAACTGTAATACCGTATCATCGCATGCTATCCCTCGTGTCTGTGCAGGCCGTACACGGAGTACAGTACGTATTGTGTATAATTATGAGCGAGGACGACGTATTCTTGTCTCAGGCTGTACATTCGCCATATTATTATGGCACTCTCTCCCTCGTACGTGTTGCCCTGGGGCCTCCGCCGTTCGTCAACATCTCACGAGGTTTCAGGGGCAATATTGAACTATGTACGTATTGGTGTAATTAATCCGGCCACGAGTGGATGCTGCCCGGTCTTGGCGCCTCCTCGATCCATGTTTTGATTTATATTAATTAAATATTTTTGGAAGTAAGATTTCGGGTCTTATTCGGGTATTTTGTGCGCAGTTTGATCGCGTGTTCACTTACATGGCTGCCTACACGGCCTGCACTGCCTGTACACGCAAGACAAACGACGAATCTGAAACGGGATATGCTCCGTGGAGCAGATGGCGTGATTACAATGGGGAACCGAGTTCTGTACAATGAATGCGACATATGAATAATAACAAATGCGACGTGCCAATCACACGAGCGCGGAGATGAGAGATCTGGGCACTCAATCGGTGAGTGTCTGATGGAGTCGACGGGCCTGTTCGCGCCAATCACGGCGGCAATGCGCGGCGATCCCTGGATGGAGTCATTTCCCTCGCGCCAGGTGACGTCTTCTAGTTCGTCAACTGTGTCTGTTGGTTTTTTTTTCTTTCACTCACTAGGCTGGACAGTCAGACTTGTCCAGACTCCAGAGGCCGTAGTAAGCACAACTCTTCAAGCCATATTCCATATGATATGGAGAGCCCTTCCCTAGTATAGTTAAAGCGTGCATAACAATTACTGTTGTTAAAATTCCCTGCTTCAGCACTGCTGGAATATTACTTCTCCTGTCCTAAAATGTGCAAGTGATGAGGAACTCTAAATCACGCCAATGTGAAATTCGAATTTACTAAAAAATTATAAGCTAGACCATAATATATAATTATGTATTTATTCAATCAGAAATTGATTCGCTTATTGACAAAGCTCGATATGTAGGCTAGCAGAATATACTTTGAAAAGTCAACACCAAAACCCCAGTGTCTTAGAATAAGCCGTAAATTTTAAGTTCTAAAATCCTTTTTGTGGCGTTTATTTCTTAATAGTTTTCGAATTCGATTTAAGAGAATCTAAACACTGAAAAGACAGTGACATAATTATAATATATTCAGATTGAAAACAAGCTAAGTGTTTATAAACAGCGTCAACTGGTGTGTCGACGTTTCCGAAAACCGCTGCTCAAAGTGCCAATTAAACATTTCTAATGGCATATTGAAGGTTTGGAAGGAGTTGATTATTGAGAATCCTTATGAGCGTGTATGTGAATTATAAACAGTGACCATCGACTTACTGCCAAATGCCAAGGTAAAGGGATCAATTTCCAATTTCGCCAACCTTCTACATAGGTAATATTCACCGCTGCCCGTGGTCTCAAGACTTAAATAAAGACCGGTTAAATCACCTACCTCGTAGATTCATCAATTGAGCGTCATCCTTCTTCCTTTTCTTATCTTAAATAACATACAAGTCCTGAATCTTTCGAAAATACATCATGTTCGCCACAAAATTTATCTTCCTCGCCTTTCTTTCCGCTAGCGGCGTCTTTGCGCGTCCAGGGACAGCAGAGGCGGCCAGTAAAAGCTGGAAACTAGCTTTTTTTGAATTGGGCAGCGTCAGTTAACGACCCCTATCAATTGATATGTGTTTACAGATACTAAGCTAGCTTATAGAGCGGCTGCGGCAAGTCCATCATGTCGAAATCCGGTAGCGGCGAACAAGGCTGTGCCAATTTCGCTCGGGGCGGTGATTGTTTTGGCGGAGAAGCCTCAGGCTCGTTGAAAATCTGCCTATACCATTCGTCAGACTGCCATGGCGGGCATACCCAGATTGAGCACGGCAAGGGGAGCGGTGGCCCAGGTTCAACCAGTATTGTGAGTTTGATTGTGATTGTTTGTTTTGGGCTAGATACTAATTTTGAGGGTAGAAATCATACAAGGTTACCTCTGGGAACTGTTAAACTTGCTATCAGGTATAATAGGACATGGCCAGTTGTATAGATAGGGGTTATCTTGATCCCCGGATTATAAGGGCACATAGCAGATTATTCCTATAGATGACATATAGGAGATACTTAAACAGTGCCAGACAATCAATCGAGAAGCTATAGGTTCAACCAGGTCCTAGGCCAAACAAATCCTGGCAATTTGCAAACAGCCCCCCCGATGCCGAGTGTTTCAGATGCCATACGAAGACCGCTTCGGGCCCCAATTGGCTGTTCTGGTAATAGCGCATGCATCCCTGTCAGATAAAGTGGGTCTTTATCTCCATGTGGCCAATAACAGCGTGTTATCTTGATTAAAGTTGGCAAACTCGTTACATGCTGGATGTGGGGATTTCCGTATGCGGACTAGCGCACATCAGACGGCGTAAGGCTCTCTCCTTCAGGCTCCAGCACACCGCGCGACTTGGTTTGATTCTTCGCAATCTTTCACAGGCTGAAGAGAGAACTGCAAAAATGAATGGGCTGTCGACAGTGACCATCCACTGCTGAGTTCGTGTACAGAACAGTCTTTCAACCCCACCTGAAGGAAAGGGAAAGGAAAAACTTGGCTTGACACCGCAAAAGAATTCAGGATGCGCCCATTCCTCAGCCTCTTCGGTGCAGATCCGGGCTTGGACCACCTGCATCCCTACGAAACCTCGTGGATTTTGCCTCCTGGTCTGCTCGGGGGCCTGCGCCTTATCATCGGCATCTACATCTTCGTTTGCATCTTTCTCATCTTCGGTTGGGATGCCACGCATGACGCCGGCGACGCCATTGGCCAGTCGTTCAGTTACTTCACCTGGCTGAACTTCTGGGGCATGGGCTTCTACTTCATTGTCGCATCTATCCATACCTTTGTATATGCGGCGACTGGACGATCCGCCATCTTCGATAAACTGCCTCGCGTGTTTCGCGGTCTTCACGCGCTCTTCTATTCGTGCATCACCATATTTCCCTTTCTGGTCGTTATCATTTTCTGGGCCATCTTATACTCGGGACCCTGGTATCCAACCTGGTTCGGAGCCTGGAGCAATGTAAGCAATGTCTTCTAACCTCATTTGTTGGACATCTATCATTAATCGAAACCTTTGTTTCATTACAGATTTCCCAGCACGGCATCATCGGTGCCTACGCTCTTCTCGAAATCTTCCTAACCACCACCCCACCGCATCCGCTTATCAACCTCGCATTTCTCATCCTGATTCTCCTTCTCTATCTCGCCCTAGCCTATCTCACCCACAAGACACAGGGCTTTTATACCTACAGCTTCCTCGACCCCGGCGCCCATGGCGAGCACAGTGGTAAAGTGACAGGATACTGCTTCGCCATCCTCGCTATTATTGTTGTCGCCTTTGCTGTGACCTGGTTATTCATCTGGCTGCGCCGTAAGTGGACGGGTGGGCGAATCAAAAGGTCTCGACGTGACCGTGAGTTGGTGTATACGACTGAGCGGGGAGCTTTCAGATCGTCGCGCGGGGTTGAGAAGTAGGTCGACTTTGTTTTTGTTTTCTGTGATGAAAGGGGAACTGTCTCGGAAAATATTGTATGTACTTTAATACTTGCCAGTTTAGAATGTAAATGACGTGCCAATGATTCAGCTCTGATATCCTACATATCAATGCCAGTTGACAGGTACATATGTGTAGTGATCAAGATTCACTACGTCCCCACTGATTCAATATTAGGTCAAGCATAGTCAAACCTTGTTTGTACCCACAACAACATTCCAGTCATATTATAAGGCAGCTAATTAAATATCATGAGTAGCGAAATAGATATCCCAAAGTGGAGAATCAATACATTAAATGAAAAAAAGATTTTAAACCCGCTCCCATCCCGTCTCACTGCTTGCGCCGCTTGTCACTGTACTTGGAGAATTCCCATACCCTAGCATAAAACCAACAATACCAGAAGGAACCCATTGGCCAATGATGCCGTATGAACGAGATCCGCGGCCCACAAAGACCACGGGCTTTCTTCTCTTCTTTTTTCCGAACAGGGACTTTCGCGGTGGCGCCAGGCTATCAAATACCGCATTGTAGAGGACGCGCGAAGACGAGCCGCGGATTGCGCCAGGTCCGTGAGATGCCATCGGCCGCTGTTCGATACTCGACATATACGACTGCCCGTATAGAGCTCTTTGTTGCGGGCTCCACGCGAGAATCTCAGTCCCGGTAACCTGAGACACGCGATATTGCGAGCCTAAGTCTAGATTGCCGAGCCTCAGTTCGACCACATCAATATTACACGAAGCGCCATTGGCGAATTGTAACAGACGAAGCTCTTGTCGTAGGGAAGTCGCAAATCCGGACAGAGCCCGGGTGACGGCTACCTCAGGGCCAGCATAAGGTGCCGATAGGGAGGAGGAGATGGATGGATACAGGAAAAGGATGGAGCTGCTGTGATTCCGATGTGTAAGGAGAGGCATAAACATTTGAGTAATCATTATTGGTGAAAGGAGTCGAGTGTTGACTGTATCTGCCCAACTTGATGCAGGGATCGTCGGTAATGGACCAGTGGGATAATTCAGCGAGGGGAGGATAATCAGGCCGCTCAGTTGGCAGGTGTGAGGCTGAATCCCGGGCGCCGGAGATTGCGCATGTGATATGAGAGAGAAGATTCCGTGAAGTGCAGGGTGTATTTCTGATGGGGTGGTAGGAGTCTGTATCTGTAGTCAGCCATGATGTTCACTCAAAAGATAAAGGCATTTGTCAGATCTTACAGTCGTGATGTCAAGATGCAAGGCTCGGATATCGGATCGGTTTTGTGTTTGAATTATATGCTCTTCCTCCGCGGACTGAACGACCACATAGACAATAAAGCCGCGGCGCTCAAGGTCTTCGGCGATTGCTCTCGTCATGGGCTCGTGAGGAGAACCCGCGATGACTAGACGAATTTAGCATCAAAACCTGCTGTCAAAAAGAGCCGACAACCACCTACCGACAATCTCTTTTCGAGCTCCATTTCCAGCCCGCCTCGCCCTGCGCTTCCGTTGATCAAATGCCTTACTACCTAGGAGCAGAACACTGCCAGTTCCGAAGAACGCTATGAGGGCCGCCGTCCATGCTCTGTTGCGCACAACCCAGTCGTAGACGCGCTCGGGCACTGAGCGCGGTTTAGGCGGAAGCGATAAAACACCATCTCGAGTGGTCGATTTAATTATAGAAGGTAAATAGACGGACAAGGTGTCCTTGACCGCGGTGGCCGCATAGTCGACGTGGCGATCGATAGTATCTGCGACCTCCGCTGAGTATCGCTTTACGTCATGGGGTATTGAGGCAAGCTGGAAGAAGAAAGCATCGTCAGAATGGGACTGTCTGGTCCAGTTGGTTCTGTATATACTCACAAAATCAAAGAAGAATTGATCATCGCTCGTCATTTCGTTTGGATGGTGATAAACGCGCTCATGGAGAAAGAAAAAAAAGATGGCGATGGGTTGGGCGGGAAAATCTACTCGGCGATACTTTGATAACGCCGGAGCGTCACATGATCTCAACTCCGTGACAAACTGCGGGATCTTGGCACTGCTTAATAAGTCGGCAGAATCGGTGCAATTTTGGGGTAAGGATATGTGTCAAATTGATTATTATGAGGAGCATGATATTCTAATTTACATGGGTAATTTATCAGTTTATATAGACGTTTCCTCAATAAATTGATCCAAGCGCATAATTTTAATTAATTCAGAGAGATTAATAAAGTACGTTTCCAACTAGGAGGCTTAGCCTAGGTTCTGACTCAAAGTCGAGTTGGTTAGTAATTACCCAATTTAGTTAACACACCCCTCTAGGATGAACGAATTGAGGTTATTTTGTGCTTAGTAAATGGTCTATATTAACTATTTTAAGTTATTTTATGAACTGCTGGTGTTTTTTAAGAGTAAGCGGCTTTATAAGGCTATCTATAGGTATATTGACGGTAAGAATCTATTTAATTAAGAGTTGTTTATCTTAGATCTCTTGACGAAGTTAGTAATTCAGAATATTAACATAATGAAGCTTAGTATAGTAAAAAGAATCTTTCTTTTCTATAAAATTAATAGTCTGCTTGTTGTCGTAAAGTAAGTAGATTTAATATTAAAGATTAAATCTAATTACTTTAAAAAGATAATTCTAAATATAAAGCTGCTTTGCTATATTAGATAGTAATATAAGCTCTATCTTGATAGTTAATATTATAATAGTTCTTTGTTTCTTGGTGTGCTATTTTATAATTCTATTATATAATTTGTATAGAGAACCTTATAAATTTTTCTAGTCTAGATTATTAATATAAGTAGTATCTATAGCTGTAATAAAGATCTTAATATTTTTAGGCTTAGAAATGGAGTACTTAATTATATATCTCTTGGTCTGATATAAATACGTTATAGCGTCCTTGACTATAGTAAGATGCTGTGATTTAGGATTTTTTAGGAATATAGCAAGATGAGATCCTATAAATAAGGAATCTATATATATATTGGTAACTATATATTGAAGCGATTTAATCTGTTTTTAGAAGATATAAATCTTATAAGGTGTTGCTGTGAGAGGGTTATTCGGAAAGCAGGCGAAGCACTGGATTTGGCAACTAAATGTATATGTAGATATATATACAAACTAATTACTATTAATAGCATATTCGCTATATATATAATAGAAGTAATTCTTTGCTCCACTAGTGCCTTAGTGAATATTATATAAGGCTTTCTAAGGGTGCTAAATTGTGAGGCCCTGTATACTAGTCTGTTCCAATTGGCCAAGGATCCTGTAGATCCTCAGGTCTCGGGAATAACCTTAATTGTGATATGTCATAATTAAGGGATTTATTCTGTATACTCGCATTATATAATCTAATTAAGAAGTAAGAATGCTTCTTAGATTATACTTATAAACTTAAGGCCTTCCTCTATAGATTAGAAAGCCTTAAGTGGATTATTTTTAAAATCTTATAATCTATTTTTTTTTCTATCTACACATATTTATATTGTCTTAGTAGTGAGTAGCCTTCTAGTTAATTCTAAATAGAATCTTATAATTATTATATAGTCTATTTAGATAAATAATTTTATAATTATAATCTGCTTCTAAAAAGATCTAAAGTAAATTAAATAAGATAATTACTATATAAGTAAGAATCTTGCTAACTAATAATAAATCTATAATAATTCTAGATCTAGATCTAAGACTAGTTTTTAAAGTTAAAGATAATAATTTTAAAGTTATCTTTAGATTAGTAAATAACTCTATAGATAATTTTAATACTTAA
>MJVA01000337.1:0-13718 GCA_001939245.1 Talaromyces wortmannii
CTTGTTGAAGGTTCCTAGCGTTGAACTGCCTCCATGTTGCCAGTCTCTCAACATTAGCAACGGCACAATGTTAAGACCTCTCGACACTGAAAATCGCACAACATCGAAATTTCTCGACATTGCGAAGCTGCAATATGGAAGACGGAATTTCCAAAATAAGTCTCTATATTTCTGGACATTCTGTACGGAGAAAGTGCTAATTATGTTATTATAAAAGAAAAGGGTTACTATTTTGAGACTAGCTGACGATGGCAATAAGAAGATATTACTGTAAATCAGTATTTATTATTAGAAAATGCTCTAAAGGCAAACAATAAATGCTAATAGATCTAACATGTAATAGTCTTACTCTGTAATTAAATACTATATAATCTCAGTCTTCTATAGAACATACGTGCTATACAAACTTCTAGAATTTTAAGGTCGATTTAGTATATTTAATTGTTTAAGATATTACTATTTTTTTCTTGGTTGATAGAGACATCAATAAACTCGATTTTTCTGAGTGGATCTTCTTCAATATCACAGAACGCAATCACCATGTGAAATAACCCTAACCTTAAAAGACGTGAGGTTGTTTATGATATGAGGTTGTTCATGACGTGAGGTTGTTCATGACATGAGGTTATTCATGACGTGAGGTTGTTCATGATGTGAAGTTGTTCACGACGTGAGGTTGTTCAAGATGTGAGGTTATTCATGAGGTCTTTCAGTGGGGTGTCAGAAGTATTAGCACCTCTAATACATTACCTGTCTTTTTCAGATATAAAACCGTACCAAAAGTATCTTTTAACCAATTATATAGATATAAAAGGCAGTGTAGCTAGCGCCTTTTTAGGATGTTAATACATTCTCGTTATCTTATTATAGGGGCAGCGATATTAAATGTTACTATATATAGGCACTATATCCTTCCCAGGACTCACACCAACAAGATTTAACTGCCCGCTATCGAGGATAACAGTGCAAGTGACTCGTCGCCTTATCAGTCTTCTTGTGGCAATGTAAGAGTATTGCCCCAGTCTATTATGGTTATAAAGTAGAGCTAAGTTTCGACTCTACTATACTGAGTTAGTCTGCGTATGGTCATGGTGCTCTGTTACAGTGATATATTATGGGCTAAACAACCAACCTAAGCAGCTTTGATCTGAGTATTCTAAATTGCAATTTTTTCTATCTTACTCCTTCCTTCCCCTTCTATACATTGAAAGTCTCAGGTCGTTACTACTAGCATGGGTGCGGAAGGATGTAAACAAAACAAACAAGCCTCCCATGTCACATTGAAGATTCTCCCAGATCGAATGGCCCACTTCTCTTACCGCCGATATTATTGGTGTAACTATCAAGTCGGGAAGCGTAAACTTAAGGATTACTTATAGATTTTACCATATCCCGTCAGAATCGCTATAATATTCTCCAAGGTCTCTCTTGGACTCCTCGGCATTTCCCTCTTCCGAATCGACGTCNCATTGAAAGTCTCAGGTCGTTACTACTAGCATGGGTGCGGAAGGATGTAAACAAAACAAACAAGCCTCCCATGTCACATTGGAGATTCTCCCAGATCGGATGGCCCACTTCTCTTACCGCCGATATTATTGGTGTAACTATCAAGTCGGGAAGCGTAAACTTAAGGATTACTTGTGGATTTTACCATATCCCGTCAGAATCGCTATAATATTCTCCAAGGTCTCTCTTGGACTCCTCGGCATTTCCCTCTTCCGAATCGACGTCTGTTGAGTCCGTATCATCTGTGTTAAACTCTTCCCAATCCTCATCCTCTGAGACTGGGTCCCAATTAGGGTGCAGGTCGTCCCACGACAACTCGTATGTGTCTAGGTCATCTGATGAAAGCCTAGGCTGGTCTCTAGTAGAGCCTTCCGTCTTATTCGTCGACTTTCCCAGTCTGTTTAGGGACCTGGTCATGGCATATCTGACATTTTCCAGTCCTTTATTCTGCAGACGTGTTGCCCTTACATGTCGGTAATATCGCCGCCCTATGCCTCCTTTGGTACATGAGGAAGCCTGCTTCGTCTCGTACCTTACGCCCCATTCTCTGCATGTTTGTTCCACTTCGTCATGCGGTGGACCAACAGGGTCGGTGTAGTAATGAATCTGTTCAAACGTCGTTTCCAAAGCCATGTGACTCAGGCGTGGCAAGTCCGTACTCGTTATGACATCCTGCACTTGCCGGCCTAAAGTTTTGTTTAGGGCCATTCCCTCGTCACCATAGAAAGTCAAAGACTTGAGGGTCGGGGGTAGGGTATCTCTTAACTGGTAAGGCGCAATCTCATCCCCGCAACAACCACCAAGGAGGACCTCTGGTTGAATATGCAGACATTCAAGGCGTTTAAATGGTTGCATAGACTTAAAGTGTGAATTATTGGCACTATGGGTCGGTGGTAGACATCCTGTACAATCTCGATAGATATCCAAATGCTCGATACAATCCTCATATTGCCGTATACCGTTCCACAGGTCGGCGTTGGAGACCTGTTGACAATTTCCGAACAAGTCACAGTCATTCAGATAGATTGACAACTTGGTCAATTTCTTCGGTAAAGCAAGTAGTGCCAATGTGTCCGGAACTGCAATGAAGGAGTCATCGTGGTAGACAAGAGTCAAATCTGTGATACTCGATGTTTTAAAACGGTTTCCAAAATGATTTGAAGCCCCGAGTGACTCGAAGTCAAATACCGATAACCTTTCAAGGTTTGGCAGTTGGAATACAGGCCACAGATGGTCGAGTTTAAGTTTGTACGAGTCATGAGCACGGAAATCTTCCCGATAATTCCAAGTACTTGTAAGATGAGCTTCGCGGAGAGCATACAGAGGAGGATCGTCATTCTGAGTTTNAAGGAGTCATCGTGGTAGACAAGAGTCAAATCTGTGATACTCGATGTTTTAAAACGGTTTCCAAAATGATTTGAAGCCCCGAGTAACTCGAAGTCAAATACCGATAACCTTTCAAGGTTTAGCAGTTGGAATACAGGCCACAGATGGTCGAGTTTAAGTTTATACGAGTCATGAGCACGGAAATCTTCCCGATAATTCCAAGTACTTGTAAGATGAGCTTCGCGGAGAGCATACAGAGGAGGATCGTCATTCTGAGTTTGGCGTGGCTTAATTGCTTTTCGAAGCACTTCGGCGAGGAAAATGTCCGTTTCCGGAAGCTGAGCGTATAGCGTGGTCAGGTTTCGTAAATTCGCTAGGAGCAAGGCCATCAGTGGCCTTGGGTCAGCCTTCAACAGGGCCTCCAAGATGTTGGTTTCTATGCGCCGAAGACCGGCAGTGTAAATTGCGCTCCGGACCAAGTCAAGGTCATCTTCAGAAAGCATAAGGCGACCGCGCCCATCAACAAGCCCAAACGTCCAGTTTCGNTTCGTAAATTCGCTAGGAGCAAGGCCATCAGTGGCCTTGGGTCAGCCTTCAACAGGGCCTCCAAGATGTTGGTTTCTATGCGCCGAAGACCGGCAGTGTGAATTGCGCTCCGGACCAAGTCAAGGTCATCTTCAGAAAGCATAAGGCGACCGCGCCCATCAACAAGCCCAAACGTCCAGTTTCGAATGTTGAGTCCACGTACGCTATCGGCGATCCGTCTGTTACAGAGTATGGAGCGAAGGAACTTCCACAAGGAAGAAATTGAGTGATATTCGCCATCGTACAACCATCTTGAGTAGATTCGAGGATTCAGAGAGGAGTACCACCGGCGAGAGACGAGGGAAAAGTTGCAGAGTACCCTATAGTCACCCCTTCCATCAGTTGCATGGTCTATTACCATTGCGAATAGTTCAACCGGTAGGCGGGAGGGCTCCAGCATTCTTCTTTCCACTTTGGACAAGCTAGAAAGCCAGCCCGTGGTATATCCCCGATGCAAAATTGAGCGACGACGATCCTATGTTAAAGAGTAAGAATCACAGAATGGGGAGGAAAGCCGCACTTCGGCGGTAGGAAGAGAATCTTGATCGCGGAAATACTGACGCCTGCTTGNAAGAATCACAGAATGGGGAGGAAAGCCGCACTTCGGCGGTAGGAAGAGAATCTTGATCGCGGAAATACTGACGCCTGCTTGACAACAGAGCGTGTGCGCCACCGTTCGGGCGAGCGGTGACTCACAGCTTCTAGACCAATCAGATCGCTATGCGCTGGATAGGCGCCGAACAGCGCGGCAACAAAAAATTGACGAATCATACCTTCTGTTCACTCGCCCATCTCCTAGATTTAAAAAGTGAACGAAATTTTGATCAGTGGATTTCCACATTTGTTAAACAACTCCAGGGATCCTGTAAAGTTTGTATATTAAGTACAAATTAATTTTCTGCAAACTGAGAGTCCAAAACTGGAGTCAGGATCCAAAGCTGGCACAGCATACTAGGTGATCTGGGAGATAATCACTGCTCAGGAGATGATGTGTGGCTAACTTGGGAACGCGGGCCAATCGGGGTATAATATTTGAGAATTTATATTTAATGACTCGAAACCGAAAAACTGGTCAGATTCATTGTTTAACTTCAGATCCGACAAGTCAATAGCCACCGTCTCATCAAAGTCTAGTAGGGTTATATCATGTTGACTGTTTCATGTAATATGGACTTACAATATTAGAGCGGCCACTACCCCCTGCCGATAATGGAGACCATCTGAAGGAGTCTACAACGATGCAATATATGGTGTGGGTGATAGGGAGCTGGTTTAACTGAATTTAATCAAGAGCAGATAATCCTATTAGCCAAGGGAAGCTATTTTCTTTGTCTTGTACGCAGTATAGACGGATCAGCTATGTAGTAATTCTCTTTCCGTAGGCGTTATAAATAGATACACACCATCCGTTCTAGTGGAGACGGCTTGGAAAATCTAGAATATCAGGTGGGTCATCTATGACATTATTTAAACGCCTCCTACGCCATCTAGCTTCTAGAATCAAGAGAAACCTCACTTTCTCAACCAACTTATTATGGATTTAATTTATTTAAGTATTTACTTCGTATAGTCCATTAAAATTACCACCTTGGTAATTTTGTAGGAAAAATAGTTTAATGAGGTAAGTTGGGTAGAACTGGACGTTAGATGGGTGCTCAGCACAAGGGCGTTTAATTGTTGGGTTATCAAACATTTAACGTAAAAAGTAATTGAACAGTCTTTAGTAAACAATACTCTGCTTCTATAATTCTAGGCTCAAGTGTAGGGGAGTCCTAATATCAGGTATATGTTCAACACATCTATGAGCAAATTTCTCATCAAGGTGTTAAACAGTCAGTTAAAGTGGGAACTATATGTTGTTGCCTAAATATGAGTCATAGGTTATACAGATTACAGGGTCTACAGCATCCCCCGAGGAATAGACAGTGCTGCGACCCTGAGCAATTCATATAGAATACAAGATTAGTCTTTTATTATGGCAGAAGCTGGGATGCACTAACCTTACATATGATGATTACCTGTACTGTATTGTTCCATTAGGAGACTCTTCTCTTCTGGAAGCTCTTTTCGTCAGGAGGCTCTTTTCGTCAGGAGGCTCTTTTCGTCAGGAGGCTCTTTTCGTCAGGAGGCTCTTTTTGTTGGGAGGCTCTTTTCGTCAGGAAGCTGTCGTGAGACTAAACGCCAAGCTACTCTTTGTCGATAGGCTCCATCTCTAACTATAGGCTTTTGATTTTTAGGTAGGCCTAATTTTAGAGGTCCATACCTGAATCTGGAGCTTCCTCTCGTCCTTTTTCTAAATTTTGGTTGGATACAGCCTAAAAATAAGGATACAGTACCGAGTCTAAAGTTAGGGAGGAAATACAGCTCTGAGGCCTAAATATAGGGATACAGAGCCTAAAGTTACGATATTAGAACCTAAATTTAGGGATGCAGCCTAAACATAGGAGCAGGGCCTAAGTTAGGGCTACTTAGAGCCTAAATATAGAGATACGGCCCATATTTAGGGTGTATGAGGACTAATCAGAAGGCATATTCATTCTGTGGTTTTCGTCGACCTGAAAATAAATCGACGGCTACAGATCTCTGGCTTTCTGGCAGCTGACTTGGGTCCTTGCCGGACGTGCGTCCACGGTCCCAGGGCCGTGACCGACCCAAGGCTGACCACCTCGGTCCAGACCGAGCACAGGCCCACAACGCGCCTGAATCCGCCGATTTGTTCCTGATGCAGCCATAAGGCAACCGTTTTGCGGACGGCATGCTGTCATAATATTCTCCCAATCACAAGTCCCATTTTATGCTGTGGCTATGTCGACCTGGGTTGGGTTGTCTGGCTGGGCGCCCAGAGGCACCTGTGGCTGTGCGTGTGGCGGGTGGTCAGGTTCCCGCCCTGTGCAGGGCGGCACCTGACCACAGGCTAGCCCGCGAGGGTTAGACCATGAATGGTTTTAGAACCGCGGGGCGAAAACCAGGCCCGGGAAAGACCCGATCGCGGGCTAGCCCAGGGGAATTAGCCCACGGGGAGTGCTAACACTGCAGTGCTGGACCCAGAGTAGGGTTGTTCCCACAGCAGTAATACACCTCGAGCGAGTACAAGCATCCAGAAGGCCCTGCCCGCCCGGACCTACCTGTTTAGGTCGGTGCCTGGTTGACAACCGTCGACCGTCGGTGTTCCCTCGCAAAGGAATAGGATCTGCGTAGCCACAATCGGGCTGGAATAAACATTTCCCGCTCAGTGCCACGGAACGGGTCAGAGATTGTCTCAAGACAATCCTCACAAGAGAGATGCGAGCATGTACCGGCCACAAAATGACTCATACAGACTTGTTTCGCCGGTTGGGATAAGTCAGCCAGCACAAGTTAGAGCGGGTCATGTTCATGCGGTCACAATGTGCTCCAAATCACAAGTCCCGTTTCATGAGCCAAGCAACTTGAGATAGCGAGTATGTGATCCACATAGGTTTACGCTAGCTAGCACAAGCTGCCACGCAGCATATGCTAGTACAATGCACAAGCTAAAAACTTTATGAAATATAGCATAGTGTCGTCCCAATGTACCAATAAGCTTATCATTCATAGCACAGTCACAATATAATAAGCATTCCCTTCTCTATAATTTACCTGCTTGTTTCTACTCCCTTTAACTAGCAGCAGGCTCAAGCCTTTCAACCCGTAACAGTAGCATTCTCATCCCGCCGTGAGAGACAAAGTATATAGTATATTTTGTTTTGGTCAGAGACACCTTGTAATTGTTATGAAACTTACTTTGACTAGGTTTGCTGGAAGGTCCACGCCTTTCGTCAGTCGCGAAACAAACTGGGTTGCATCTCGCGACCATTTCCCGGACGGCACGCACGCCCCAGCTCCCGACTGAACGGGATTCATCAGCTTAGTCATCACAAGGCCCAAGCGCCGCACATCCGGGTTCACGTCCAACGACACATTCGGGATGCAACTTTCTGGATTCACTGCGTGTTCAAGTCAGAAACACCACCACGCCGTCGACTGACACGGTCCTACTAATCTTCACTTTGCCGTCCCATTTCACCCCGATGGTGGAACAATCGAGACTCCCCAGCACTAGGTTCTGTGACCGAAGGAAGTTGATCCCGTGGAGGACCTACTCATGTTCATTCTCAGTGCAACGGATCCGTAGGAGCACGTACATACCTAGAGGGCGATTGCCGCCAGTTGCTTCTCATTTATCAAGCTAATTGTACTTCTAATATCTTCGACGCGGACCTCCATGTGCTCAGAGATAAGGTAATACGTCGTCCCCTCCCGAAAAATCTCGGAATGACGGAGAATATTGGCGTGGAGTAATCTCGTATGTATGATATTCTGGATATCTCTGTCGTCGTCGGGAGCAAGCAACTTTCGAATATCCACGATGGCGAGGGCCTCGTCTTGAGCCACAGTGGCCCATTGATTCAACTCGATGTCGTATCGTTGGCGATACTCGGGCCACGGTGTACCCTTTCGCAGGTGTAGTTGCCTGCGACCAGGATCCACGATCCAATCTGCTATCCGGGTATCTGATACCATATCCGTGTTGTTCACGCAGTTGCAGCATCCAGCGGTGTCCCCACTTATCGGGAGGGGCGGGATTGCGATATATGAACACCTGAGGGGCCCGTTCGGACTCCCATACGGCCGCCACCCCAACGAACAGAATGACCATCTCAACTTGTCCACAATCTGGGCTGAAGCCCAGATATTCTCTATCTACGAGATGCAACGTGCAGTGGATGATCCTAATGCGACCGCGCCTCACCAGAGGATCGCCCACTACCGCGGAGCCGCCTGCGTATCATTAGACGCCCTCGAGTTTGATGGCAAGCGCTTGCAGCCATCCGACAGCAGCCATGCCTTCATTTTTCAGGACACTCACAACAAGCGGTGGTATTCGGAACTCCGCATTCCAGCTCTAGTTGACTCCTGCACATTCGAGGCGGCGATTGGTCTGTCGGGGACGTCACGGGAGTCGCTGCTGGCGACTCCTCAATCGAATCTGCCTTTCCTTCGTCCCCCGGATAGACCGTACCCCAAGTGCCTTCGCGTCGCGTATCAAGTGATGTTCTGGCAGCGATACGGGCACTGCCTGCTGACGGCGCGTGGTGGGGGGTGGATCTGTTCGTCGCCGGTACGTCCTTGCTACGCCCGCCCCGCGTCGATGTGACATGGAAGCGTCCTCAATGCACGGCTTTAAACCCTGGGTTTAGAAATAGAAACCTAAAAATTTTGTATCGTACAACATAGAAACCAGTCATATTGAACCGTTACGATTCGATATCCTACGGCTTGCTAGATCACTTATCGATAGTAATATAGCGCGTTCTTGATCGTCAGATAATGATCTGTTGCTTGCTTGACGTGTTAAATAAGAACCTTTCCGACAGCTCGGCCCAACAGGTGATTATAAGGAAAGTCAAACTCGCGTGCTAGAGCGTTGATTTTGGAGCCCGGATTTTGCCTATAGTACTCTAAGCCTTCCTGAATACGTCAGTGTCGGACGATTCATGAAGCCGAACACGTTATGCATGTTTGGCCTCAACTCGTCTGTTGTTGGCAGAAATACGACGCAGTTTTGTATGTGTGGCCTACAGTATAAAATTGGCCAATGAGCCCAGTCTGTTAACCGTCGGGTACGGGTTGTGCCTGCTGCCTAAACATAGATTTTTTTTAACGAGACTGTCAAAAGTCGACTAATTTTTGGGTGTTATGCGCTGAGTACACGAGCTGGTAGCTAAGACTCAATGTAGCTTTATCACTGGCATGAGGCGCCCTCGGATGATCCATATTTCTAGGCAATCTCTCGTTGGTTGATGGACCAATGTGACTTTTGAGCTATGATGCCTGATTTGAGAGTGGCTTTGTTGCCGATCAATTGGCCACTCAATATTTGAATGTGACCTGTTGCCACAGTTTTTGTAAAGGACAAGAAATATGGCTATTTCTCTAAATTTTAGAAATGTTTGGAGCTTTTTAGAACTCATTTTTAATAGTATCGGAGATCGTCAAAACATAACTCAATAGATGACACTGAAACTTTCGGTTTTACGTAATGTTTGGAGCTTTTTTTAGAACTAATTTTCAATAGTATCGGGGATCGTCAAAACGTAACTCAATAGATGGCACTATGAAAATTCTTAATAAGATTACCGGCTAGAGGGTGTTGTCCTTGTTTGTGTTGACACAATTTGGGTATTATAAAGGACTATTGTAAAGTTTAGACTGGATGACTTATCGCATATGCTGAGATGAAGATCGATCGAATAGGATGTGAGTGATACCTTGATGGAAATTAATTAACTTATCGCATATGCTAATATAGAGATGCATCAAATACAGTCGTACCAGAAATATCCTTCCCAAGAAAAAGTATATACAGTGGTTTTCAAGCCCTAACCTGAAACTTAAGTTAAATGCGGTTACTGTGTTATTCTGGGTTGTGTTTCTAGTATAGGATTATCAGAGAACTAATTTCGGTAAACCATATCATTACAGGGCAAAAATACGTGTTTTGAATAATGCCGTCACCCTAAACCCAAGGCACCAGCCATAAAACGATTCTCTCCTCGAAATCATCGTCTACGCTCCTGTATCACACCCATGGTAACGGCCACGGGAAGGTATAACCTACCCGCCTTAAAATTGGGAAGACGGGTCTGCTAGCTTGGGGGACCCAATAACAATCAGCTACGTCACCGACGATCTCCGAAACTATTGAAAGGTAGCTCTGGATCACTACAAAACTATTGACTCGTAGATGCATGATCTGGGATTTTGGGGATCCTAAAATGCAGTATGATTTACAAATTGAAATGAAATTGCAAGTTACATATTTGAAGAAATTAAATAACATTAAGATATAAGTATGGTTGAAGAAAAAGGTTTAATGTGGAGTTGTTATACTTCTGAAGCAGAATATTTCAGTTTCTATAGTTTGTTGTCACCTTTTCTTAGCATACCTTCTCTATAGCAAGAAAAGAATATACTCTCAAAAATGAAGGTGTTCTTTATCTTGACGGTTTTTGTTGCCACTGGAATGGGTGTACCAACCGGAAAACACATCTCAAATGAGATGGTTGAGCGTCAGGTAAGAATGAGAGAAATGTCCGCCTTATTTACACAAATAATTATCATGATATTGCTAACAGCTTGGTAATAAATAGATAGTAAGTGATCTATGATATGTTGTGCAGTGACTGTGATCAGAGTACTGATGAAGATGGGGATGGATAGGATGTGAGTGATGATCCATGATATGTTGTGTAATGACTGTGATCAGAGTACTGACGAAGACGGGGATGGATAGGGAGTAAGTGATGATCTATGATTAGTTGTATAATGATTAGAGTACTGATGAAGATGAGAATGGATAGGATGTGAGTGATGATCTATAATATGTTGTGTAGTGACTGTGATCAGAGTACTGATGAAGATGTGGATGAATAGCCAGTAAGTGATGATCTATGATATGTTGTGTAATGACAGTGATCAGAGTGCTGATAAAGATGGGAATGGATAGGATGTGAGTGATAATCTATAATATGTTATGCAATGACTGTGATCAGAGTGCTGATAAAGATGGGAATGGATAGGATGTGAGTGATAATCTATAATATGTTATGCAATGACTGTGATCAGAGTGCTGATAAAGATGGGAATGGATAGGATGTGAGTGATAATCTATAATATGTTATGCAATGACTGTGATCAGAGTGCTGATAAAGATGGGAATGGATAGGATGTGAGTGATAATCTATAATATGTTATGCAATGACTGTGATCAGAGTGCTGATAAAGATGGGAATGGATAGGATGTGAGTGATAATCTATAATATGTTATGCAGTGACTGTGATCAGAGTACTGATAAAGACGGGAATGGATAGTTAGTAAGTGATGATCTATGATTAGTTGTGCAGTGACTGTGATCAGAGTACTGATGAAGATGGGATGGATAGGCAGTAAGTGATGATCTATAATATGTTATGCAGTGACTGTGATCAGAGTACTGATAAAGACGGGAATGGATAGTTAGTAAGTGATGATCTATGATTAGTTGTGCAGTGACTGTGATTAGAGTACTGACGAACACGGGGATGGATAGACAGTAAGTGATGATCTATGATATGTTATGCAATGACTGTGATTAGAGTACTGATGAAGATGGGATGGATAGGTAGTAAGTGATAATCTATAATATGTTATATAGTGTCTGTGATTAGACTACTGATGAAGATGGGAATGGATAGGGAGTAAGTGATGATCTATGATATGTTGTATAATGACTGTGATTAGAGTACTGACGAAGACGGGAATGGATAGACAGTAAGTGATAATCTATGATATGTTGTGTAATGACAGTGATCAGAGTGCTGATAAAGATGGGAATGGATAGGATGTGAGTGATAATCTATGATTAGTTGTATAATGACTGTGATTAGAGTACTGACAAAGACGGGAATGGATAGGGAGTAAGTGATAATCTATGATTAGTTGTATAATGACTGTGATCAGAGTACTGATGAAGACGGGAATGGATAGCCAGTAAGTGATGATCTATGATAGATTGTGTAATGACTGTGATCAGAGTACTGATGAAGACGGGGATGGATAGTTGGTAAGTGATGATCTATGATTAGTTGTATAATAATCAGAGTACTGATGAAGATGAGAATGGATAGAATGTGAGTGATAATCTATAATATGTTGTGTAGTGACTGTGATCAGAGTACTGATGAAGATGGGATGAATAGGCAGTAAGTGATGATCTATGATTAGTTGTATAATAATCAGAGTACTGATGAAGGGAATGGATAGGGAGTAAGGGATGATCTATGATATGTTGTATAATGACTGTGATCAGAGTACTGATGAAGATGGGAATGGATAGAGAGTAAGTCATGATCTATGATATGTTGTATAATAACTGTGATCAGAGTACTGACGAAGACGGGGATGAATAGATAGTAAGTGATGATCTATGATTAGTTATGCAATGACTGTGATCAGAGTACTGATGAAGGGAATGGATAGGGAGTAAGGGATGATCTATGATATGTTGTGTAGTGACTGTGATCAGAGTACTGACGAAGACGGGNAGAGTACTGATGAAGGGAATGGATAGGGAGTAAGGGATGATCTATGATATGTTGTGTAGTGACTGTGATCAGAGTACTGACGAAGACGGGAATGGATAGCAAGTAAGTGATGATCTATGATAGGTTGTGTAATGACTGTGATCAGAGTACTGATGAAGACGGGGATGGATAGTTGGTAAGTGATGATCTATGATTAGTTGTATAATAATCAGAGTACTGATGAAGATGAGAATGGATAGAATGTGAGTGATAATCTATAATATGTTGTGTAGTGACTGTGATCAGAGTACTGATGAAGATGGGATGAATAGGCAGTAAGTGATGATCTATGATATGTTGTGTAATGACTGTGATCAGAGTACTGACGAATACGGGGATGGATAGGTAGTAAGTGATGATCTATGATAGGTTGTGTAATGACAGTGATCAGAGTACTGATAAAGATGGGAATGGATAGGATGTGAGTGATGATCTATAATATATTGTGCAGTAACTGTGATCAGAGTACTGATAAAGATGGGGATGAATAGATAGTAAGTGATGATCTATAATATGTTATGTAGTGACTGTGATCAGAGTACTGATGAAGACGGGAATGGATAGGAAGTAAGTGATGATCTATGATATATTGTATAATGACTGTGATCAGAGTACTGATGAAGATGGGAATGGATAGGCAGTAAGTGATGATCTATGATATGTTGTGTAATGACTGTGATTAGAGTATTGACGAAGACGGGAATGGATAGGCAGTAAGTGATGATCTATGATTAGTTGTGTAATGACTGTGATCAGAGTACTGACGAAGACGGGAATGGATAGTTCGTAAGTGATGATCTATGATTAGTTCTATAATGATCAGAGTACTGACGAAGACGGGGATGAATAGAGAGTAAGTGATGATCTATGATATGTGCAGTAACTGTGATCAGAGTACTGACGAAGACGGGAATGGATAGGCAGTAAGTTATAATCTATGATATGTTGTATAATGACTGTGATCAGAGTACTGACGAAGACGGGAATGGATAGGGAGTAAGTGATGATCTATGATTAGTTGTGCAATGACTGTGATCAGAGTACTGATGAAGATGGGAATGGATAGCAAGTAAGTGATGATCTATGATTAGTTATGCAATGACTGTGATCAGAGTACTGACGAAGACGGGGATGGATAGGAAGTAAGTGATAATCTA
>MJVA01000194.1:0-10764 GCA_001939245.1 Talaromyces wortmannii
ATCTAGATTTAGTATCTATTAATAGCTTTTATTCTTTAAGATACTTTATATAAATAAAGTTTTAGCTTTTCTATTAGACTTTAATTTATAAAATTTTCTTAGACTCTATTATCTATAAATATCTAAAATACTAGAGCTCTAGCTATATTTAAAAGCTTTATTTTAACTATTAGAAGCTACTCTAGTTTAGAGTTATCTCTAAATATAATATTAAAATTAATCTCTAATATAGCTACTATATCTAATAACTAAAATTCTAGTTTTTTAAGTTATTTATATTTCTCTAGCTCTTTTTAATCTTTAAATTTAAATATTCTTTAGACTAATAATCTAGTTAATTATACTTAAAGTAGTTTTAGTTATTTATATTATTCTTATATCGATTTTAGCTTTTAATATTCTCTCTTAAAGATTCTTTTTAAGGCCTAGATCTTATACTAGGTCCTTACTATCTATCTATTAATTAATCCTTTAACCTATTACTATTTTTAGATTTATAATATAGTAAGATAGGTCTTTTCTAATATAATATTCTAGCTTTTTATTGCTTTAGTATTAAATCTTTTACTTTTTAAAAAAATATAATAGTTATTTTATAATTATTTAGTTTATTTTTATATTTTTAAGCTTTATTTTAAATACTTAAAAAGATTTTAATTTAGAATTATTTTATTTACTAGTTTTCTATATATTTAATATCTGTTTATTCTTTCTATATATAAAGATATTATATAAATTTATATATAGATTATTCTTCTTTTTACTTAGTATTAGTATATTAATATAGAGCTTTAATTTAGAGAATATTAGAGTTATTAAAGATTTATTGTAAATAGCTTTTAAAATTATTTTAATTTATATTTATTATATCTCTATATTTCTTTTAAAATATAGAGTATTGTAAAAAATGGGATTAATCTAGATTATTTATTATTTTACTAATCTTATATTCTAGATATATAGTATATTACTTTAAATATCTTTTAAATTAAGATTTAGTCCTTTCTATAAATATTTTATATTTACTATAGATTTTATTAATGTAGAAATTATTTATCTTAAATCTTAAAGGATATTTATTTATAAAGATATTAGTTTAAAAATGTTTTTCTTTTATGACTGTGTTAGCGGTAATAGAGTTTTAAATTTAATTTTAGATTTATAATATCTTTTACTTTAGCTCTGCTATATAAGCTTATTATTTAAAATATTTATTGACTTTTTCTAATTTAGAAAGTGATATAGAGTCTAATTATTTTTTTATAAGTTAGATAGATATCTTTTTTAGATCTAACAATGCGGACTTAGATATCTAGACTTATGTCTAGCTTTCCTCTTATAATATTTTTATAAAGATTAAATTATTTATAGACTTTAATTAAAATAATATTTATTTAGACTCGCTTGGGTTTTACTTAAAGATAATAGCTATAGATATTCTCTTTATATTAACTATTTCTAATACTTACTAACTCTCTATCTAAAAGTATAGAGTAATTAGAATATAAAAGGGTTATTTAAAAAGCAGACGAAGCACTGGATTTAATAACTAAATGTATGTATAGATATATATATAAACTGATTACTATCAGTGGTATATTCGCTGTATATACAGTAGAAGTAATTCCTCGCTCCGCTAGTGCCTTGGCGAATGTCACGTGAGGCTTTCCGAGGGTGCCGAATGTGCACCGAGGGGTTATATACTGGATATAACGTCTGGAGCCTCACAATTTCTTAGAAAGGGTTCCAGGGTTTACTAGGAATAAATTTTCTTTAATTATATCCTTCTAGACTTTATACTTATAAATAGAAGCGGGTATAATAATCTTAATAATAAAGAGTTACTTATAGAGATATTAGTAGATCTCTCTAAGCTTAAAGCAGCTTAAAGAATTAGTCTAGTATCTTCTCTTATAATTACTATATTTAGTATAGATATAAATAATATACTTTAGTAGAGCAGCTTTATATATTATAGATATAGTTCTAGACTTTATAGAGACTAATATATACTAAATAGAGCTCTAATTAGCTACTATAGACTTTATAAGCTTGGTAGCTAATACTATAGTATTAGATATAAATTAAGTCCTTACTAATATCATAATATAAAGTTATTTTATATCTATTATCTCTAAAATAAATCCTCTAGAGTAGTAGCTTATAAATATCTTTTAGGCTTTTTATTATTATAATAATAATAAAAGCCTATTAGCTAGTAGCTTAAATAGCTACTAAAGATTTAATTTATATAAAATTTCTTATTAGAGTATAGATATTCTTTAATTTAATTTCTTTATAAACTAGAATAAGTCTTAAGCTAGAAGTGCTATAGTAGGCTACTAATACTATATATATCTTAAGCTTATACTACTATAGATTTAGTTCTATTAAGATGACTATGAGGTCAGCTTAATAGTAGACAGTCATTAGAGGGTCTATATAAGCTAAGAAGAGTGTTTTAGTAGTAGTTCTAAGCTTTATAAATACTAAAATAGCCTTTAAATTAGTATAGTTAGTATTAGCCACTCTAGCAAAATTTAGAAAGTCTATCTAGACTAAGTAGTAGTTTAGATATAAAATAATATCTTTTTAGATTTTCTTAAAAACAGTTCTTTCTCTTTAACATTTAAAAATAAATCTATAGTCTTTTTTATTATCTATATAAATCAGCTTTATACTTTCTAAATATATTTATACTTTAAAGGCTCTTTTAAAAATAGCTAAGCACTTCTTAATAACGGTTTATTACTTATAGATGTTAATAGCGGCTATCTCTATTTATTAAAAGGCCTTAGAGCGCTTTATAGAGATTTAGAATAGTTTAGGCTAGTTTAATATCAGAGGTGAGGCTCTACGCAGTACTATAGGCTTTATAGTCTTGATTAGATTAGTAGATAGCCCTAGCGTGATCTCCATCGATATCATCCTATAAAGAGATATAGGCTCTTACTAGCCCTAGTCGTCTTCTCTAAATATTAAAGACTTTTAGATGCAGTTTAAGATATTTAAATAATTATAAATCATTAATTAAAATACGATTTAGGCTTTTATAGTATCTAGTTGTACTCTTAGACGTTATTCAAAGCCTTAGATTAAGAAGATTAGATAGATCTTAATAGCATTTAATTCTATAAATATAGCTCTATAGACCTCTATTATATATCTTAATAAAGCCTCTTTTATATTCTTATAAATAGAATTAAATAAAGACTTTATTAGAGAACGTTCTAGACTCTTAAAACTATGTTTTTATAGTCTCTTCTCTAAGGCTTTAGAGAGTTTTTGCAGCGGGATTACGCTATCTAGAGAGGGAGAAAGGCCCTTAAAGTCGAGTTCCAGGCTAGAAAAGGCAGCCTCATTCTAGGGGACTGTTATAGTGGCCACAGAAGGCGCTGGCGGTGTTACCCTAGTTGAGATACCCATATAGGCCTCATTTGGGGACACCTGGCCTAGCGCCTGCCCCCCAGGATCTAGAGGGGCCTTGTCAGGTTTGGGGAGTCCAGGGGGCATAACGAATCCCTGGATACCGTCAAAAAGCGTTGAATTTCAAAAAGTCAGATTTTAATTTTCCCGGCAGGGTGCTATTTTATAAAGTAATATTAATAAAATATAAATAAAGAAATAGCTAATCTAAATTAATAACAAAAAGTCATAACTATTATAAAAAAAACTATATAAATATCTAACTATAGCATAGAATTAGAAGAATTATTAAAAAATAAAAAATTTTAGAAATGTGAGGCCCTGCATACTAGTCTGTTCCAATTGGCCAAGGATCCTGCAGATCCTCAGGTCTCGGGAATAATCTCAATTGTGATATATTATAATTAAAGGGTTTATTTTATATACTCACATTATACAATCTAATTAAAAAGTAAGAATATTTCTTAGATTACACTTATAAGCTTAAGGCCTTTCTTTATAAATTAAAAAGCCTCAAGCGGATTATTTTTAAAATCTTATAATCTATTTTTTTTATTTATACATATTTATATTATCTTAATAGCGAGTAGCTTTTTAATTAGTTCTAAGTAGGATTTTATAACTATTATATAGTCTATTTAGATAAATAATCTTATAATTATAATCTACTTCTAAAAAAATCTAAAATAAATTAAATAAGATAATTACTATATAAATAAGAACCTTATTAACTAACGATAAGTCTATAATGGTTTTAGATCTAGATCTAAAACTAGTCTTTAAGATTAAAGATAATGATTTTAAAGTTATTTTTAGATTAATAAATAATTTTATAGATAATCCTAGTACTTAGAAAATTTAAAAAACAGTTTATAGAGAGGTTCTATAAAGAATAGTTTTATTAGTTACTATAATTATAGAAATACTTTAACTTCTTTTTTAAAACGTTAAAAATATTAAAAAAAAAGATAGATTATTCTTAAAAATCTATAATACTAAAGTCTTAAATTCTAAACAATTCACTTTCAAATCCATTAGAAAGTTTAAAGAATAAATTAAGAATATAGAAAATAATATTGCTAGTTATCTATAATCTTATTTTAATAAAGTTAGTAAGATATATTTTATAGTTGCTTAGCTTAATAGAGATTATTATATTTAATAATAAAAAAAGAAAAATTCTATTAATTTAAAAATATTTACTTTTAATAATTTCTAAACCTAGTTTAAGGATTAAATCGAATTATTTTAAACCTAGAAGATTAATAGTATTATTACTTTTATAAATCTAAAACAGTCTAATAATTAAAATCTAGAATTATTTTATTTCTAATATTCTATTATATATAAGAAAGCGAGAGAAAAAAGTATTAAACTATTAAAAGAAGATATTTTTAAATATTAAATCTATTTAGCTAAACTACTCTCTAAAATCTATTTAGATATTACTAAAATAGAAATATTACCTTTTAAAATTACTAATTTAATAACTATAGCTTAGCGCTTATTTTAAATTAAAAAGTATAAATAGCTACTTAAGAAAAAAATTAAAAATAATAATAATTCTAGAAATCGTTTTAGAAACTTTTTTAGAAAATAAGATTAATCTAGCTCTAACTTAAAGCTAAATCAGAAACAAGCTTAAAGACCTAATCTAGATAACTTAAAGAGTTTTAATAAAAAATCTAAAATATCTTTTAGAGATTAGAATAAATCTAAAATTATCTATTTTTATTATAATAAAAAAAGGTATCTTACTTCTAATTATAAATCTATTTATATAGTAAAAAATAAACTAATTTTATTTAAATTAAATATAATATAGCTTAAAAAGAAAAAAAAAACTAAAAAATATCTTAAAAAAAGACTAGTATAATAATAATAGCTAATAATAACTAGCTTAAGAAATAAAATAGATAAAAAAAACTTTACTATACTAATTTAGATTAAAGTAATATTTCTATAAATAATATTAAAAGTAGCTACTATACTTAATATAGAGATAAATAAGAATTTTATTTTTTTAAGATTTCTATTTAAAGCTAGCTAAAAGCTAATTTAGAATCTTAAAAGACTAATTAAATTTATAAATAAATAAATTATAATCTACTTTAATATTTTTAATCTAGATACTATATTTATTAATACTAAAAAATAGTAGAAAAGTTACTTTTTAAAATTCTATATTATTAATATAACTGGGTTTAATATTATTTTAGAAAAAAGATAGCTTTAGAACGAAAACTTTATAATTTTAATTTAATATAGACAAAAATAGTAATTTAGAAGAAATAAAGAATTAACTATTTAAATTAAGATAAAAAAATTAAAACACTTCAATATCTTAATAAAAATAATAACTCTTTTTTTTTTAATAGTAAAATTATTAAAATTAAAAAAAGAAATACTTTTATAGATATATAAAGATTATATAGAAGTATTTTTAAAAAAAAAAATAGCTACTTTATTATTTAAAAATATCAATTATTAAATAAATTTAAAACTAAATTTAAAAAGATTACTTTATAAGCTTTTATATCCTTGCTTTACTAAAGAATTAGAATATTTATATATCTATCTTAAAGAAATATAGTAAAAAAAATAGATTTAAGAATTAATAAGCCTAATAGGTATACTAGTCTTATTTATTAAAAAAGTAGACAGATCACTATATATTTATATAGATTATTACGGTCTTAATAAGATAATAATTAAAAACCATTACTCACTACTAAGGATTGATAAGATGTTAGACTAATTAGTCAGATCTAGACTTTATATAAAGATTGATCTCCATGATGTATATTATAAAATAAGAATTAAGTATAGAGATAAGTAGAAAACTGCTTTTTAAACCTGATATAGACATTTTAAATATTTAGTTATATTATTTAGATTAACTAATATCTCTATTACTTTTTAATCTTATATCTATGACGCTTTGAAAGATTTAATTAATAATTTTATAATTATATATCTTAATAATATATTAATCTTCTTTAAATCTTTTGAAGAATATAAAGAATATATTAAATAAGTCTTATATAGACTAAAGGATTATTAATTATTTATAAAGGCTTTAAAGTATAGTTTTTATTAATAAAGAGTTAAATTTTTAAGTTATATTATAGATAAGTATAGGACTTTAATAGATATTAAATATATTAAGATTATTTTTAATTAGTTTAAATCTAAGTCTATATAAGATATATAGATTTTTTTAAACTTTATTAGATTTTTTAAAAAATTTATAAGAAATTTTTTTACTTTAATAGCTTCACTATTAAATATAATAAAAAGTAATCCTAAAATAGAGGTCTATAGATTTAAACTATCTTTAGAGATAAAAACAGTATTTAATAAGCTTTATAAAGCCTTTATAAACTTTTTAATTATATAATATTTTAATCTAAATAAAAGAATAAAGATTATAATAGATATCTTAAAGATTAGTAAAGATATTATATTTTTATAATTTAACTTTAAATTAGCTCTAATTAGGAACTAATTATATTAGTATTCTATTATTTTTTTAAATTAGAAATATAGTAATTAAAAATAATATTAGCTTATATATAATTAGAAATTAGATATAATAGTTTATATTTTTTAAAAATAATATTATTATCTTAAAAATAGTAAATATATAATCTATATATAGATAGATTATTAAAACTTAATATACTTTTTCTTTATAAAGAAATTAAATATAAAATAGATTAAATAGATCTAGCTTTTAGTAGCTTATAATTTTAAAATTAAATATAAACTTAGAATAAGAAATCTTTTAAATATTCTATTCTAGTAGCTAGACTTTTTTAAAGATAATAAAAAAAAAAAAGATATTAACTTACTTTTAATTTTATAATAAAAATTAAAATTTAATACTTTAAAGTCTAGTATATAATTAATAAGTTTAATATTTTTAAAAAATAGTTCTGAGGCTAAAGTAAATATAAATAAATCTTATATAGATCTTAAATAAGATAATAAAGATTATATAATCTATTATTAGAGAAGTCTTATACTTAAAATAGTATAAATTAAAAATATATTTAGCTTTTTAATATTAATAATAATAGATCTAGTATAAAAGCTATAATAAAAAAACATCTTTATATAATAAAAAATAATTAAAATAACTAAGATTTTTAAATCTAATATATCGAACTTACTAAAGAATTAACTTAGAATTAACTTAAAGATAATATAGACTATTAAAAATAATATTCTATATTATTAAGAGAGGGTATATATACTAATAAATATAACTTTATAAAATATTTTTATAAAATTATATTATAACTATCTATATATAGATTATTTTAGTATTATAAGAACTTCTAATCTATTAAGATAAAAGTATTATTGGTTTAAAATAAACTAAGATATTAATAAGTATATTTATATTTATAAGATATACTAGTTTATAAAGATATAAAAATACTAATTTTATAATTAATTATAGTCTTTACTAGTTCTATTAAAACTGTGAGGCTCCAGACGTTATATCCAGTATATAACCCCTCGGTGCACGTTCGGCNGTGCGGTTATATCACGAGGGCGAAGCTCGAGTACTTCGGGGCCAGGACCCTAACAATATATTAGACTCACTAAAGAATCAACTTAGAGTTAACTTAAAGACAATATAGACTATTAAAAATAATATTCTATATTACTAAGAAAAAGTATATATATTAATAGATATAGCTTTATAAAGTGTTCTTATAAAGTTATATTATAACTATCTATATATAGATTATTTTAGTATTATAAAGACTTCTAATCTATTAAAATAGAAGTATTATTAATCTAAAATAAACTAGAATATTAATAAATATATTTATATTTATAAGATATACTAGTTTATAAAGATGTGAAGATATTAATTTTATAATTAATTATAGTCTCTACTAGTTCTATTAAAACTAAGTAAAAATTTATTTATAGATTTTATTACTAACCTACCTTTAAATATATTTTAAAGAACAATCTATAATACTATATTAGTTATTATAGACTAATTTATTAAACTAAATATCTTTATCCTATATTAAAAAAATATTAATACTAAAAAATTTATAGATATAATAACTAAGAAAGTTTTTAATATTTATAAATACCTAGATAGTATTATTTTTAATAAAAAATTATTTTTTATAAATAGATTCTAATCTAAACTAATATATGTCAGAAGATTCAATAAACCACAGCCAATCGATATGCCTGACAACGCTACTTACTAAGCAAGGCTATCTCTTGTATTGATAGAATTTACATAGATAAATCTGACAAGAAAGGGAACCATGTGACTTTAATCACATCTATAAAAAAATAGCTTATTATACTTATAAAGAAGATTATAAATAACTATTATTAAGATAGTATATTATATTAGCAAGCGATATTACTTTATAATAATATCTATTAATAAATAATACTTTATAGTAATTAATAGAATTATTAACTATACTAGGTATATAATATATATAAGTGATATAATAAATAAAACCTGGCTATATTTACTATATATATATCTAATATAGCTAATAGAGTATAGCTATATTAATTATATTTTAATTTTAGTATATATAGATACTTATTTACTATTATATATTTAATTTATTGTATTTTATCTTTATACTATAATAGTATACTATTATTACTTTTTAATATACTTTATAATTTATTATTATAATAATATTTTACTTTTACTTTAATTATCTTATAAATATTCCTTATTCGACTTTAATTAGTAGAATATCTATTTTTAATTTATATCTTAGTAATAAGTTATTAAATTATTTAATAATAAAACACTTTTATAATACGAAATGTAAAAACTAAATAAGTAATTAATCTTAGCTAATATAATAAATAATACTCTAAGACTAGCCTTAACTATTAATAATATCTCTAGAACTATTATAAATAGTATAACTTTTACTACTAAGCTTTAAAATACTTTTAAACATATTAACACTCTTAAAGTAATATAAAATAATTAATTAAAAATTAAAAAAGTTAAACTTTTTTTAAAAATATTAAGAACCCTTAATACTTTTTTAATTTAAATAATAATATATTTTATGAATAATATTAGGAAGTATAATAGAGAAATTAAAAAAATCTTAGCTATATCAAGCTTTTTTATAAAAGATATAATAAAATAATTTATATTTTATATAAACGACTAGCTAGAAAATCTTAAAATATAAAAAGAATTTAAAATTATCTCTTTATTTAATAGCTATAATTATTTTAGATCTAAACTTAAATAACTTTATAGAATTATTAATAAAGAACTTATTGTAATATATAAGATTAAGAAAGTTAAATAAGTTTAATCTATAAAAAAATATATCTTAAAATATCTATAAATATCTAATAATCTTAAGTATAGTAATTAAAGATATTAAGACTAGTTTTATTAAAGACTTAAAGAAAGTATTAAAGATATAATATCTATAATAAACTCTTAACTAGAAACTTTCTAAGAAATAATAAAGATAGTATTATAAATTAATCTTTAATAATTTAATTAATAAATAAAAAAAAAAGTAATAGCTACTATAAAGAAAATTATTAAATAAATATAAAGAAATTATAAGGATCTTAATATAATAAAAATAAAAATATTAGAATATAGCTTAACACTATAATTAGTAAAAAAAAAATAGCATAATATAAATAGAATAAAGTGTATTATAAGTATAGATAAAAAAGATACTTTTTATAATAATATTATTAAAGATAGAGTAACTAGAACAAAAATAATAATTCTTAAAAGATAAATATTATTTATTAGTAAATTATAACTATATAATAAATTATTTTTACTTCTAATAAGAGTAATAATAAATAAAAAAAATAAATTAATAAAGTTAAAGATTTCTAGAGACTAGAAGTAAACAAAGTATTTAAATAAGTATTCTAGAAATACAAGAATAATAGCTTTAAATTAATTAAAAGACGTCTTAATTTAAATTTAAAAAGAGAATTATTCTAAGAAGAAAATACTAAACTAAAAAAAGTATATTATTATCTATAGCTAGTTAATAAGAAAAAAAAACCAATCAAAAAGCCCTGCAGAGAAAACTAATATAGATAAACTATTAAACAGTATATTAATAATCTTTTATTAAAAAGTAAAAATAAATATATTTTAATATTTTAAAATAATAAAATAGATTATAAGATTAACTATAAGGATCTAGATTAAGAATTAGATACTTTATAAAGAAATAAATAGTAGTATTAAAAGAATAATTAACTAGAAAGAGTAATTAAAAAATTTAAAAATAAAAAGAAAAAATAATAATTTATAAGTACTAAAAA